>CM019692.1:10517426-11072426 GCA_009760885.1 Achatina immaculata
GGATTCTGTTTCTTAGATATAACTATAGTCTCTGTCTTTTTTATGTTTAAGGAAAGGCCTTTCTGTTCACTTTTTTTAGCGACTTTATCCAAGAGATTTTGCAGGTCTTTTTGTTTCTCAGCTATCATTACTGTGTCGTCAGCATACCGAAGGTTGTTAATATTGTATCCTCCAATTTTTATGCCTGGTTCTGTGATGATTGTTCTTAGAATATTCTCGCTGTACAGAGAAAAAAAAAGTCTGGAGATAGTACACATCCATGTGGCGCCCCTTGTTTTATAAGTTGATATTTTCCAATTTTATTTTCAGTTTGAATCGCTGCTTCTTGTTGCCAGTATAGATGTTTTACAATCCTCAGGTCTTTGCCGTCTATATTTATGTCTTCAAGTGTTTCAATAATTTCATCATGTTTTACCTTGTCGAATGCCTTGGTGTAATCAATGAAGCATAAGTAGAGATTTTTCTGTACTTCTAAAACTATTTCTTTTAGTATACGCAAGTCATAAATGACATTGTGGGTTCCCTTTCCTTTAACAAATCCGAACTGTTCATCTGCTATTTCCATTTTTATTTTTGTTCCTTGTTCTTCTCATAATGATTCTCAGAAGTAGCTTTGTTATGTGACATAAGATGCTGTTGGTCGTCACATTCCTTTGCACCTGGTTTCTTTGGTGGTGCTATAAACATGGATTTAAGCAGATCACTGGGCATATAACTACTGTTGTAAATGTCACTCAGTAACTTGGTTATTATTTTTATACCTGTCTGCTCTAGTGCCTCTATTTCTTTTATTGTTATATTATCAGGCCCAGTCACTTTTCCTTTCTTCATGTGTTTGATGGCATCTTTGATTTCATCTTAGAATATTGGTGGCTCATCACAGTTTTCAGTATCTGGTGTTAATTCTGGTATTTATCCTCCATATAGCTCACCGATGTACTCTGTCCACCTGTCCACAATGTCTTCTTTTCCCATTAACATTTTACCTCCTTTTGATTTCAGGCATCCTGTGGTATATTTTGTTTTCCTGCCAGTGAGTTCACTACTTCGTTTGTGCATGTTTTTGCTGTCTTTATTATGAGAGTCCTCTATTTGTCTGCACTGTTCATTTAACCACTCTTCCTTTGCTTCTCTGCATTTGCGTCTTATTTCTTTATTTAACTTGCTATATTTTTTCCTCGTTATTTTTACTCCTCCTTCTCTTGTCCATCAGCCACAAGACGTTATCTGTCATCCATTTATTTTTAGGGGCTTCTTTTTTTGTGGTGGTATTATCTTCTTAACAGTTTGGTGGATAGAATCTCTTAACATTGCTCATTGTTCATCTATACTATTTATCTTTGCTATTGTATTGTATCTATTTGTTACAATAACTCTGAATTGTTCTCGCAGTTCTTGGTTATTTTTAAGGAGTTCTGTATTCAGTTTGATGTTTCTCTCTTTTCTGCATCCTTTCTTTAGCTTTATTCTAATTTTTCCACAGAGTGGGTCATGGTCACTATTGCAGTCGGCTCTTGGCATCGTTTTTGTTGTCAGTAATTCATTCCAAAATCGTTTGTTGATTAATATGTAGTCTATCTGGTTAAAAGTCTTTTTGTCTGGGCTGCACCACGTTGCCAGTCTTCGGGGATGTTGTTTAAACCAGATGTTTCCTACAACCATGCTATGTATTCTTGCCCATTCAATTAATTTCCTACCTCTGTCATTCCTCTGTCCTAGTTCATAGTCACCATCGATGTCTGGAGTTCTTCCTTTACCAACTTTGGCATTAAAATCTCTTATGATTATAGTAACTTCATGTGACTTTGTGTGTTTCATGGCTGTCTCGGTGTTTTTTGTACGAGCGTAATATAAAAGTCAGGCATTAACAGCAGAGACCCACAGCTAGAGGGAAATAACGCTATATATCACGAGATGGACAATATAGGTCAGCAGGGGTCCTTACTAAGTTTAGTCTATGCCCCTGTGTGGGGGTAGCAGGGGTCCTTACTAGGTTTAGTCTATGCCCCTGTGTGGGGGTAGCAGGGGTCCTTACTAAGTTTAGTCTATGCCCCTGTGTGGGGGTAGCAGGGGTCCTTACTAGGTTTAGTCTATGCCCCTGTGTGGGGGTAGCAGGGGTCCTTACCAAGTTTAGTCTATGCGCCTGTGTGTGTGTGTGGGGGGGGGGGGTTAATCCGACACTCCGTGTTTCCATCGCATTCGGCACCATCCAGCCAATGTAAATCTCCGATGCTCTGTTTGTCCAGTGAGTATCAGACATTCTCTCTCTCTCTCTCTCTCTCTCTCTCTCTCTCTCTCTCTCTCTCTCTCTCTCTCTGTGGTGCCATCTTTGCCGACTTCAAAAAAGCATTTAATATGGTAGACAGTAAAAAGATGATTGACCATGATATTCTTGTAAAAAAAAATTAATAAATGCTTATAGACTACACCTTGAACTAATAAAAGTAATTGCATCTTTTCTTTCAGACAGACAACAGGTAGAATTCTTCAACATTTCTCTATCAAATTCTGCTATAGTTGACACTGTTGTTCCGCAAGGCTCTATTCTAGACCGTTACTCTTTGCTATGTATATCAATGATCTTCCACTTCATCTTAAACACTCTTCTTGTAACCTTTTTGCTGATGATTGCACAGTCTACACCAGTGACTACGACTGTATTAACCTTGAATCAACTCTTCAGGTCGAGTTAAACAATCTAATTAGATGGAGCAACAACAATGGCGTGATTATAAATACTGATAAAACAAAATCAATGCTCATAACAAAAAAACATAAACTACAAAACGCGACAAAAACAACACTTCGGCTCAGTACTGAAACACCACAGATAGATAACGTTAGCGAGCACAAAACGCTAGGTCTTATTACTGATCAACATCTAACCTGGAACTCTCATGTGCAAGGTCTAACAAAACTCATAGCGCAAAATGTATACCATTCATTCATTCATTTGCATGTCCTTTGCGGAACTTTGCCTCCCTAACAGCACTCCTGTAGGCCTCTCGGTTGTAAGCATGTTGGCCTTCTGCTGATGCATCCATCTGCAGATCATCAACGATGTCTTGCAGCCATCTTCGCCTTGGTCTTCTTCTCTTTCTTTTTCCCATTATGTACCCTTCCAAGACGGTTTTCTCTAGCTTATCATGACGTTTAAAGTGTCCAAAATATTTAAGTGTTCTCTCTTTAATCCTCTTTACTAACCAGCCTTCTTTAATATTAAGTTCTTGTAGTATGGATATATTTGTTCTTTTCTGTGTCCATGGTATCTGAAGAACTCTTCTGTGGCATTTACATTCAAAGGCTTTTATGTGCTTCTCAGCTGTTTTGTTAAGTGTCCATGTCTCACAGGCATACGTTGCGATGGGAAAGATGCATGCCTTTAAAAATATTATTTTTGTAGTTCTGTCTGTTCTTCTTCATAGGTTCTTTAGTTGTTTTACTTTCTGAAGAGCGATAAATGTCCTTCTGTTAATTTCCCTCATTGTATCTTCATTATTAGTTAGCAGTGATCCAAGATATTCAAACTCTCCACTTCTTCTAGTTTTTACTCATTGATACATATATCAGCTGCCTTGTTTGTTTTGTCTGTTGTTATCAATTTAGTATTCTTCGCATTAAGATAGAGGTTTTGCTCTTCACTATTCTTACGGACTGACATAATTAGTTTTTCCATTCCTTTTTGTGTTGTGGACATTAATACTGTGTCATCAGCATATCTAATCTCTGGTATTTCATAACCTCCAATTGTTATGGCATCGTAATATTCTTTGTCTACGTCTTCTCTAACATTCGTCATTATATTTTCAGTATACAAGTTAAATAAATAAGGTGACAGTATCCACCCCTGACGGACCCCTTGTTTTATGTCAAACCAAGTTGTTGTTTCACCATTTATTCTTACTGCTGCTTGTTGGTCTAGATACAGCAGTGATGTTAATTGTATCAAATGTGTTGGAAATCCCATTTTTTCCATTATTTCCCAAAGTTTCTGGTGTTGTACACAATCAAATGCCTTTGAGTAGGCTATAAAGGCTAAATATAGATTCACATTAAACTCTCTGCATTTCTCTATTATTAATCTTATATTGAATATACGATATCTTGATCCTCTTCCTTGCCTGAAACCAGCTTGGACCATGTTGACTTCTTCTATTTTCTTACGAAATCTACCCATTATGATTTTTAACAGAATTTTACTGGCATGACTAATCAGGGCAAAAGTTCTGTAGTTTGTGCATAATTTCAGGTTACCCTTTTTTGGCAGTGGTATGAATATAGTTATTTTCCATTCTTTTGGCCAAATACCTGAATGCCATATCTTTTTACATAGTGCATGATAGATTGCTGCACATTCCTTTCCTCCTGCTTTAATAAATTCAGCTGTTATTTCATCACATCCTTGTGATTTGCCATTTTTCAGATTCTTTATTGCCCATAAAACTTCTTCTATTGTCGGTTCGGGTTCTTTCTCCTCCAATAATAATTAAAACTTTTGATTTCTGCTTTCACAGTCAGTTGTTTCATACATTCCTCTGCAATATTTCTTCCATCTTTCTAGAATTTTCTCCGTCTCTGTCAAGAAATTCTCCATCTTGTCACAAATTAGATTAGATATGACATTCCTTGTCAATGTTTTCATTTCTTTAAACATTTCACTATCTCTTCCACACTTCTGATGTTCATCTATTCTTTCACAACAATCTTGTATGTATTGTTTTTTGTCTTTTATTATGTTTCTTTGTACTTCTTTTGTTAAAGATTTATATTTCTTTTTGTTGTTGTTTGTCACTTTCCATTGCGTCTTCATTTCTCTACGTTGTTTATCAGTTCTAGTGTGCCTGCTGTAATCCATCCATTCTTTTGTGTTTTCTTTGCTGGAACCATGTCTTTAGCTGTTGTTATTAAGATATCTCTGACCTGTGTAGCCAAATCAACTGGTGTCATATCCTCCTGTACAGCCATCAGGATTTGGAAACGGTTCTTCACTTCTATACCATATTGTTCTGGTATTTTTGTAAGATCAAAGCGGAGTGGTCTTGATCCCGCAACTGTCTTTTTTATCTTTATCTTCATGTCTGCTATTAATAACTCATGGTCCATGTCACAATCAACACCTGGTAAAGTTTTTGCTGATGTTATACTTGACCTCCACCTTCTTTGCACTAAAATGTAATCTATTTGATTCTTGGTTTTCCCATCAGGTGATGTCCATGTGTAAAGTTTTCTTGGATGTTGTTTAAAAAGTGTGTTAGCAATCATTAGCTGATTTTCCATGCAAAACGCCATTAAATTGTCACCTGCCTCATTTCTATATCCTATGCTAAATTTCCCTACATGTCCTTCATTTTCTGTTCTTTCTGTACCAATCTTTGCATTAAAATCCCCCATTATTAATACAATATCATTTTTACGTACCTGGTCTATCGTCGTTTGCAGTGTGTTATAAAAGTCTTCTACTTCCTCTTCTTCTGCTGCTGATGTAGGTGCAAATATCTTTATGATTGTTACATTTCTAGGAGTGCCCTTAAGTTTGATTGTAAGGATTCTATCGCATACTGGGTTGTAACCTAGTAATGCTTTTGATGTTCATTTGTCCAAGTAAAAAGCCACTCCGTTCTTTCCTCCTAATTCTCCACCAGAGTATATAAAGATATCATTCTCGCTCTTGAAGTGTCCTGATCCTTTCCATCGATGTTCACAAATTCCCAAAATGTGTATCCCCGTTCTTTTCATCTCATCACTTATTAATTGATACTTCCCCTCATACATACTTCTTACATTCCATGTTCCTACTCTTATTTTTCTTTTTAGTTTGATGCAGGGGTTTTCCTTAGTAACACCGTCAGGATTTTGTCCGTCATCACAATTACTAGTACCGACCTCTGCCTCACACTCTTCCCCAGTGTTAAAATTAGATCTATCTGGCCTGGGGGACTCACCACCAGATCTTTTTCCTATTTGACTTTCCATGATTGCTGTTTGGGTTTCTTGGTATATTTTCAGAAGGTAGTTTACCATTGCTTTCCTTCCGGACAGCGACTGTACTAGTCAGTGATCGTAGCCATTGTCCCTACATTGAGATCCTCTGCCTAACATCATAGAATGGTGACCATAACCAACATTATCTGTCAGCTGCTCTCCCATTCCATCCACCACCTGCTCCCATATCTTCACGTCACCCTGATCGGGGGGCTATACGGGTACTCCACCTCGCCCAAGGGTGTCCCGTAGGATGACGGAAGTAAGGAGGCGTCTTACTTCTCCTTTCATAGGGGATACCCCTACCCCGCTAATGTATACCAGTTAGCTAAAATCAAGCACTTCAGCGATCAAGACACAAGAACGATATACTACATATCACATATACAAACACAATTAGACTATTGCTCAACAATCTGGGATGGTTGCTCAGTGTCAAATACAAAGAGGCTATACTCGCTTCAAAAGCAAGCAGTAAAGCTTATTAGTGACAAAAATCAAGCACAAACAGCTAACCAGCAAAAACGTATCAAAATACTACCTCTTAAGAACAGGTTCCTCTTCAACAAAGCCAAGTTGGTACACCAAATTCTTTCACGGCATGCCCCGCCTTATCTATGGAACCTGTTTAAATTTAACCCAAAGTGCAGCCAAAGCTTGAACATCATAAGTCTTCTAAAACCTAGACTTGACCTTTACAAGAAAGTTTTTACTTATTCTGCTGCTCATCTTTGAAATACCCTCCCATCCTGTATACAAAATAAAACTATACTCCTTCCTACAACTACAAACTTTTCCAGTATCTATTTGATGTTGGAATCTATGGATCGTAAAACTTTAAAAGTTATTTTAGACTGCTCGTACAGACATCGAACACATTATTCTGAATAGTAATGAAATTTTTGTTTGATAGATAGTCATTTATATGTGTATGTAGTCAGTCATTTATATGGGTATGTAGTTAGTCATTTTATGTGTGTGTAGTTACTTTATTGTTAATTATGTTTGTTATATGAGCAGCATATTTGTAGAATGTCTGGAACACAGTGAAAGTTTGTGTATGATAAAGGGCAGAATGTCAGACGGGCCTGCATGCCCAATTCTTAACCCTTTTGAAATAAAGATCAATCTCTCTCTCCCTCTCTCTCTCTCTCTCTCTCTCTCTCTCTATCTATCTATCTATCTATCTATCTCTCTGAACCTTAAGTGCCCAGGACACATGGGGCTTCTGCTAGGGTTTTCCACAAATGCCTGTTCTTTGCCTTTTTTCCCCCAGGTGAGCCCTATATTGCTCTTCTTCTTCTTCTTCGTTCGCTTTTACCACGAAGACCGCCCCATGATCCTACAAAATTTACTCCTGTGGTCCTCGATAGTTCCCGTAGTCCCTCTATGGTCCTCCAAAAGGACCACGCGAGATCACGAGAGGACCACAAGAGGTTCAGAGTATTGCAGGGCTTGAGCCTGTATTCTTGGTGGGTCTCAGAAGCGGGAATGCGTGACATAGTGGTTTTCGTTGCACCAGTTTAATCTAGAGTTGGACTTTCTCACCGGAAAACCTCGACGTGTTTTGAATATAAGTGTATCCCCGATGGGTGAGAGGTGGTTGCTCATTCAGCCTAGAGTTGGACTTTCTCACCGGAAAACCTGAGCGTGATTAGGATACGCAAACATCCCGGCCAGGTGAGAGGTGGTTGCCTATGTAGACTGCAGTGGTCCAGTGTCTCCGACTTCAGCATTTTGTGGTCGTGGCTGCTACCCTTCCAAGTGGTGACCAGGACGGAGCTTTTGTCCAGGATGACGAATCCTCGCCACTAGTAAGTTTCACCCCTGGTTTAAGCCGGTTTAGGAATATTTCACCAGTATGGGTGTATATCGGACGTGGCCGGCCTCTAGAGCAGAGGTGTCGTGGTATGAGCAGCTCTCGCCGCTAGACCACTGGATGTACCGATTAAGCTTCACTTTATCCTTTCCATCACCTTTTCACCTTTTGCCGCACGGCAACCCTAATTTCTTGTTCGCATTTTCTTCATTGCCCAAGATGAGTTTCACTCCACGTGCGACTACCGAGGAATCTCACCAGCAGTGTCTTAGCCTCTGGTTTAAGTCGGTTCAGGAATTTCGCCCGATATGAGTGCACATAGGACGGGGCCGACCTCCAGACCAGAGGTGCCGTGATTTGACTATTGTTTACTTCGCATAATCCTTTCTTTCACCTTTTCAACAGTGGTGATGCTCGGCAACCCCATTCGCACCTTTCTTCACTGGCCAGGAGGAGCCCCAATCTACGCACGGCAGCTGAAGAATCTCGCCAGCAGCGGTAGATGAACTACCAAACATGACTCCCATCTACCCGAAGCGTCTGGTTTTCAGGCGCCAGATATTCGCCTTCGCCCCTTCTCCTGTCAGTTTGACACTTCTGCCACGGGAAGGCCAGGAGCTGGACTTGACTGTCAGAGGCTATTTGAGACGCACGCCATTGGAGTGGAGAGCGTATCCCTCACCCCACCTCCGGCTATAACAGTCGTTAGAACCCCTATATTGCTCATTTTCCTCTCTGTAGTTCTTCTCCATGTCTCTTTTGGTCTACCCCTACTTCTGTTCCCCTGTTGTGTCTATCTTAGTGCTATTTATTTGGTAGTCAAAGGCTTCCTCAAAATCTATAAACAGTGCATATGTTGTGCTATGCCACTCATTTCCTTGTTCTAATATTTGTCTAAGTACAAATATGTGGTCTGTGCACGATCTTCCTTTCCTAAATCCTGCCTGCTCTTTCCGAAGTTTTTCCTCAAGTGCTGGTACAATTCTGTTGATGATTATTCTGCAAAATACTTTACTGGTGAGTGGCAGTAGGGTAATGCCTCTCCAGTTCCCGCAATCTCTGAGGTCACCCTTCTTTGGTAGTTTTACTATAAGGCCAGTTTTCCACTCCTCTGGGGCTTTTTCTAGATCCCAAATTTGTTATAGTATCCGGCAGAGTTGTTTTGGTGTTTCTGTTTCTTCTGCTTTCAACATCTCAGCAGTAACTTCATCTTCACCTGGTACCCTGTCTAATTTTAGCTTCTTTATTGCCTCCTTTACTTCACTTATTGTTATTGGTTCTGTATTGATGTTTAGTTCAGTTTTTGCTTCAGGTATGTCTATTGTTTGTGCTGCTTGTGTTCTGTTTAGTAGGGTGTTAAAGTGTTCCCTCCATCTTTCAAAATTTTCTCTTTCTCCACTGATCATGTGTCCCTTATGTGTCTTTACTGCACTCTCACATCTTGTGCTGAAGTT
Organism: Achatina immaculata; assembly: GCA_009760885.1. Taxonomy (NCBI): domain Eukaryota; kingdom Metazoa; phylum Mollusca; class Gastropoda; order Stylommatophora; family Achatinidae; genus Lissachatina; species Lissachatina immaculata. Next base: position 10,526,682 of record CM019692.1, read on the forward strand.
ACCTGTCATCTGCTTTGTGATTTTGTATGTGGTTTTCATGTCATTTGCATATAATGCTTTATCTGTTGCTTCTGCTAAGTTATCATAGTATTGACGTTTATCTTGACGGCGTGATTCCTTCACTTCTTTGTCTTTTTTTTGTGTGTGTATAATTACTTAAAACTTGTTCTTTTAGCCTTTGTGATTTGGTGTTCAGTACATTTTTCTTGATTTCCTATCTTTGCTCTGTCTTTTCCCATGTAGTCTTGCTTATCCATTCCTCTTTTCTCCGTTTCGGATATCCCAGCACCTCTTTTGCTGCTTCCTGTAGTGTTTCATTGAACTCTAGTATGGACATTTCTGCTTCGTCTTGTAGGACACTGAAGCGGTTTTTAAGTACTATTGGGAATTCATTCCTTGTTTGCTGGTCTTTCAGTTTTGCTGTATCAAAGCGTGCCTTTCTATATTCTCCGATTTTGGCTTTCCTTAATTTTAGTTTTATTTTTGCTACCAGAAGGTTGTGATCACTTCCTACATCTGCTCCTTTCCTTGCTCGCACATCTTGTAGTGACCGTTTCTACTTGTTGTTTATTAGTATTTGATCGATTTGGTTTTTTGTGGTTTTATCTGGTGACCTCCAAGTAACTTTATGGATGTTTTTATGCTGGAAAATTGTCCCCCGATAGTCATCATGTTTTCTTCACAGAAACTCCAGTCTTTCTCCATTTTCATGTATTTCTCCGATTCCTTCTCTTCTCATGATTCTTCTTCTATCTTCATTTCCTTCACCTACCTTTACATTGAAGTCTGCCAAGATGAGTAGCATATCATGCTTGGGCATTGTTTCTACTGTGGCTTGGAGGCTGTTGTAAAAATCTTCTTTTAATTCCTCTTCAGCTGCTTCTGTAGGTGCATAACAAACTATAATAGACAGCTTCGTGAATCTTGAGTTGAAGCGTGCATATAATAATCTCTCATTTATAGGAGTCCATTTCAGCAATGCTCTTGATGCTTCTTTTGTTATAATCAATGCTACTCCTCCTGCATGATGATCTTCTTTACCTGACCATATTATTGTATCTTTTGTGTGCTGTGTTGTTAATTTCCTTCTGCCTTGTCCTGTCCATCTTGCTTCTTGTATTCCTAGTATGTCTAGTTTGTATCTGTGCATTTCCTTGATGGTTTGTGCTAGTTTTCCAGTCTGATTAAGTGTTCTTACATTCCAGCTGTCTATTTGCATCTAGTGTTTAGGTTCCAGGAGGTCTGCAGTCGGGCTGGGGACTTCCAGTGGCTGACTTTCATCCACAACTTTCATGGGCTCAGTTTCCTGACAAGCATTTCTCCTTCCACCTGCATTTGTTATTTCCCTTGCTTCTGTTTCTGTAGCTGTCTGATAGTTTTTTACCAGATAGGGTTGCTAGCCCTATGCCGAACCATCCTTAGTCGCCTTTTACGATCACGCGTGGTAGGGTACAGTGGTCCTATTCTTTGCAGATCTCGGGTACCACACGAGGGATCGGACACACTAGAGTCTCGGTAAGCAACGTATAGGAAGTTCACCTGCATGGCGAGACACACCGACATTCTCTGGACGTACAAGTCTGCGAGTAAAGAGGAAATAGAAATTTGACAACAAAAATATTTAATCCGTTTTTGCGAAAAGTGAAGACGAAACATGAACAAACAAACAAATAAAAAAAACAAGCAAGTAAGGAAGCAAATAAACAAACAAACGAACAAAGTCTAAAGATTTCTGTAGACCACATGTCATATACATGACAAAAACAGAAAAAAAACACATGTGTAATATAATTAACATAGAGATGTGTTAAATCTAAATGGTTTACCATGTTTTGTTGAATGGATGTTCCCAGTCATAAGAGAGACGCCAAGGGAACGGTAGAGTCCCGCGGGTACAGAACATTCTTACCATGCAGACCCTTCAAACTAAGATTAATTCGGTACTACCCGCCTTTCAACCCCCCCCCCCCCCCCTCAAACCTTCCTCTAAAGTTAAACATTTTGTGTATATTTGTAATGTCTTTTTTTTTTTTTACACTTGTATGTTCACGTTGAAAATATGAAAATAAATATCGAGAGAAGAGAAACAATGGTGATAAGAAGAATCAAAAGAGAATGTAACATTTACTCATACATAAATAACACCAAACTCAGGCAAGTTCTGAATTCAAATATCTAGGAAGCATATTTACACAGAATGGAAAAAAAGATACAGAGAAATCGAATGCAGAATTCATAAAGCAAACAATGTTACCCATCAACTTGCACCAATCCTAAAACATCCAAATATCTCAATGGACACAAACAATATTCCCCCCGATTCTTGTGCTGTCGGTGCCAAACATGGACACTCACCAAATATCAAGACAGAAAGCTGGCAACGTGCCGGATGAAATGTCCAAGAAAAATGGTAAAGAAGACAAGAAGGGATCAAGCGCGAAATGAAATAATCCGACAAATGCTGTTAAGGACTACATAGAAAATCAGAGAATTATGTAGATCGGATAGTTGATATCCATGAATCCAGAACAACAAGCGGCACGTGCATACAACTTGGAGACATCTGGATATAAAGAAACATCTGGATATAAGGAAACATCTGGATATAAGGAAACATCTGGATATAAGGCGAGAGGATGACAAAGGAAAAAAGGGAATAGGCGGGGGTGAAAGGCACACTGAGGAAACATAACATGACAGCTACCAAGTCATCTCCCCTTGCTCTGTACCGATGTTTGAAACTCCCTGCAACGCTAAAGACATAAGCAGACTGCTAAGAAGAAGAAGAAAGAAAGAAAGAAAGACTGAAAGAAAGAAAGAAAAAAAAGAAAGAATGAAAGAAAGAAAGAATGAAGGAAAGAAAGAAAGAAATAGAAGGAAGAAGAATAAGGAAGAAAGAAAGAAAGAAAGAAAGAAAGAAAGAAAGAAAGAAGAAGAAGAAGAAGAATGTTTAGTATGATTGTGATATATATATATATATATATATATATATATATATATATATATAGTTTTCACATCTAGACCTGCTAATGCAATTGTTCCCAACTTCAGGTCGTGACCCAGATTAGAAACACATCACAAGAAGTCTGAAGGAATGTCCTGAGAAGATATCCTATTATGTGCCGTGCAGGATAGCGTTGGTGATCATGCTTCTCTATCTTGTGTGATCCTTGTGGTTCCGATTAATACGTATACTTTTCTTTTTTCCAAGCCACTTGATCAGACCACCGAGATGTTTTTTCTTGGTTTTCCTCTCTTCTTATGTTCCCCTTGAATTGTCCGGCCATTACTGGGTTCTCCAGCTTCTGTCTTCTCATGACATGTCCATGAAGTTTTGACTGTCTTTTTTCTTATCATTTTACCTAGTTTTCGTTGTTCTGAAACTTCTTTGATGACCTCTTCTTTTGTCTTTTTTTTATGTCTGTCCAGAGTATTTGTTGTATCTATGTTGGCACGATATCCAAGTGTACAGTGGATGAACTAGGATAAGTCAGCCCGACATCACATCCAAATCTTCCTTAAGGATGCTCAGGTACGCAGGTCGTGGTGTTATTCCAGCTAAGTCACCGAAGACAGGCCTGACGTGTGCCTTCTGATAAAACAACCAAGGAGAGCCAGGTCGGACCCCGGGGTGATGTTCTCCCCCACCCTCTCCAATATCCAAACACTGTAACTAAGTCTTCCATATTTTTTCTATACTAAAAAAAAAAAAGAGAAGGGAAAAACAGGAAAACAGGGCCATCGGGCCCCCAACACTGTGAGAGTATTTGTTGTATCTTTCGGCAAATCCACACATCTGTTGTTTCCAGTTTCTTTGTCATCTTTTCGTTAATTTTCCAAGCTTCACACCTATTTGGCAATACTAGTCCTATATAGCACTGTAGCACTCTTTTCCTCATTTGCTGGATTACTGTAGGGTGACATTTTTTTGTGATAGTATCTTTTTCACGGGTCGCTGGTAAACCACCGCTGCTGCTGCCTTAGTGGCGCGGTCTAAAAAGGTTGGGAACCACTGGACTAAGGGAACTGTGACATGACTCTTCACGCTGACATTGTCTTCGGGAACCGATGTATAGTCAATAGTTAACAGTCTTTTCATGCCACAGTCTTATGTTCGAGAGTCATTTCTGACGCTTTCAAGTCCATCCAGCAGTAACTTTAAAAAAAAACAAAATGTATATGAGAAAAGAAGCGTCGTGTGTGTGTGTGTGTGTGCGCGCGCGCATGGGAGGGAGGGAGGGAGGGATGGAGAGATGTTGTTCCAGAAACTATAAGGAGAGAATTAGGACTGCCTTTCTTCTTCTTCTTCTTCTTCTTCTTGGTCTTCTTCTTCTTCTTCTTCTTCCATTAAGGCTCATTGCTGCAGATAAAGCTCACCTTCATTCCTCTCTATTCCTAATCTTCTCTCTCCGGTTGGTGATATCATTTTCTTGTATATTCTCTTCTATGTCTTTCCATTTTTGTCTTGGTCTACCCCCTGGTCTTGTTTCCTTCATCTCATGTACATAAACAATTTTCATGTGTATGTTCTCTTCCACTTTTTCTACATGGCCCAACCAGAGTAGTCTGTTCAGTTTCAAGACAATTATAATTCGATGAGATTTAAATAAGCTCTTCAGTTCAGTGTTCTTTCTAGCTATCCATTCTCCTCTGTCGGTATCCTTTATGGGCCCAAGGACTCTTCTTGGGATCTTGTTCTCAAAGATCTGCAGTTGTTGCCTTTGGAAACAGAAAATATCCGTTGCATAGCGAGGCACACTGGATTATACTGCGCGCGCCCACACACACACGTACTCTCTCTCTTTCTCTTTCTCTCTCTTTCTCTCTCTCTCTCTCTCTCTCTCTCTCTGTATGAAAGGAAAATAAATGTAAAAATCAGCCTCGTGCACATGGGATGATGTCCAAGTGTACAGTGGATGAACTAGGATGTCAGCCTAACATTACATCCAAATCTTCCTTAAGGATGCTCAGGTACACAGGTCGTGGTGTTATTCCAGCTCAGTCACCGGAGTGAGGCTTGGCATGTGCCTTATGATAAAAGAACCAAGGATAGCCAGGTCGGACCCCTGGGTGAGTTACTCTCCCCCCTCTCCCCTATCCAAACAACGTAACTAACTCTCCCATAATTTTTCTGTATCAAAAAAGAAGAGAGAAAAACAGGGCCATTGGCACCCCCAATACCCTGAGTACACAGGCGTGCCCCCAACACCCAGATTGTACAGGCGAGCCCCAACACACTAAGTGTACAGGCGGGCCCCAACACCCAGATTGTACAGGCGAGCCCCCAACACACTAAGTGTACAGGCGGGCCCCCAACACCCAGATTGTACAGGCGAGCCCCCAACACACTAAGTGTACAGGCGGGCCCCCAACACTCTGATTGTACATATCCCCCATCCGCTCATCGGGCCTATATTTTGGCGGGGTTTGTTTCTTAACTCTTACACTAAAAAAAAAAAAACAGCTTTAGCACAACTATGTGAATCAATGCGCACGGCGGTATTTAGGCACGATTATAAATAAAATGAAAAATGCCACATTTCTTACCCAGTCCTTAGTTCCAAATTATATCGCAGCTTCCTTCCGGCTTCTTTCTATGTAAGTTTCTCATCAAATTTTTTTTTTTTTTAGCAGAGCATGGAAATTAATTCAAGAGCGAAAGAGTCACATTTTCGCCGGAAATTTATTTTTAAAGCTACCGGTTGTCTATTCCCATGTGTTTAGTGTTCTCGGAATATCTTGTACTGCTCAACTCATTCACTTCTAGACGGAACCATCCCTCCACCACACAAACAACTTTATAATAAACACACCCACTGTAGTGAAAACACCAGCTGGGTTTGTTTTTTTTTTCAGTTTACTTGAAATAACGCAATACTTATATTTAGCTTATGGTTAAATTCAATTCAAGTGCCGTGCCGCGTGGCGTAGGCGATCATTTCTCCCCACAGTTCCCTGTCTTTAGATTTGATTATGAGATCCGCCGGTGACTTTCTTCCTAGCCACCCTGACACAGCTTATAGTTAAAGGTAAAATCTCCGTTTCCATCCAATTAAGGCAAATTGAGGTTGCGGTGTTAGGTCCATATTTCAAAACTCATGGGCGCATGAAAGTCTGATGTGGTTAACACAACGCCAGGCAACATTCACCTTCCCAGATTTCTCGGGTACCCATTTTTAAAGGCTGGGTGGACCCTGGGGTCTTATTGGTGTGATGATACCTGGAATAAAAAAAAAAAAATCCAACTGTTGGGACTTGAACCCGGTAACACCGGATCAGTATACTGAGTGCCTAACAACTCAGCCAACCATATTTAGCCTACATCACAGTTTAAAATGTTAAAGTCTAAAAACCGAAATTAGACATATAGAAGCAGTTACTTTATTTCCTATTTTTCTCTCAAATCCATCCACGTGGCTCGCGGTCGGAAAAGAGTTAAAGTTAGCGCTTAATCGTACAGTAGATCATCAAGGCACGATTGAGCAGCTCTTTAATCAACCTATCCTTTAGCACCACCGCCCCCCCCCCCTCAAAACAGGAATACTTACCACTACACTTACTGCATTATACTTCCTCGGTATAGGAAGTACAGTATACAAAACGTGTGTAAGCGAGAGAAACAGCACGAAGAGATTCCCCCCACTGGAACAATGTTCATTTCCGTTTAGCTCGGCGTAGATACGATAATCTCAAGTTCGGACGGGCAACAACAAACTAAGACACAGGGACCACACGGTAAACAGAGCTTTGAGATACGTATCAGGGTGTGTTCACCTGGACTGCTGGCAAACTGACGAGTCAACACCTAGTACAGGTGGCGCAGTTCTTCTGATGGGTATCCGCACCTTTAGAGCAAACCCAATCTCATGCTGGTAATTGCTTCATTTATTCCAGTCCAGGTGAAAGAAAGAAAAAAAGAAAGAGTTCAAACTACGAAAGAAAGAAAGAAAGAAAGAAAGAAAGAGTTCAAACTAAGAAAGAAAGAAAGAAAGGAAGAAATCAAACAGCTCAGATTATGAAAGAAAGAAATAATTCAAACAGCTCAAACTACGAAAGTAAGAAAGAAAGAAAGAATTCAAATAGCTCAAATTATGAAAGAAAGAAAGAATTCAAACAGCTCAAACTACGAAAGTAAGAAAGAAAGAAAGAATTCAAATAGCTCAAATTATGAAAGAAAGAAAGAATTCAAACAGCTCAAACTACGAAAGAAAGAAAGAAAGAATTCAAATAGCTCAAATTATGAAAGAAAGAAAGAAAGAAAGAAGGAAAGAAAGAAAGAAAGTTGGTCTCGTAGAATCGTTTGCTATTTAACCTCTGATCCATACATTCAGTAATAAAAAATAACTTAAAGCAGACAAGATAACTATTTTCACATTCTCGCATATTAATTACAGTCAAACTGCCACGTATCATAAGAATTGCTATAGCCATTCTGTAAGCATGCAGTATTGTAATTGCTGGACCAGTCTAAAACTATCAGAAACTAGATCTATTTAGGTGGTATATTAATATTATTATCATCGCGTGCCATCTTCGGTACGAAGGTTGGTGCTATTCAATCGCCAGTTTCCTCTGTAACATCATTCAGTCATTTGCATGCCCCTTGCGGAACTTTGCCTCCCTAACAGCCTCTAGGATTCTTGGTTGTAAGCAAGATGCCCTGATGCTGAAGCATTCATTTGCAGATTATCAATGATGTCTTGCAACCATCTTCGCCTTGGTCTTCCTCTCTGAAATATACAGATGCTGAAATCATTTGAAGATATAAGAAGGAATGAGTTTATTAAAAGGTTAGGAGACTGTTCCAAAAGTTTGCAGCAGAGTAAGCAAAGTTTTGACAAACAGTTCTGACTATTAGTTGTGGCTTAGTTTCTAAGCAACGTTCAAAATCTTTTCAGAGGAAAAGAATAGTTCTAGTATAAGATGCCAGCGTGAGGCTTTCCGATATTGTCATACAACTTAACACTATTTATTAGCGGTTAGTGCTCTCATCTATCGAGTGAAGGTAATGGGTTCAAGTCCGGCCTGAGACGCCTCAGTATCCGCGGTTGCTGTTGCTGTTCTTGTTTTGTCTCTTTGAAACGGCGAGCAAATGTTCTTTACAGCCGATGCGGTGAAGGTGTTGAAGCACATCGAGTTGGGAACGAGCTACGATGGCTGCTTCCCCCCCCCCCCCCCCCCCCCGGTCTCTGAGGTGTGCAGTACTTCTTTAGCAGACTCCACCGCCTGGGGACTACAGCCATTCCTGGCCCTTTGATCAACATAGGCCTGATACTAAGGGTTCCAATGGAGAGGTGCAGCACGGTCTTGAATGGCTACGACTAGCCAACCTTTAAATACGAGCATGCCAGGTATTGGTCGCTGACCTACATCGGACAACGTCGTCACCCCCAGGTTTGTAGAAATGGGAGCCCAGCTCCACCTGGGGGTGAGAACGAAATAGTAACCAGGGGTGGCGCGGAGAACATTAGCCTCTCGTGTTCTGTCGGGTCAAGGAAAATAGGACACAAACTGTCCTGTATGAAGCGACAGGACTCTGTTTAATGCTGTTTATGTCGGATGGTAACCATTCATTCATTCATTTGCATTTCTCTTGCGGAACTTTGCCTCCCTAACAGCACTCATGTAGGCCTCTCGGTTGTGAGCAAGATGGCCTGCTGCTGATGCGTCCATTTGCAGATCGTCAACGATGTCTTGCAACCATCTTCGTTTTGGTCTTCTTTTTCTTTTTCCCATTATGTATCCTTCCAATATGGTCCTCTCTAAATTATCATGACGTTTAATGTGTCCAAAATATTTAAGTGTTATCTCTTTAATCCTCTTTACTAGCCAGCCTTCTTCAATATTAAGCTCTTGTAGTACAGATATATTTGCTCTTTTTTGTGTCCACGATATTTGGAGAACTCTTCTGTAGCATTTACATTCAAAGGCATTTATGTGTTTCTCAGCTGTTTTGTTAAGTGTCCGGGTCTCACAGGCATATGTTGCGATTGGAAAGATGCATGACCTTAAAAATCTTATTTTTGTAGTTCTGTCTGCTCCTCTCCACAGATTCTTTATTTGTTTTACTTTCTGAAGAGCAATAGATGTCCTCCTTTTAATTTCCCTCATTGTATCTTAATTATTAGTTAGCAGTGATCCGAGATATTCAAGACTCTCCACTTCTTCCAATTTTTCATTGATATATATTTCAGCTGCCTTGTTTCTTTTGTCAGTTGTCATCAATTTAGTTTTCTTCGCATTAAGATAGAGGTTCTGCTCTTCGCTGTTCTTACGGACTGACATAATTAGTTTTTCCATTCCTTTTTGTGTTTAGATAGTAACATTGTGTCATCAGCATATCTAATCTCTGGTATTTCATAACCTCCAATTGTTATGGCATCGTAATATTCTTTGTCTACATCTTCTCTAACATTCCTCAATATATTTTCAGTATACAAGTTAAATAAGTAGGGCGACAATATGCACCCCTGACGGACCCCTTGTTTTATGTCAAACCAAATTGTTGTTTCACCATTTATTCTTACTGCTGCTTGTTGGTCTAGATACAACAGTGATGTTAATTGTATCAAATGTGTTGGAAATCCCATTTTTTCCATTATTTCCCAAAGTTTCTGGCGTTGTACACAATCAAATGATTTTTGTGCAGACTTGCCTATTGTCCATGATTCACTTCCATATAATAAGATAGGTTCAATATAGCATTTTAGGACTCGTTTTCTAACATTCATTGATAAGGAAGTGTTGGATAATATGTTTCTCATTCTCTGAAATGCAGTCTTTTCCTGGCAAACAGATTTTATTTTTAAAAACAAACCAGATTTTATTAAACATAAATCAGCAACATTTCACATACACACCATAAGACGAAAGTTGTTCTTAAAGCACCACTGTGTGCTATGACGCGAGACGTGGACGACCACGGTTCTTTGATTTTGACTGTCTCAAGCACCTGTTATTAGAATTTGACTAAATTGTTTGTCATTTGTTCCCCTTCTCAGTGTCTATTTTTTTTTCCTTTTTCATTGAACTTTCCAGTGATTCCCATATTTTGTCGCTTCTTCGACTTGTCTTGTTTTGTCTCCTACCTCGAATACTGTACTTCCAGTGCTGAGGGAGCTAACAGATGTCTCGACAAGGCTCGGCAATTTGCTTCATATAATGGGATATTTAAGGTTTCTGTAATTTCCTCCATATCCTGAGCGAGCGGTCTCTTCCTGTGTTACCTGCAAATCTTAGCCTGAATGTGTTTTAATGATGAAATGCCTGGCGTTAGACGTGTAAAACCACCTGACTTGCTGTTTCTGGATATAGAGTATTATTTGTGTTAATCCAGCCTTTGTCCTGATGGTGTCCTTTCTTATCTGGTCTCTTCTTGTCATGTTTAATATTCTCCGTAAACGTCTTATTTCTGTCGTGATGATTTTCAATTTGTGTTTGGCTGTCAGTGTCCATGTTTGATATTAATTTAGGAGGAAAATTGCGTTGTACAGTGCTCTTTTTGCTTCAGTTGTGATGTATTTTTGTTTTGTTTGAGTAAAGATGTCATTACCTCTTGGTAATTTTCAAATAATTTTGTTCATCTCTTGTTTATGTTTTTAAACTGTGTCCGGTGTTGGTGAAGTTCTTCCAGCGTATTGTTTTGTTTTGTTTTTGTGAACGTTCAGTGATTGCTGCACGTATTTATCGAATTCATATTTCTGTTTTTTTTTTTATTTTCATCATTTTATTAATGTATTTATTATTTTCGTCTGGTAAATGTACAGTTACTTGTTCTAATCTCTTGGCTAGACGGCCCCTCGCCCTGCTGGGGTCCGTGGTTCGAGTCCGAGGTTATTCTCGTGTTATTTTTCTTTCTGCCGTGTCTAAAGTGCCTGGTCTAATATTTTTCGAACGCTAACCAAACAGTTCCGTGCTAAGTTGTTTTACTGCTTCTTTTACAGTGCACTTTTCCGGCACCGTTAATGACACATTTTTGTAAGGATTTCAAAAGAACATATTGGCAACGAACGTTGCGGCCACCATAAAAATGACACCTACCCTACGGCCATCAGAATAATGACACCTACCAAATGGTCTCCAGAAAAATGACACCTACCCTACGGCCACTAGAAAAGTGACTCCTACCCTATGGCCACCAGAAAAATGACACCTACCCTACGGCCACCAGAAAAACAACTCTCACCCTACGCCCACCAGAAAAACAACTCCTACCCTATGGCCACCAGAAAAACAACTCCTACCCTATGGGCAACAGAAAAATGACTCCTACCCTATGGCCATCAGAAAAACAACTCCTACCCTATGGGCAACAGAAAAATGACTCATACCCTATGGCCACCAGAAAAATGACTCCTACCCTATGGCCACCAGAAAAATGACTCCTACCCTATGGGCAACAGAAAAATGACTCCTACCCTATGGCCACCAGAAAAATGACTCCTACCCTATGGGCAACAGGAAAATGACTCCTCCACTATGGCCAACAACAACAACAACAACAACAACAAAAATGACTCCTACCCCAACGTAATAGGGAGGAGCAAGTACTCGTTTTTTTCACCTCCTCACATGAAATTAAGACGCATGTCCGATGAGACAAACAGCGACCCATAACTGATATGCTAGCATTAGGGTTAGCGAACCATAGCTGACCAAGACCCTGTTCCACCTCTCCGTGGTACATCCAGTAACAGGCCTAATCTGAGTAACGGGGCAGGGATCGCCATAGTCCCCATGGTGGTGGAGTCGGCTAAAGAAGCATTGCACACCCCCTTGTTTTTAGCTGTACTCCGGGACTGAAAAAAGTAGCCGCCATAATCCGCTCCCACGCCGATACGATGCTGTGCCTCAACACCTCTACAGCATCGTCTGCAAAGAACAACAGCTGGCAGTTACAGAGAGCTCGTACAAGTACAAATACAAGTCACCTCCTCACAAGTCACAACATACTGAGGTACCATCTCCTGAACAAGTTCAAGATAGTCCCGCCCGTCGTGCTCGTCTGTTTCACCAGTGGAATGAAGGGAGAACCTATTCTGCAGGGGTGCCCAGCATACAAACTGCAGAGATAACAGATGTGGTCAAAGCCTGCATCAGTTCAAGAGAAGCTTTATGGGGACTGTACCGCTGACCACTGGTTACTTCAAAAGTGTTCAGGTCGACGTCTGAGAACGACCAAAGAAGAAGTAAGGATTAAAAAAAAAAAAGAAAAAGAAAAAAAACCTTTGGGCTTAGAAAAGGGTTCAACTTTAACATAGCACGGAAAAATAAGAAGATTAAATTCTAAAGTAGCACAGCTATAGAATAATAATAATAAACTTTAAAAATTACACATTAACAGAAAAAGTTAAACTTCAAAATAGAACTGAAATAGAAAAATATTAAACACTGATAGCGTAGAAACAGAAAATGATTTAACTTTCATACAGCACGGTGACAGTAATGGGTTATTTTATATTCCAAAAACTACACACTCATTTTTTTTTTTTTAGTTTAAAAAAAAAGGCGAAACACATCAAATCATAAACTACGAGCAGGTGAAGGATCTCTATATCTTTTTGATCTAGATAGGCAGTCCGCCCCTGATTTGCTCCATAATTTTGCTATCTTGATACCCAAAACCCTCGGTACGTCAGTGCTTATTTGCTAATGGAAACCTTAAAGGTGAAGTTTTAAGCACAAGAAGGACAACACGATATGCTACCACTTTCAAAGATCTGGTATGCAAATATGTTCAAAGTAATCTCACGATGGCCCAGGACTTTTTTTTTTTAATTCCATGCTTACATGTGTTTCCGCTTGCTCGAGTTAGATATCTTAGCCAGGCATCGCGTGGGAACTAGACTCGCTTCTCCTGCACCCTCCTCTTCCTATGTATGAATTTAATATGTTTGTTACACTGTGCATGTGTGTAAAACTTCAACAGGGGGAGACAGCGAGGGGGGGTTCAATATTCTGCTCAAGAATCATTACAAGGGGCAGACCGGGATTTTCAAGACCCGAAGCCTAGCACGCATAACCCGAGGCAGAAGGTTGAGGGCAGATATCCAAAATAAATTTTCTCTTTGGTCATGCCTGGCAGGATGCTGACTGTTTTGGAGCTGGAGTCTTGCTTTTAGCACTTTCTTTTTTTAGGGCAAAAAAAAAGATTTTAAAAAGAGGCATCCAGGCGGAACTCGAGCAACTGGAGATGATATTCTGGTGGGGGAAGAGATGTGTGGGAAAAAGTTTGGAATCTTTCAATAAATGATGGGAAAAGAATGACAGTATGGCTGCAGCGAGGTGAAAAGCGATTATAGAGGAGAAGGGAGGGAATTGACGATGTTGAAGTGCGGGAACAGAAGGCATGAGCCAGGCATGGCACAGAGAAAAGAGGAAGAGAAACAATTTGTTAAAAACTGCTAGCTCAGAAAGAAAGAAAGAAAGAAGGACACATTTCAGGTAATAACAAACTTTCGGAGACAGAGTTATTACATTCTCGTCCTGGTTTCAAAGACACCTGAAGATTTGGGTTTAAAGGGTTAAACTCTTTTCTTATTTTGGAAAACGCAGATATATAAACACCTACAGATAATATTTGTGTAGCGAGCTGTAACTTCTTAGCTCTCCCATCCCTACACTTACATCTCCATTCCCCCCCCCCCCCGATATCCTGGGAACACGCAGTTCTGGGATCTTACCTCTTGTCGCTTCACTTCAACCAAGCGAAGTTTGCTGTTCCATGTCACACACGAAGCAGAAACATAATAGTTAAGATATGCAGAAACAAGCTCACAGCTTTTCAAACTTATTATCTGTCCACTATATCTGTGCACATGAGCGAGAAAAGTGTACTGGCACTTGTATGTACAACACATCTGTGCACATGAGCGAGAAAAGTGTACTGGTACTTGTATGTACAACACATCTGTGGGCATGAGCGAGAAAAGTGTACTGGTACTTGTGTGTACAACACATCTGTGGGCATGAGCGAGAAAAGTGTATCTGTACTTGTATGTACAACACATCTGTGGACATGAGCAAGAAAAATGTACTGGTACTTGTATGTACAACACATCTGTGGGCATGAACAAGAAAAGTGTACTGGTACTTGTATGTACAACACATCTGTGGGCATGAGCAAGAAAAGTGTACTGGTACTTGTATGTACAACACATCTGTGGGCATGAGCAAGAAAAGTGTACTGGTACTTGTATGTACAACACATCTGTGGGCATGAGCGAGAAAAGTGTACTGTTAATTATCTGTACACCACATACAAGGTCCGACAATTATGTATTGAGACTAATTACGTAAAAAATAAAATAAACAACAGTTGAAGATATAACCTGCAATTTATTCAAAGTAAGCAGCTTGTTCATTGTTACAACGAGTGGCACGATCTAACAAACATTGGAACGACCTCTGCAGTTCTTCTGTTGATATGGCCCTTAAACTCGATGTTACGGCCCTTTTGAATCATCAGTATCGTCAAACAAGAGTCCTTTCAATGCTACCTTTAATTTTGGGAATAGAAAATAATCGTAGGGAGACAAATCTGGTGAATAGGATGGATGGTTGAGAACATACACTTGATTTTTTTTTTTTTGGGGGGGGGGGGTCAAAAATTCCTGTACAACTACCGCCCGGTGAGCCGGTGCATTATTATGAAGAAGGAAAAAACTGCCAGGTGTTGAATACTCGGGTCGGACTCGGAGAATCCCTTTCAATATGCGTTTCAAAATACTTAAATAAACTTTGGCAGTGACAGTCTGTCCCTCTGGAATAAATTCTTTGTGAATAACTCCTTTGCTGTCGTAGAAGCACACCAACATAGCCTTCACTTTCGAAGACAAATTTTTTGTTTCCTTTTGGTGATGATGATGACTTCCATTGAGCACTTTGGCGTTTAGTTGTGGGATCATAGCAGAAAATCCATGTTTCATCCTCTGCAGCAATCAAATTTAAGAAATGTTTATTTCTGCGACACGTTTTGATGATGTCTTTTGTGTACTCAACACAATGATGTTTTTGGACATCAGACAACGAATGTGATACAAACCGATAAGCAACTTTTTCTTGCCAAAATCTTCCACTACAATTTTACGAATGGTCTCTCGGTTAACACCAAATTCGTCTGCCATCATCCTCACAGTCAAACAACGATCTTTTTGTATCCGTTCTCTGACTTTGCAATGAGTTCTTCATTACGAACAGAAATTTGGCGTCCATGTCTAGCTGGATTTGTAATCGTTTCTACACCACTTTTGAATAGTGACCCATCATCATCGCCTTTCACTCCCTTGAAAGCATAGGCCACGGATAAAGGCTCTCCAGTCATCCTTGTTCTTGGAATTATTCTCTGCTTCCTTCCATGTGTATCCCTTGTCTCTGAGCACTGTCATAATTTCTCTTCTCCAAGTAAGTCTAGGTCTTCCTCGTTTTCTATTTGCTTCAGGATTCCATGTCAGTGCCTGTCTTGCTATGTTGGTGCCGGGTTTCCTCAGAATGTGGCCAATCCACCTTCACTTTGTAGACATGATTTGTTGGTTTATGGGTTCTTGTCCTGCCTTTTCCCAGACCTCCTCGTTCCTGATCTTGTCCTGCCATTTAATGTTTAAAATCCTCCTCAAGCAGTAGTTCATGAATGTTTGTATTTTCTGTTGTATTGTCTTGGTCATAACACATGTCTCTGAACCATATAGTAGGACAGTCTTTACGTTTGTATTGAAAAGCCTAAATTTGGTTCTTGTTTTGATGTTCTTAGATGACCATGTTTTGTTAAGTTGGATAAATGCTGTCCTGGCCTTGGTTATTCTAGCTTTAACATCCTTTTCCATTCTCCCATATTTATCCACTATGCTGACTAAACATGTGAAATACTCTACTTTGAATCGTGAATACCACCTGAATATCTGTGCACGAAATAAACAACTATCCCCATAAACTTGTATCAATTCAACTGTCTCAGTGGCTTATTTTCGGAGTTTTAAACAGAATTTAATGTTGACTTTTCTGCTCCATGCTGATTATGTAACAATGCACCTCTGACTAGATCAACAAAATGGAGGCTTGTTTGTCGTCTGCTTATCGGGCCGCAATGAAAATTTGCCAGATCACAGATGAAAGTTGCCTCTTTGGATTCCATGCTTTGCTTCATAGATCCTCTCACCCGGCGGGGATGTAGGCGTATCCTAATCACGCTAAGGTTTTCCGGTGAGAAAGTCCAACGCTGGACTGGATGGGCAACCACCCCTCAGCCGGCGGGGATACACATGTATCCCAAAATATGTCGAGGTTTTCCAGTGAGAAAGTCCAACTCTAGACTCGTTGGGCAACCACCTCTCACCCAGCAGGAGTACACTGATATCCAAAACACGCCGAAGTTTTACGGTGAGAAAGTCCAGCTCTAGACTAAACTGATGCAACGAAAACCACGGTGCCACGCATTAGCGCTTTTGAGACTCATCAAGAATACAGGCTCAAGCCATGCGATACTCTGAACCTCCTGTGGTCCTTTTGTGGATCTCGTGTTGTCCTTTTGGGGACCACAGGGGGGGGGGGACCACGGGACCTATCGAGGACCACAGGTGTAAACTCAGTAGGATCATGGGGCGGTCTTGGTGGTAGAAGATAACGAAGAAAAAGAAGCTTCATAGATGGCATTTTTGTCTTGGCCATAATAAAATCAGTCTCATTATTTAATTGTTGGACCTTGTATGTTGGCTGAGTGGATAAGCTCTCGGTTTACTAATCCGGTGGTACCAAGTTCAGCCCCACCAGTGGGACTTTTTCTCTAATACACACAAAAAAGGCCCCGGGGTTCACCCAGCTTCTAAAAACGGGTACCAGAGAAGTCTGGGAAGGTAAAGCGGCCAGGCACGTTACTGACCACATCACACATTCATGTGCTGAAGGTCATAGAAAATACGGGCCTAACACCAATATGCGTTAATGGCATTGAAACTGGAATTTGACCTTTTTACCACATCTGTGGACATGAGCGAGAAAAGTGTAGTAGTAATCTTCCAAATCTGAACGTTGATGGTTCGGAAACCACTTTAGGCCACCCTCAAAGGCAGTCAAACTGTAGAAATGGGTACCTGATCCTCAGTGCTGGGGAAAATAGTCTCCAAATACAGAGAACATCTACCCGCATGTCAAGGCCCACCAGATTGCACCGCTAGACTTTCGAGGAATGAAGGGACGTAAAGTTGTGTGTGTGAAGTTCAACCCCAGATAATAAGGAAATCATCACAGTCCAAAGTGAATAAACGAAACAACAATTACTCAAACTAAAAAGAAAAAAATATGACGGATTGATGGTCCTGCCTTTTGAACTGAACGTACAGAAGACTGTAGTGAAGTCTCTGGCAGGGGGTCCCCCACAAAGTGATGAGGCCACTTTGACAGCAACCCCGATCTATACCGTAAACTTTCAAACAGCGTTACGTATCTGCCATGATGCCTTTGCAAGAAACAAGTTTCATAAGAAGTAATGACTGACACTCCTTGGACAAGATGACAAACCCATGACAAGCGTCAAAAATGTGGTGCCCCGATAGATTTTCTGAGTATGTGACGAGCCGAGAAAGGTTCACATTTCAGAATACATGGTAACATTTTTAGTGGCACACAAAATAAGTTTAAGGGGGGGGGGGGGGGGGAGAGAGAGAGAGAGAGGAAAGAAGTAACCAAATTTGGCCAGTGCTATCAGAAAAATTAATAACCTCTTTAATAAAATGTTGAGTATCCCGCACCTTCAAACCGCTTCTATACACTTTCTTGAATGACATTCGTTGGCGCCCTTTAAACCGTGTTTAAAATGACATATGTCCACATCAGATAGAAGAGATTGCAAAGAAATACAAGCCAGGCGGGGAGAGAATTGTCTAAATACACTGAGCAAACAACAACGGGAAAAAGTAAGGAAACAAAAATGAATATGTTTTTAAATGATTCAGTCAGTCATTTGCATATCCCTTGCGGAACTTTGCCTCCATAACAGCTCTCCTATACGCCTCTCGGTTGTAAGCAAGATGCCCTGCTGCTGATACGTCCATTCGCAGATCAGCAACGATATTTAAATGATACTAAAAGCTGCGTAGAGATTGTTCACTCTTGCTGACACGGCACTTTACACACATAGTAAGACTTTTTTTTTTTATTTGTCTTCATTATAGACGAACTTCTAAACTTCTTCTTTCGCTCAGACAACGACACTAATCTCTCTGTCTCTGTCTCTGTCTCTCTCTCTCTCTCTCTCTCTCTCTCTCTCTCTCTCTCTCTCTCTCTCTCTCTCTCTCATAAATGTGGGCAGTTCGTCCCAGCTTTTCAGCATCTCTGTAGATCTTCTCTTGTAGGCGGGGGGGGGGGGGGGGGGGGGAGGAGGGAGAGATCTGGGGTCTGGCCAGGTCCTTTGCCGGAGTGGGCTGAGTAGTCGGGCAGTTCTGGAGGATGTGATGTAGTGTCTGTTGCTCTTTGCTGCAGCCACGTGGGTCTATTTCCAGCTTCTGGTGTCTCAGCCCGCAATGTCCTGTTCTCATTTGGAAGATTATCGCTTGGTCGTTTCTTGAGAGTTTTTAGTATTCGTCAACTGTTTTTCCTGTGGGGCGTTGTTCTATCTACTTGTCCTTATATATGGCTTTTAGTGTGGGTGCATTTTTTTTCATATGCTGTGCTACTATTAATCTTTTGTATTCTTTCTCCCTCTTTAGCCGGTCTGTCTGCCTCTTCATTTCCTTGGATGTTAGTGTGGGCGGGTATCCATTGTATGACTGCTTTATTGAATACTATGCCTGCAAGTGATAGGACGTCTGTCAGGTGGTCCAGGTCTTTAATCTTTTGATGTTTCAGAGCTTTTTATTACGGACTGTAAATCTGGAACTTCTAAACTAGTTTCATATGGTAACTATCCATAACATGGTTCTTACACATGGGGTCCTAGGACCCACAAAGGATCTACAGTAGGATTTTTGGAGCTCCACGGACCAGCAAAGAGTTAACTGGCATGAGTTTTAAAAATTTAGCATAAGATGGGCTTTTTTGTTTGTTTATTTTTTTTAAATGAGAGGTCCACGGCTGTTCTCAGACCTGTAAGGGGGATCCATTGTTATCAGACCTGATGGGGGTTCCACTGTTGTTATCAGACCTGAAAGGGGGATCCGCTGTTGTTATCAGACCTGAAAGGGGGATCCACTGTTATTATCAGACCTGAAAGGGGGATCCACTGTTGTTCTCATACCTGAAAGGGGGTCTACAGCTGTTCTGATACCTGGAAGGGGGTCTACAGCTGTTCTCATACCTGAAAGGGGGTCTACAGCTGTTCTCATACCTGAAAGGGGGATCCACTGTTGTTCTCATACCTGAAAGGGGGTCTACAGCTGTTCTCATACCTGGAAGGGGGTCTACAGCTGTTCTCATACCTGAAAGGGGGTCTACAGCTGTTCTCATACCTGAAAGGGGGATCCACTGTTGTTCTCATACCTGAAAGGGGGTCTACAGTTGT
The DNA here is from genome assembly GCA_009760885.1 of Achatina immaculata. Lineage (NCBI taxonomy): Eukaryota > Metazoa > Mollusca > Gastropoda > Stylommatophora > Achatinidae > Lissachatina > Lissachatina immaculata. The sequence goes on from CM019692.1 coordinate 10,546,171, forward strand.
TCTCATACCTGAAAGGGGGTCTACAGCTGTTCTCATACCTGAAAGGGGGTCTACAGTTGTTCTCATACCTGAAAGGGGGTCTACAGCTGTTCTCATACCTGAAAGGGGGTCTACAGCTGTTCTCATACCTGAAAGGGGGTCTACAGCTGTTCTCATACCTGAAAGGGGGATCCACTGTTGTTCTCATACCTGAAAGGGGGTCTACAGTTGTTCTCATACCTGAAAGGGGGTCTACAGCTGTTCTCATACCTGAAAGGGGGTCTACAGTTGTTCTCATACCTGAAAGGGGGTCTACAGCTGTTCTCATACCTGAAAGGGGGTCTACAGCTGTTCTCATACCTGAAAGGGGGTCTACAGCTGTTCTCATACCTGAAAGGGGGATCCACTGTTGTTCTCATACCTGAAAGGGGGTCTACAGTTGTTCTCATACCTGAAAGGGGGTCTACAGCTGTTCTCATACCTGAAAGGGGGTCTACAGCTGTTCTCATACCTGAAAGGGGGATCCACTGTTGTTCTCATACCTGAAAGGGGGTCTACAGTTGTTCTCATACCTGAAAGGGGGTCTACAGCTGTTCTCATACCTGAAAGGGGGTCTACAGTTGTTCTCATACCTGAAAGGGGGTCTACAGCTGTTCTCATACCTGAAAGGGGGTCTACAGCTGTTCTCATACCTGAAAGGGGGTCTACAGCTGTTCTCATACCTGAAAGGGGGATCCACTGTTGTTCTCATACCTGAAAGGGGGTCTACAGTTGTTCTCATACCTGAAAGGGGGTCTACAGCTGTTCTCATACCTGAAAGGGGGTCTACAGTTGTTCTCATACCTGAAAGGGGGTCTACAGCTGTTCTCATACCTGAAAGGGGGTCTACAGCTGTTCTCATACCTGAAAGGGGGTCTACAGCTGTTCTCATACCTGAAAGGGGGATCCACTGTTGTTCTCATACCTGAAAGGGGGTCTACAGTTGTTCTCATACCTGAAAGGGGGTCTACAGCTGTTCTCATACCTGAAAGGGGGTCTACAGTTGTTCTCATACCTGAAAGGGGGTCTACAGTTGTTCTCATACCTGAAAGGGGGTCTACAGTTGTTCTCATACCTGAAAGGGGGTCTACAGTTGTTCTCATACCTGAAAGGGGGTCTACAGCTGTTCTCATACCTGAAAGGGGGTCTACAGCTGTTCTCATACCTGAAAGGGGGTCTACAGCTGTTCTCATACCTGAAAGGGGGTCTACAGCTGTTCTCATACCTGAAAGGGGGTCTACAGCTGTTCTCATACCTGAAAGGGGGTCTACAGCTGTTCTCATACCTGAAAGGGGGTCTACAGCTGTTCTCATACCTGAAAGGGGGTCTACAGTTGTACTCAGGCCTGAAAGCGGATCAGAAAGGTAATTTTAAAAAAAAAGAGGAAGAAGAATTAACGAACTCCTGACATAGGATGTTCTTAAAACTACATTCATTGTTTATCAGATGAACATGGGCGAGCTCATGCAGCTCTTTTCCTGAAGGTTACGGTGGCGCAACACTGGGGCACACTTGTGTTAATGTCTACTAGGAAACTCTTTCCTATGTTGTATTAACTTAATTGCAAGCCATTTCAGTTTTTATATTCCCACGATCACAAGATTTAAAGAGATGGACCTCGCCTTCATTTTTGTGTAGTCCTTTTCTTTCTTTCGCACGTCCGCTCCAGAGCGTGTGTGAGTATGATGGTTTTGAGGCTGTTTGTTATGTTGCTTGCAACTTTACATTCTTATCGTCACCTTCTCCTGTTGAAGTCAGTTTATTTTGAATATAATTTATACAATATCATTCTAAACAAGTACTTCAAACCTGTGCGTCTTTAACTCTTTTACTTCAACAATATCATTCTAAACAAGTACTTCAAACCTGTGCGTCTTTAACTCTTTTACTTCAACAATATCATTCTAAACAAGTACTTCAAACCTGTGCGTCTTTAACTCTTTTACTTCAACAATATCATTCTAAACAAGTACTTCAAACCTGTGCGTCTTTAACTCTTTTACTTCAACAATATCATTCTAAACAAGTACTTCAAACCTGTGCGTCTTTAACTCTTTTACTTCAACAATATCATTCTAAACAAGTACTTCAAACCTGTGCGTCTTTAACTCTTCCACTTCAACAACATCATTCTAAACAAGTACTTCAAACATGTGAGTCTTTAACTCTTTTCCTTCAACAATATCATTCTAAACAAGTACTTCAAACCTGTGCGTCTTTAACTATTTCATTTCAGTACAACTCTGACAGTGTCCGTAGATCTTAGGCATTAATATGAGTAATTACTCGCCAGGATATTAAAGCAAGCTAGCACATTTCTAAACTAAGCAATATTTTTAAATTATAGAGTAACTGCCTTCCAGTTTCTTTCTATCAAAAATTTCTCATCGGATTTTTTTTCCCCTGGCAGAGCATGGAAACTAATTCAGGTATGAAAGAGTTAAAATAAGTTTGTGTTTTTTTTGTGTGCAAGTTTATCGCCATGGTGGCTATGTGCTAAGCTCACATCTGATTTTTTTTACTTCTCTGTTGCTGACAGAGGTGATGGTATATCTAACATCAGATAGTGCACTTCTAGTGTTTTATCTGTCTCGCCACTTGTCTGTATGATACTTGTTAAAATATAATTCTCCAGTTCTATAACAGCTACATGGGGTGGGGTGGGGTGGTTGGGGGGTGGTTGAGGGGTGGGTGGGTGGGTTGGTGGAAGACGTTGTCCGATTTACAGTCAGCGATCCATAGCTGACATGCTAATGTGAGGTTAGCGAACCACAGCTGATCAAGACCCATGTTCTGCTTCTCCGTTGTTACTCCCAGTAGCAAGCCCAGCCTGGCTATAACGAGGCTGGGGTCGCCATGGTCCCGATGGTTGTGATGTCTGATGAAGAAGCACTGCACGCCCCCTTGCTTTTTAGCTCCAATCAGGGAAGGAAAAATAGTCGGCATAACCCGACCCCCCCCCCCCCAGTCAACAAGATGCTGCCAATCAACATCTTCACAGTATCGGCTGTAAAGAACACCAGCAAGCAAATTCTATGGAGACTGCAGAAGAAGAAGGAGAAGAAGAAGGAGGAGGGAGAAGAAGAAGAAGAAGAAGATGAAGGGAGAAGAAGGAGGGGGAACGGGAAGAAGAAGTAGAAAAAGAAGAGAGGAGGAGGAGGAGAAGGGGGGATAAAAAGAAGAAGAAAGGAGAAGATGGAAGGGGAATGAGAAGAAGAAGAAGAGAAGGAGGAGGAGGAGGAATAATAAGAAGAAGAAGGGAGAAGGAGGAGGAGAAATAAGAAGAAGAAGAGAGGAGGAGGAGGAAGAAGAAGAAGAAGGGAGGAGGAGGGGGAATAAGAAGAAGAAGAAGAAAGGAAGAGAAAGGGGAAGAAGAAGAAGAAGAAGAAGAAGAAGAAGGGAGGAGGAGGGGGAATAAGAAGAAGAAGAAGGAGAAGGGAGAAGGAGGAGGGGGAATAAGAAGAAGAAGGGAGGAGGAGGGGGAGTAAGAAGAAGAAGAAGGGAGAAGAAGGAGGGGGAATGAGAAGAACAAGAAGAAGGGAGGAGGAGGGGGGGTAAGAAGAAGAAGAAGAATGAGAAGGAAAAGAAGGGAGGAGGAGGACGAGGAAGAAGAAGCAGGAGGAGGAGGAGGGGGAATAAGAAGAAGAAGAAGGAAGGAGGAGGAAGTGGAATAAGAAGAAAAAGAAGGAAGAAGGAGGAGGACGGAGAATAAGAAGAAGGGAGGAGGAGGGAGATAAAAAGAAGAAGAAGGAGGAGGGGGAATAAGAAGAAGAAGAAGAAGGAAGGAGGAGGAGGTGGAATAAGAAGAAGAAGAAGGAAGGAGGAGGAGGAGGACAGGAAATAAGAAGAAGAAGAAGGAAGGAGGAGGAGGGGGAATAAGAAGAAGAAGAAGGAAGGGGGAGGAGGTGGAATAAGAAAAAGAAGAAGGAAGGAGGAGGAGGACGGGGAATAATAAGAAAAAGAAGGAAGGAGGAGGAGGAGGGGGATAAAGAGAAGAAGGAAGGAGGAGGAGGGGGAATAAGAAGAAGAAGAAGGAAGGAAGAAGAGGGGGAATAATAATAAGAAGAAGCAGGAAGGAGGAGGAGGACAGGAAATAAGAAGAAGAAGGAAGGAGGAGGACGGGGAATAAGAAGAAGAAGAAGAAGGGAGGAGGAAGAAGAAGATGGCAATCATATTATGTATGATTCATTATTTTCAGAACATTGCTTATTAGCAGAGCTTAGGCTTTTAAATTTCTTTAACTTCCAACCTCCTCTGCTCCCGCCTTCACAATGTGTCTTCCTTTTTAACCAGCTTCCTGTGCAGCGAAAAATGATCGCCGATCTCGCAAATCACCCACACTGAATTATTACCAGAAAAATCATCCACTCTTCTCTCGATCTTAAAAGAACCGCTAACTGTTGCTCTTCACAGCGGGTCTCGTGATGATAATTAAACCGTTTCGGATGCGGAGCTGCTTAAGGCAGCTTACTTAAGAACCCGAAATTGACTAAAGAAACGAGTTCCCCTGTAGACAGCATCATTCCGGAGCCGTGGCTATCCTTTGTGTTGCCGGGTTGGAACTATATCAGTCCAGTTACTGGCAGCCCCACAACGAAATGGAGCAGGGTCTTGATCGGGTCTAGTTTCCCTGCCGCTGTAATAGCACTGTGGCTCTAACGTCGTAGTCACTGCTTCTAGACAAGATTAGCATTTGCGTCTTTTCATGTATTATTAACCAAACATTTGTCTGTTACTGTCCTTGTTCTACGCAGTGCAATTTATAGTTGTCATTTTAATGTTGCTGGCTGTAACTGCTGCATGTCTCAGTAGATTCTATCCTGGGCGTGGGGTGAAGTGGATTGGGGGGGGGGGGGGGAGGAGACTCACATTAGAAAGTCAGCGACCCATAGCTGACATGTCTGCGTCAAGGTTGGCGAATCATAACCGACCAAGACCTTACTCCTTTCCTTTCGTACCCGCAATAATAGGCCTACCCTGGCTGATGGGGCAGAGAACGCCACAGTGTACCCAGGGTGGTGGAGTCTGTTAAAAAGCATTACACCCCGCCCCGTTCTGATTTAGCTTTTCTCGAGGACTGACAAAAATAAATGGCGGTGTAACCCACTCCCAAACCGACACCATGCTGTGTCTCATCATCTTCACCACATCATCGGCTGCAAGAAAACATCACCTCGCAGTTATTGGGAGATAAATGAAGAAAAAGAAGAAGTTTTCTCGACGTTTTCTCCTTTTCTAACAAAGTCATCTTGGAATCATTATCGCTGCCTTCTACAATATTAATTTTTACGAAACAGTAGACCTCCAGAAAAAAAAACAAAACTTCTCTACTCCCAGCTCTGTTATGTAAAAAACAAAACAAAAAAAAATTATAACTTCCATGCGCTTAAAAAAAAAGCTAAACATCTTATTTTTAAAAGTATTGTTATTCTCTCTCTCTCTCTCTCTCTCTCTCTCTCTCTCACACACACACACACACATATATCTTTGGACACCTGCAGACGTCTTCTGTCTTTTATCAGGTACATCAACCATTCTTTCAAAAGCCTTGCTCTAAGAAAATGTAACCTTTTTGATAAATTCCAAAGCCCAAGGTCTTTCGTCTCCAGTTTCACATCGGTTTGTGGAAAAGGGGGAGGGGGGGAACGACAAATTTCAGCTCCACTGGCGGTCGACTGGCTACATGAAACCTGGCTACTGATAGTCTACACATCTACTCAGCTGTTCACTTACACGTACCTGTGCTTGCCTTGTAGCTTACTGAAATAACCTCTATATAACGAGCACTAGTAAAGAAAAGTCCAGAAAAATACAGCTACATACAATATGTGAGGTTGCAATGCCGATGATAATTAGTACGTTAACGCGGGCGATGTATTAACATAACCACAGGAAAAGAGTAAAAGACAAGAAAGTACAAGCTTAACACAGTAAACATAAAGACAGTAAGTTAACAAGCCACATAAAAGCAATAAGCTAATAAAGCCACATAAAGGCAGTAAATTAACACAGTAACACAACCACATAAAGGCACTGAGTTAACACGGAGACGTTAAAGCGGCAAATTAACACAACCATGTAAAAGCAGTAAGTTAATCCAGCCACATAAAAGCAGTAAATTAACCCAGCCACGTAAAGGCAGCAAGTTAACACAGTCACATAAAAGCGGTAAGTTAATACAACCACATAAAGATAATAAGTTAACACAATCACATAAAGGTAGTAAGTTAACACAACCACACAAAGACAGCAATTAGTAAGGCAGTCAGTTAACCCAGATATAAAAGGGTAGTAAATTAACATAGACACATAATTCAATATGCTAACACAACCACATACAGGCAGCAAGTTAACACAAATTCACAAAGACAGTAAATTAGCACAGTAACTTAAAGGCAGCAAGTCAACGCAACCACATAAATGCAGAAGGTTAACACAGCAACATAAAGACAGTCACATAAAGGCAGCATGTTAACGCAACCACATGAAAGCAGTTAACACAGTCGCATAAAGCCAGTAAGTTAACACAACCACATAAAGACAGCAAGTTCATAAAACAACATAAAGGCAGCAACTTAACACAACCGCATAAAGGCAGTGAGTGAAGCCACTACATCAAAACAGCAAGCACAGTCGCATGTTGGAAACAATGCAGCAGCCATCTTGGTCATTTTAAACCACGCAATGAAGCGCCACGGAAGAAAGACCAATCTTTTATGTACGCTTTGCTTAGTTTTTCATCATCTTTATTTTCGAATGTTTCTCTCTGGCATCCTTGAGTCTCCGGATTTACTTCTGTTTGAACAGTCATTAGCTTATATTTTGTCGAAGCTTATTTGTCCAGCGGTTTCTTATTTCTTTCGCTGAAATAAAGGTTGTTGTAGTTCTGGTCCAGGGGTCATATAGGCCACACAATAACATACATACATGCATGCTGGACACTGTATACACACAGGCAACACGGAAAGGGGAGGGGGAGGTCTTGCTAGTTCACTGCCTGAAGGACTTCCTCTGTTTTAAGGGGAGGTCCAGAGAGCTTCAAGAAAGGCCTGAAATGGACAGCAGGTCAGTAGCGTGTGTGTGTGTGTGGGGTGCGGGGTGGGGGGCAGTTTTGAGCTGCCTTTCAGAATTCCTCCCGAAAGCTCAACACCAGAGACGGATGTGCCTATAAGGCTTAAGCCTAGGGATCCAGGAAGACCCGGATATAGAGCATGAAGGAACAAACAAAGAAACAAACAAACAAACAAACAAACAAAACTGCACAATCAGGTTTCCTGTGACAGCAATTTGTAACTATTTTTGCTGCAGTAGCTTGTTAAGTTGTCCAGAAGACAGTGACGTGTCTTGTGTTTTGTCTGTGTAATACAGCCAGTCATATAGAGCCTGCGTTTTGTCTGTGTAATACAGCCGGTCATATAGAGTCTGTGTTTTGTCTGTGTAATACAGCCGGTCATACAGCAGAGATCACACTTAGAATGGATTCAGGACATAACATCAAGTGATGGACAGTGCAGTGGTGAGAGCCTTTACTTGGTTTTGCCTAGGGCAATGGGTAGCAATTGTGCGTCTGCTTGCGTAATACAATACACACGTGTAAGGATGTATATACTATACATTAAAAGGCAGTATGTGCGGGAACTCATATTAGAAATGAGATACACAGAATCTGCTTTGGGGGATAACATGACACCTGCAAGTAGATTATTGTAAGTGAGAGGAGCTTAAAACTGAAAAATGCCTGTAGCAACATGATGCAGTTTTAATATGAAGTTTTGATTTCGTGAATTACAGAGGCCACAGTATCATGGTGAAAAGCTACTTGTTTTGTCTCCTATCTCATATAACTTTCGGTGTTGAGGGACGAATAGACGTCTTGATAGGACTCGACGATTTGTTTCATATAATGGGATATTTAATGCTTCTGTAATTTCCTCTCTCCATCTCCTGCGTGGGTGGCCTCTTCCTCTGTTCTTAATGTGAATGTTGTCTGGGATATATTATCTGGCGGTAACCGTGTAACATGGCCCAACCATTTGACTTGCTGTTTCTGGATATAGTGTAATACTGGTGTTACTCCAACCTTTTCCCTGATGGTGTCATGTCTTATTTGGTCTCTTCTTTAGTATTCTCCTTAAACATCTCATTTCTGTCATGATGATTTTTCTTTTGTTCTTGGCTGTTGTGTCCATATTTGACATTGACAGCATAGAGTTGAGAGGAAAACTGCGTTGTACAGTGCCCTTTTTGTTTCATCTGTGATGTATTTATTTTTTGGTAAAGGAGTCATTTTTCCAATGACCTGTTTTGCTTTATTGCTTATGTCCTCAATCTCAGCGTCAGCTGTCTCTGAGGATATTAACCTACGTAGGTATTTGAAATAACTATGCAAACAACATAGGACTAAAGATCAACGTAGGACAGACAAAGTTAATGAAGCAAAATGTGAACAACAGAAATGTGCTCAGAGTAGATAACAAGTTAGTGGAGGAGGTCAACGAATTTGTATATCTTAGCAGTAGAGTAGTAGAAAATGGAGACAGCACAGAGGACATCAACAGCAGACTTACTAGAACAAATCAGGCTTTTGCAATGCTGCAGACTATATGGAAATCTTTAAAAAACTAAGCATAAATATGAAATTCAGGATATTTAAGAGTAATGTTCTAAGTGTACTACTCTATAGAAGTGAATGCTGGAAAATCACCAAAAACAATAGAAAACAAGGTGAATTCTTTGCAGACTAAATGTTTACGAAGAATTAGAAAAATATTTTGGCCAAACACCATAAGAAATAACATCTTGTTGGCAGAAATACAGATAAAGCCACTGACAACAATTATTGAGGAAAGACGCTGGCGATGGTTTGGATATGTGCTCCGAATGACTGACAACTCACTACCAAAAATAGCACTAAGATGGACACCACAGGGGAACAGAAGTAAGGGTAGACCAAAAGAGACATGGAGAAAAACAACAGAGAGGATGTTGAGCAATAGAGGGCTCACCTGGGTAAGAGCAGAAAAAAAGGCAAAGGACAGGCATTTGTGGAAAACCCTTGCGGAAGCCCCATGTGCCCTGGGCACTTAAGTTTCAGAGAGAGAGAGAGAGAGAGAGAGAGAGAGAGAGATGTATTTTAAATATTTCACTTGTTTCAAGGGCTGGTTGTCTAGGAAGATCTTTGCTGGAATTTCTTCTCTTGCTATGGTCATGACTTCCATTTTTTCAGCATTATCCTCATGCTGTGGCTTTTACATGCCCTTGTTAAATTATCCATGTTCTTCTGTAGGTCTTTTTCTGATGTGGCTATAAGTGCTCGATCGTCAGCAAAAAAGGAGTTCGTTTATGACCCTCCTACTGGGTGTGTCTTCTGGAAGGTGTTGTGGGTTTTTATCGGCATTCTTTCTGGGGTTGGGCTGTTAGGCAGTTTTGTCGTGGATCCTTTACTATGTATGTTAGCTTCTTTGCAGATGTTGTCAATGTATGTTATGAATAGTACATAGGGAGATAGTACACAGCCTTGCTTCACTCCAGATTTTATGAAGAATGTGAAAAGCTACATGAACATCTAAATAACGTTTTAATCATCTACCACCTCCAAAACTGAGCAATGAATCATCCTTATTTTTATGGTAACTGTTCAGAAGAACTGGGGGGAGATGTAAGGTTGTTTCACTCTCTGAGACTTGTTCATGCTTACAGGGAAGATGTAAGGTTGCTTCAGTCTCTGAGACTTGTTCATGCTTACAGGGAAGATGTAAGGTTGTTTCACTCTCTGAGACTTGTTCATGCTTACAGGGAAGATGTAAGGTTGTTTCACTGTCTGAGACTTGTTCATGCTTACAGGGAAGATGTAAGCTTGTTTCAGTCTCTGAGACTTGTTCATGCTTACAGGGAAGATGTAAGGTTGTTTCACTGTCTGAGACTTGTTCATGCTTACAGGGAAGATGTAAGGTTGTTTCACTGTCTGAGACTTGTTCATGCTTACAGGGAAGATGTAATGTTGTTTCACTCTCTGAGACTTGTTCATGCTTACAGGGAAGATGTAATGTTGTTTCACTCTCTGAGACTTGTTCATGCTTACAGGGAAGATGTAATGTTGTTTCACTCTCTGAGACTTGTTCATGCTTACAGGGAAGATGTAAGGTTGTTTCACTCTCTGAGACTTGTTCATGCTTACAGGGAAGATGTAAGGTTGTTTCACTCTCTGAGACTTGTTCATGCTTACAGGGAGATTAAAAACACGTAGACAGTTGCCTGCAGCAAAATTCTTGTTTAACAAGTGAATGTCCTTTCATCCAGACGTGGCACCAAAGGCACCAGAAAAAGACACCCATCTCCTTGTGTTTAACTGCTTCGTCCTTTTCTCGTCTGCATTTGTACCCCATCTTTTATAGAAACCCAAGCTAAAACAACAGTGCCCGCCAACTTAACTTCACTCTCATGTTTTTTTTTTTCAAAACGCCATTAATTTTCGTCTTTCAGCTAATGCATGTACTTTGCATATTTGACAGACAGCGCCAGGAGACGTGATACACCTTTAAAAAAACATCTACCTACCTACCCAACACGCCAGGCTCTAGTTTACTGGCCTGGAACCGACGCTCGTTCATCAACTGTTGCGCATGGCCAGGCCTGGGTTAAACTTAAGACCTGCGCCTTAGACACGAGGTTTCTATTTTGGGGGACTGCGATGTTCCACGCACGGTTAGAGTGGTGGGGTCGAAGGAATGGTAGGGTGGGGGAGAAAACCCGAGACGTAAAAAGGGGGGGGGGATGTTTAAAATATTCAGAGCATGTAGCAAATCACCTCCAAGATTAAGAAGTAAAAGAAGGTAATTTTGTAATTTCTGTTAAAACTCGACAGAAACAATATTCAGAGGCGTAAATAGGGTTGTGCCACGGGGGCACAATTTGTGAAGAACAACTTTGATAATAGTTTTTTTTTTTTTTTGTGGGAGGGGAGGAGGAGATTTCACTTCTTTTTGTAGAGCATGCTTCTTTTTTTTTTTACATCACACATTTTTCAGGGGAGTCATTTTTATTTAATTTTCCTGGGTGCCATCAATCCTAGTTACACCTCTGCCAACATTTTTTTCTCTCTCTCTTCCCCTTACCACCCATTTCCCGTTTTTCCGCGTGCGCTCAGCCACGTCGGCGCATGCGCAGTGACCCCACGTGTTCATAAACAAAGTATGATGGGAGAGAGGGGTCCAGCAGACGTCGATGTCGGGAGCGGTAGTTTGTGTTAGCTTGCAAAACTTTCCTAACACTTGCTAACTTGGCTAGACTCGCTGCACAACTTTTAAACTATAAACTAACATGGGTACAGAAACTAACAGAGACGACCGTAACACGCCAGAGTACCTAGCTCAGCTTCTCAAAGACAAAAAACAAATACAAGCTCTGCCGAATGTATTTATTCATACGGAGAAAATTTTAGATGAAGGTAAGTCTTCCAGTCACCGGAATATCCAGTTTTCTAGCACAGGACTGTGTTCTTACTTTCCTTGAGCGGTGAGAATTTTAGAGCAGGCAAATTTTTGTTTGAGAAGGGACAACTCGAATTTTCAGCACGCGGTTTAGTGTCGGTAAAAGATTTTCAAGAGTCCGCCACCCGAGTCTTATCTAAATGGCTACGCTACTGTCACTAACCAAATCCGTAGTCGATAAGCCTTATCGGTAGATCCCTAGTAAAAGTTACTTTTCCGCCCCAATTTTTACATTTAACGCTTGCATTTCATTTCTGTAGCTTTACTTTCTTAATTTAAGTAACAAATTTACACGTAGGTGTGGTATTTGTCGAAGAAAAAGCCGCATTCCTGTACACGAACTGGTCGAAAATTTTGGCAGCCATCTTGGAAGCGCTGCACCCCTGGGCCGAGAATGGAGGCTCGTCCTGACCGAGGTTTTGTAGATTCGCTCGACTACCAGCTCCCGAGTTGTTAAACTAGACCTGGTGATCACTGAAGCATAAACGTGGCCTGGTACAGGATTTTTTCCCCTGCTCGTAACATGAAAAGTAGCAATAACTAAAAAAAAAAGTTGAATAAACCCAAACATAGATTTAAAAAGGATTGATACATAACGTTAAATGTATTTATACCTCAAATTTACTATTAAAAATATTTCAAAGATCGAAACCAGGAGCCAGAAGACAATTTATGTTATAAAATTACAGTAAATTTTAGAATAAAAAGTTTTTATTTATGCAGTATGCCAAAGTCTGTTAATAGTGGCCTTTGACAGACTGAGTTGTGTAGCAACTGGTCGCAGTAATGAATACTAGTAACCAACTGTCACTTGATAACCCTAAAACATCATCAGTAGCTGGCAGCTTCAGCAAGTCCTGGCGTGCTTCATATTTCTCGTAGAGCCCTTGACAACTATTTTCCTAGACTTTTGAATGTTATTATATTAGTCTCACTCAACTCTGACCTTCTAGTTTTTAAAACTTTCGAGGTTAGGTGGCCATTTAAGATATGTATATATTTTTTTTTCTTTCTCAAGGAGATAGGGGTTAGCTTTTGTTTGTGTTTTTTTTTCCTTCAAATCAAATCTTAGACCATATGGACTCCACTTTGTGTAGATTTTTTTTTTTTTTAGTTCATTACAGCTAATGCCATGATAAGGCTTGAAAAACATATGTGAAGTTGAATGTGTGGGTATACAGATTGTAGAATGAACGTACATTTCCAACATAGTTAGGCTGATATAGATAATGATCTTTTTTTTTTTTTTTCATAAGCATCATAGGGAAAGATAAAGAAATTCTACCTAGGGCCAATGAGCCATGCCTGGTCAAAATATATCCTATCGGATATATTTTGACCAGGCATGGCTCATTGGCCCTAGGTAGAGTTTCTTTACCTCGTGAGCCATATTTGTTTACCATTGGTGCAGGAGATAGGCTGATAAGTGTAAGATTTGAGGGTAAAAGTCGCAGAATTTTGAGGGAAGGGTTTGGATGTGGGAATCTCCGAAACTTCTGTAAATGTAGACACTTTTCCCCCGCCAATTTTCTTGTTTGCTTCACTAATCATGTTGTAAGAGGGAAGCTAGCCACTTCTTGAATTGTATTGATGTGTGCGTGTGTGCTGTACCATAACATTTTCTTTATGCATGCAAACCTAATCCCATAATAGGAGTATTTTCTGTTTTAATATTCATTATTATCTGTGATTTGTTAAATGAAATGTGGTATCACAAATCTGCACATAACTCATAGACCAGGTCTCCATGCTCTGCTGACCTGATTAAATTAACTGCATTTACCAGTTTTAATTTCACACCTGTATTTACTTGCTGCTTTTTGTCATTGTCATCTAGTCTGACACTTTTGTTTATATATGTGAATCTTTAATTCAGGGAGACTTTAGTCTCACTCCACTATGAGAATTATTGTACATTTTGTCTAATATGTCTGAAAAGCTATGAATGAAGGTGGATTTATATCTTACAGTACTTGGGTAAGGGCTACGACATGCCTTGTGTATGTTGCACTAACCACTTTTTCAAATTCTTCTGATTGACAGATAATAGTAGGATGATGTGTATACATTTGGATGTTAGGTAATGCAGGGAATGTCAGAAGATTTGGAAGTTAGGGAATGCCAGAATATGATTATAAGTACCTTATCAGTCAGTGTTTCAGAGGTTCTATGGGAACTTTTCAGATTTTAGCCCTCGGGCTTACGTTCTGAACTGCTCATTTGTCCTTGGATGTAACAGTTATGTTTTATGTTAGTCTTTGTGCAGTCCAGATGAAGACTGCTCATGGCATGTTAGACACAGAGTTCTTGTTTATAGAGCTGACATTCATGTTACAGTCAATTATTGGGATTACCTGAATATACCAGTAGAATGAAAGTAAAAGGATAGAGAATGCAGAAAAATTTCATGAACATGAGAGATAGAGCACAAATAGTTTTTGGGTATAAGTATATATAAAACTAAATACACACAAAGCCACTGCATTGAAGCTGATAGGAAAATATTAAGGCTGTTTGAAACAAATTTAGGCAGAGTTTTATGGATTAACAATCTCACACTTGTAACGTTTTGGCTTACGCTGTAATTTAGTCATACAAAATGTAAACTGAAATGTAACAGCTGTGAGGCTGTTAATTAATAAAGCTGTTCCTACTTTTGTTTTAGTCTTAGAATAAGAGTTAAAAGTGGTTGAACCTCCTTCCAAACCTCAGAATGAACTGACCTAGCAAAGCCTCCCCTCCAAACCTCAGTAGAAAACTGATCTAGCAAGGCAGAATACTTTACAGTATTCTTGTTGAAGCTGGTAACTCAAACAGCAGTCTTATATAATAATATGATACTTGAAACTGAATATAGCATAAATGTTTATAGTCCTTTATAACATACATACATTTTATAGGCAGCACTTCTGTATATGGTTTTTTTAATGCATGATAAGTGTTTCTCTGACTTTTATGTGCAATAACTAATTCTATTTTAGGTGACAGATCAGTAACAGCAGATTTTGCAACATTTATTCTGTCTCATGACATTACAGATTGTTAGCTATCTTTATCTTTCATGGGAACATTTTTGAGTCTTGGCGAAAATAGAAAAGATCCGATCTGTGACTATTAGCTAAGTTTATCTTACATGGGAGCATTTTATAGTCTAGTGAAAATAGAAAAAGATCTGACCTATCACTAGCAGAACAATTTCTGTTCCTTATTAATATTGAACTAAATAATGCATGAAGTTACACAGCACTTCATCTGTGAATCTGGTCATGATGTGAAATTTTTTTTGGTTTTTTTTTTTTAGATGGGCCTGTTGAAAATGAGAGTTATAGTTAACGTGGGTATTTGTGGGAGGGAAATCTGTGCTTCACAATTGAAAGTAGCAATGGAAGTTTTCTTATGGAGTATGGTGTCCAAACAGAACAGTCAAGCTTGAGTTTGAAAAATTTAGAAGCTGAATCAAGGAATAAATCTAAGCATGAAATACAAGAACATAAAAAAAAAAGATATGACAAATGAAAGAATTGTTGATGGTGGAAATATAATATACAAAAAAAAAGTAGAAACTATTACATACCAGTATAAAGAAGAAAGTACTGACTTAGGGTTAAAAAGTGAGTGATATGGGAGATAACACATTAAGATGCTAAAGGGGGCTTCCTTTTTGTGGGCTGCCTAAATAAAAATCATGCAAGATACTGATGCAATGTGACTATATGTCACAGACTTACAGCAGGGTTTTTTTTTTTTCTTTTGGAAAAGTTGAAATATTTTCAAATATTTCTTGTTCTTATTGTGACATTTATAGCTGCAGTGTTTTTTTTTTTGGTGTCATGTCACTTTTATGTATCTACCATATTTATGGTCATGCTTCATTTCATTGGGCACAGTTTTTTTTCTCTCTCCCTCTCTCTTTCTCTGCTGGACCGTGCTGGTATAACTAATTATCAGATTTTAATGGTTTTTTTTTCTCTCTTTACTTCCCTCATTATGTACACAGCTGTACACAACTGTACAAGCCTTCAGCATTAATCAGTAACCATAACAACAGTTATTATTTGAAAATAGATATATAACATTAACCACAAAATACAAATTTGCATTCCTTAGTAATAACAACATTAATAATAAATTAGCAACCCTAAAATTAGTCTGCAAACTAAAAGGACATGAGCATCTTTACAAATGTCCACCAAAGTTGAATTCTGGAGTTGCAGTTTCCAGCTTTGTCCAGATGGAGATTTCAAACAGGTAACAGAATTTTTTTTTTTTTTTTTTGTCTTCGTTTTGTTCTGTGTTTTGTTGGCTTCATTATAAGCATTTAAAAATGTGTGATTTTTTTTTTTTTTTGTGGGCCATGTATAGATTTTCTTACCTGTATCATCATTGTTGGAATTCCATGTCAGTTCTCTTGATAAGTTTTTAATGCTGTCTTCCTGTTGGGCCAAGGGATGTTTGGGGCATCTGTAGAATTAAGTTTAGACATGCCAAAATTTATGTTTGCCTGAATGTTACAAGTTGTAAGATGATGTTATGGTTGTACGTAATGGGAGTACCCCTGTTTGAACTTTTCTGACAATGTTTATAAGTGGAGAAAGTGCGCATGTTCTAGGAGGCACGAGTTACACGTGTGGGGTATTATGGTTGTATGTGGGTGAGAGGAGGGGTTAGAGTAGTAGTAGTAGCAGTATTAGTAGCCCAGGGGCCAAAGGATTTTAACTCTTTTGCTCCTGATTATTTTCCACCTCATGCCAGAGTAAATTTTGTTGAGAGTTATGGTGTATGAAAACTGAAGGAAGTTACTCTAAAAAAATGTGGTTTGGATTAGAAATGTGCTGTTGTTTATTTTATTTAAGGCCTGCGTTTTGGGCATTGGCTAGCATTAAGCATGCAAGGTGTACTGGCTCTGCCAGTGTTGTTTTGATGAAACTCAAGACAAGGTTTTTTATTTGTTTGTTTTGATTTCAAATGCTTAAAAAAACATTTGTGAAGACAAAATAGAGCAATTAATAAATCAAAGTATTTTTAATTCTTATTTTGCACACATAAGCATGTATGCATGATAAGGTATAGTGAAAACCAGTAAGAACGCAACTGAAAACACTGAATACAACTGAAAACACTGAATAAGACAATGAAGTGGACATTTTTAAGGGCAAAAGTGGACTCTGGATAGATTGGAATGCAAAGTAGATAAAGCAGTACAGAATTGGATCTGAATCAGCGAAGTGGCTTTTGCAGTTTGAGATGAATTAAAATTGACTCTTGAGACAACTATATCTGGTATAAATTGTACTTCGGCATAGGCCTCTACTTTATTGTTGGTTATATTTTCTATATGATTAACAAATTGCCATTTTGCTGTAGTTTCAAAAAAAAAAGTCTACATGAAATGTGGTTCGTGTTAATCAGCATACAGGGTGTTACAAAAGCTCCTTTACAATTTCTGGAGGCCACTGTAGGAAGACACATACAACTATATGGATAAAGCATTTGTTATTTTGTAGAAAATTTCTCCAAAGTTTTAGACAGTACTACCCCACAGGGACTTATGCTGAGTACCTGTGGTGACACTGCTTTTGTCAGGTGATAATTGAGCTCCTTCCAAATTTTATGTACCTTCTCAGGTGTAACAGGTGAGATGGTGTCAGACTCAGTGCTTCAGAATGTTAAAATCTTGTGGAAGTTTGGGTATGGAAATGTCTCATTTATTTTCCACAAGAAAATATCACGAAGTATCAGACTAGGGGGAACTAGAGGGCCACCAGAAAGTGTAAAGGAACTTTTGGAACACCCTGTATTGTAGTGTATCTGATTTTCTGGGTGTAATCAGTATCTTTGTATGTCTGTAATATTATGAGAGGATGTCAGATGTAGTGTGTCAGATTTCATATATTTATTTCATTGCTGTGTTCAGTTTTATTATCTTCTGCAGTGATTGCCCAACTAAGTCTGTCACTCTTGGAATCCTTCTGCAAATACATAAACTAAATTATTTTCAGAACACTTTGTTCTCTGCTAGTGATAGCCCAACTGTGATTAATGTAAATGAGCTTCATTTACTCTGTCCCACAGTTTGCTCTTGACAGAGCTCATTATTAACTCTCTGGTGTCCAAAGAATGTAAAAGTGCCTTGATCATTTCCAAACAGTGATTCCTACAGTGTGATTTGAAGACTCTTGGGGGAAGGGGGAGGAGGTTTCAGGTCTGGGAAGAATTATGTGAGGGTCAACAGAGCCTGTCAAGTTTGTGTAGTCACCTATAAAAAAAAAGTGATTTTGAATTAATACGAGGGTTGAATGATAAATTCGCAGCCTAAGGTACAAATACTTGAAACACACAGTTGATATTAGGTGCATTTGTAGATGAGGTTAATGTAAGATTAAACACCATGTTTCAAGAAATTAACTGCACAGGTTACTGAAGTGATAAAGGGTGGCAGAAATTCAGAAAATGGATAAAATTTCTCATCGAGCAGCCATTCGCTACCTCTGCATCAAGGGCTTATCATCGAAGGAGATCTATGAGGATATGGTAGAGACTATGGGAGAGTGCCCCTTCTTACAGCACAGTGAAGAAATGTGCAGCTCAATTCAAACATGGAAGGAAGAGTCTGGAAGATGATCCCCATCCAGGAAGACCAAGAACAGTAACCACCAATGAAACCACCGGCAAAGTCCATGACATAATAATGGAGGATTGACGATTAACTGAGTGGTACATTGCTACTGAGTTCATGCCATTATTCACAATGATCTTCAAATGACAAAGGTCTCTGCTCGATGGATCCTGAAACTTCTTGGAGCTGATCACAAACGAAAGTGTCTCAACATGTCATCTTGGCCATTTTTGTGCAGATCCTGAAAAGTTTCTTCAGTAATTTGTGACAATGGATAAGACTTGGGTTCATCATTTTCAACCAGAAACCAAAGAACCGTCAAAGCAGTGGGAACATCATGGATCCCCACCTCCAAAGAAAGCAAGAGTGATTCTGCCTGCAGGCAAAGAGATGGCTTCCATCTTTTGGGATTCAGAAGATGTGCTATTGGTAGACTATCTTCATTAGGGCAGAACGGTCACCAGTGCCTATTATGCTAATCTTGTGGTGAAACAACTGTGGGTCAAATTGAAGGAAAGCGTCAAGGGAAATTGACAACAGGAATCATCTTTCATCAAGACAATGCGCCAGTCAGCGGTGACAATGGCTGCTATCCAGCTTCTTGAACATCCTCCTTATCCCTGTATTACCTGTTTACCAAACACAAAAAGGAGATCAGTGGTCACAAATTTGCTTCAGATGGTGACGTAATTCATGCTGTAGACCACTTTCTACTGGCACAAGATGTTGACTTTTACAAAGAAGGGATCCGTATGCTCCAGGAGTGGTGGACTAAGTGCATAAACTTGCAAGGGGACTGTGTTGAGAAGTAACCCAAAAAAGTTGTCCACAAATAATCTTTTGTATCTTATGTCGCGAACTCATCAATCACCCCTCGTACCAAGTGGCAAAGTGAGGTGAATTTTAGGCTTTAGGGGTTTGTTGTATGAAAAAAAAAAAGGTAAGGGAAGCACTGATGTATGCCATCCAGATCTAAAGTTTATTTTTTCAAATGGCAGTCTTGGCCGCTAGTAATAATTTAGTATTTGAGATAACTAAAGTTCTTAGAATATTTCCTAGAACAGGGAAATTTGTTAATAGTGAATATATCCTACTGAGTATCTACTGGAGATACAGTGAGGGAAACTAAAAGGAGGACATCTATCTCTCTTGAAAAAGTACAAGAACTAAAGAAGCTATGGAGAGAGGAACAGACAGAACTACAAAAATAAAATTTTTAAGGGCATGCATCTTTCCCATCACAACAAATGCCTGTGATACCTGGACACTTAACAAAACAGCTGAGAAACACATAAATGCCTTTGAATGTAAATGCTACAGAAGAGTTCTTCAAATGTTGTGGACATAAAAGAATAAATATATCCATACCACAAGAACGTAATATTAAAGAAGGCTGGCTAGTAAAGAGGATTAAACAGAAAACTTTTAAATATTTTAGACACATTAAACGTCATGATAATTTCTTCCAGGACTGTCTTGGAAGGGTACATAATGGGAAAAAGAAAGAGAGGAAGACCAGGGCAAAGATGGTTGCAAGACATCGTTGATAATCTGCAAATGGATGCATCAGCAGCAGAGGCCTACAGGAGTGCTGTTAGGGAGGCGAAGTTCCCCAAGGGACATGCAAAAGACTAAAATGACTGATCCTACTGAATCATTCTGATAGCAGCAAAACTTAAGGGGAGAAAAAGTCATCATTCATTCAATGTCTTATAGGAAGTGCATCAGAAATTTATAAAGGACGAGTCTGAAACCTGTGTAATGAGGATGATGTGTCAAGCAAATGACTTAGTAAGTTATTACAGAAGTTATTCATAAGATATTCAGTTTGAAGCTTCAGTGAGCATAAGAAATACAGGACCTCTGGTATATCCTTATTTTTCTTGAAAGTACAGTGGTACCTTGGGTCACGAACTTAATTTGTTCTTAGACTCCATTCGCGAACAGAAACCCGAACCAAAACAATTTTTCCCATTGAAATTAATGCAAATCCAATTAATTCATTCACCTGCCCCAGAAACATATTGTGTTTTGACTTTTTTATGCATTTATGTGTGGCAGAAATATATAATATAAAATGTACATCATAACTTCACCTTTGTGATTGATAGTTGCTGGCACAGGTAGATGGTAGAAGAGGAGGAGGAGAAAGACTACTCCTTCGAAGGAGAGTCCCATTCCATAGTAACGTCGGGCAACTGTGTAGGTATTTCTGGTGTTTTTTTCTCTTCTTTGTATCCTGGGAAGTGGTTCGATTGCTGGCTCGGTAGCTGGTGGTTTCAAAAGATAACGATCCAGAGACATTTGTCTTTTTCTTTGTTGGATAATTTTACGAAAACGGGACATTACATTGTCATTTAAAATGTCCACTGCTCTGCTGGTCACAGTTTTGTTAGGGCACGTCTCTGTTCTTTAAGATCGTACAGATCGTAGATTTAGCCATGTCGTACTGCTTGGCGAGATAAGAAACATGAACACTATTCTCATGTTTAGTTATTATTTCCTTCTTCGTTTCTACTGTAATACGCTTAGGCATCTTTACACCACTGTCACTAACACTTTTTACTTTCTTGGGAGCCATAATGAAGGTTAATTTAATGCAAAAAAAATGTACCAAGAACAACACAACGACAATGTTCACAGTGCGCAAACCTGAGTACAACTGATGGTGTTCGCGAGCCGAGGCATTGTTCGCGGGTCGAGTAAAAATTTGTTCGGAAATTATGTGATCCGATTTGTTCGTAACTAGAGGTGTTCGTGACCCGAGGTATCACTGTATTTTTAAGAGTTGCGTATACTGTTCTTATTATTGCTCTTAGTATTCACTCTAAGTTTTCCGTGTTTATGAATGTGGTTTTGTCATATTTTAATGTTTCCTTTACTGTGTTCAGTTTTATATGGTCACCCATTTAAAAGAGACGTGTTGCCTCCATGTAATCTCACTGACGGCAGGAATTCTTCTTGTGCGTCTCAGAGTTTTCCGTTCATGTTCTGGTCTTGGGGGCCATGTCAGGGCCGTCAAGTCTCTGCAGAGAGTGCAGGTTTAGAAGATGTGTTTTGGACTCTGAATACTGCTCTGACATTTGATGACGGGGTTTTGTGTGGCATTTAGTTAAGCTTGTAGTGGTCAGTGTCCTTGCTTGGAGCTTGAAAATTATGGTTTGTTGTGTTCTGTTTAGCTTTACAATTGGGGCCCGTTAGGGCATCAGCTGTCTGCTGTGTTGTGTACTTTCACTAGAGGAGAGTATTTATTTAATTTAATAATACTCATTGTCGGATTTGTGCTTTTTTGGTGCTTGGTTTAGCAAGTTTGTCAATTGCTTTATTTCCTCCATCACATTTTTTAGTAATGGACGGCCGGTACAATTTCTCACTTTCTTAGTCAGCTGGTTTTTTGGTTGGTCTTGGATGTTTTGGTTTTGAGTAAATCAGATACTTTCAGTTGAATTCTTTTTAATTTTAAAAATTTAAAAAAAATTCTCGATCAGTTTTTAAAATTGTGCGACATTTTTGTTTGCAAAGTTAATTTATCCAAATAATTTCTTTACTTCCTGCCAGTTCTTATACTAACATTGAAATCATTTTATTCTAGTGGATTTTCTTGGCTCTGTGTCTTCTGTTGTGCGTTTTGAAAACGTAAACTAACTGTTCTGTCCCTACGTTTCTTGCTTATTTGCTATAACCGATGAGTTGCCCGTGTTTATATTTTCATCAGTGTCATGGTTGGACATATGCCACTTCCCATTAATTATTTTCGACATTTTGTTTATGGCTTTTTTCCCCCTCTGCTAATTCTGCGGTTTCTGAGCGTGTTCAGTTCGTAGAGAAACTTTACAGTTTGCTTAAAATCAGGAACGCTGGACTGTCGAAAGTATTAGGGTTCTCATGTTGGTTTTTAGGGGCCGGGTTACTATACAACGAGAACTGCTGAAAATGTGAGTACTCCATTTTTTTTTTTAGTGGCCAATGAAAAGAGGCGGTTGCATCACCATTTTGTGTGCTGATAGGTGAAGGGCAGTTTTAATACGGGTGTCGTATTTCCCGTGTGTCTCACTGATACCAAGAAAGAGTCCCCTTCCAATTTTCGAGTAGATTTGATCTTTGTTGAACTTTTTATGTTTGCCTGTGTTCTGTTTCGTAATCTTTATGACGTAAGTGTCCGATAGACGTGTAACAAATCGGGGATGCTTTGTCAGTCCGTGCCCGGGTAGCGATGGCGCTCGTGTGTCTTCATCTTGTGCTGGCCTCTGTGTTTCCGATTAATTTATGTTTTTCTGTCTCCATTCTACTTGGTCAGTCCACTGGGGATTTTTTTTTTCCCCTCGTGTTATTTCTTATTCCCGTGAATTTTTCGGCCATTATGATGTTACGGTTTCGACGGTACCATCACATCGATCAAGACGATGAGTGTCATTTTTTGCTTAGTGCGTCTGTTAACATTCCATGTCCGCATATCACTCTGGCAGTTCTCCTAACATTTAACTTCATCATCATCGTTATTATTATTATAATGAAATTTGGTTTATTAATAACCGAATAATGGCCTCAGATTGTGTAAGTACAAGAGATAGCCATACGTCTCTCATAGTTTGAGGCTCTCAGAAGCCTTTAGACGCTTGTTGGCTTCAGTTTTTTTTTTTTAGCATAGATACTTCTTTGCCTTTCTCCTGGCTGGGCGGTCGCTCATCATACTGGAGTCCGGGGCTCATTTCATGGTCATACTGATTTTCTTTCATCTAAAATGCTTTGTCTGCGTGTTTTTTTTCCCTTGGCTGATTGATAGTTACTTTCGCTCAAACACTTCGACCTCAGAAAAGAAATTCTTTTGGATGCTGGAGTTTTTCCATGTCGAGTGTAAAATGTCTAATAGTTTTTTTTTTTTTAACGGCAGTAGATTCACCTTTCCTTCTTACTTTCTTTTATCGTTAACCTACGAACTTAATTTTCTTTCTTGGCTCTTCGTCCCGTTTGTTAGTTTGACATTTTCAACATTTTTAACCTCCTGATTTTTCCACTCGCCGTCGATTACTCACATTACCAGTCTGCGCGTACTTTCCCGCTTCATCTGTTATATGTATCAGTGTTCTCTACGTTGTAGCCAGCCCGTGCTGTGGTAGCACTCGCTTGCTGATCAGGAGGTCCCTCATTCGGTTCAGACTCGGGCGGATTTTTGTTGTTGTTGTTGTTGGATCGACCGGCACCGTGGGGCAACCTGGCCTCTTAGGATATGGATACCTGAAATTTCATCAGGAAAACAACGGCAACGAGGACTCGAGCGCTGTAGTGGCCTGGAAACGTAAAGCCACTAACACTTCCCAAATGCCACGGAACGTAGATTAGAGTCACTGATGTATCGACCCCCAAGAGAACGCCTTCCGTTTCTGTCTCCACCGATGACAGTCGCACGAATCACGGGAATCTGGATGACCTGTTCAGGATAGACATAACACTGTTGGTGTTTCCATAGCAATTTTAATGTTTTCGATGCCAGTCTTGTGTCTTATTTTTGTAAAAGTGTAGTATCGAAGGATTTCAAACGTAGGACAGAGTCGTGTGTGTGTGTGTGTGTGTGTATCATTCAAGCAGCTTTGAGCCTTTACCTGTCAGCTTCATGTGTGAAATAGAGCTTCTAAGCGTGGGTGGTTATGTTTGTGCATACAAGCATGTATTACAGACGCCACCCGCCTCGTTCTCCTTCCCCTCCCCTCTTATTCGACTGTTGAGGGAAAAGCGTGGTCGAAAAGTGGAATTCAGTATTTTAAAAAATATTTTTTTAAAAATAACCTTGCAATTACATTTTGGCATGAAAAGCGTAAATATTACACTATACAAGGTCAGACAGTTAAGTAATGAGACTGATTTTATTATGGCCAAGACAAAAATGCCGTCTATGAAGCAAAGCATAGAGTCCAAAGAGACAACCTTCATTTATGACCTGTCAACATTTCATCACCGCTCGATAAGCAGACAACAAAGCCGCCATTTTGTTGACCTAGTCAGAGGTGCATTGTCACATAATCAGCATGGAGCAATAAAAAGCTAACATTAAATTCTGTTTAAAACTTGGAAAAAGTGCAATTGAGACAGTTGAATTGATGTGGCAAGTTTATGAGAATAATTGTTTTATCTCGTACACAGATATTCAGGTGGTGGTATTCACGTTTCAGAAGTGATGTGGAAACGATCACAAATGTAACTAGACATGGACGCCCAAATTCTGTTCGTAATGAGGAACTCATTGCAAAAGTCTGAAAACGGATACAAGAAGATCGTTGTTCGACAGCGAGGATGTTGGCAGATGAATTTCGCTTTAACCGAGAGACCATTCTTAACATTTTAGTGGAAGATGTGGGCAAGAAAAAACTTGCTTTCCGGTTTGTACCACATTCGTTGTCTGATGACCAAAGACATAGATGGATCTGATACAAAACCTTGGTGAATCTGTTAAAATTACTTGGAGTAGCAAATAAAAAACCTTGGCGGATCTGATAAAAAGAATTGGAGGATCTGGTCTGAGTACGCAAAAGACATCATCAAAACATGTCGCAGAAATAAACATTTCTAAAATTTGATTGTTGCAGAGGATGAAACATGGATTTTTCGTTATGATTCCACAACTAAATGCCAAAGTGGTCAGTGGAATTCATCAGCATCACCAAAAGCTGAAAAATTTCATCTTCAAAAGTCGAAAGGGAAGACAATGTTGGTATGCTTCTACGACAACAAAGGAGTTATTCATAAAGAATTTATTCCAGAGGGACAGACTGTCACTGCCAAAGTTTATTTAAGTATTTTGAAACGCCTGTTGAAAAGGATTCTCCGAGTCCGATCCGAGTATTCAACACCTGGCAGTTTTTTTTCCCTTCTTCATGATAATGCACCGGCTCACCGGGCGGTAGCTATACAGGAATTTTGGCCCCAAAACAAGTGTGTTCTCTCAACCATCCACCCTATTCCCCAGATTTGTCTCCCTGCGTTTATTTTCTGTTCCCAAAATTAAGGTTACCATTGAAAGGACGCGCTTTGACAATATTGATGACATCGAAAGGGCCATACCAACAGAACTGCAGAAGTCGTTCCAGTTTGTTAGATCGTGCCACTCGCTGTATCAGTGCACAAGGGGGTTACTTTGAATAAATACAATTCTTCAACTGTTGTTTATTTTATCTTTTGTGATGGAATTAGTCTCGTTACTTAATTGTCGGACTACATATGTCACTTGCGAAAGTTTATGAAAAAAATAAAGGAACAAAAAGTGATTAAAAAGTTATACAAAGTCTTACTTTTAAATGTTTCGATTTTTGCAACGGTTGACCATGAATATACACATAGTATTTCTGTGGTCAAAAGAGGGGACCTCGTGGATTTTGTATATTCTTCATTTGTATGTGCGCATCTTGGCTTCTGCCATTCTTGTTTCTGAAAACTGAACCATGAACTTCTGTCTAATTTTAGTACTAGAACCAGTTTTACTGCAGTCGCCTTTTCTCTCATCTGAAGATAGGCTCAACATACTGAAGTACTAGAGGTAGAACAAGCTGAAAGGCACAACATACTGAAGTACTGCATGTAGAACACGCTGATGAATGACATGACGTACTGAAGTACTGCATGTAGAACACGCTGAAGAATGACATGACGTACTGAAGTACTGCATGTAGAACACGCTGAAGAAAGGCGCAACATACTGAAATATTACATGTAGAACAAGCTTAAGTAAGACGCAGTGTAGTGAAGTACTACATTAGAAAAAAGTGAAGAAAGGCACGACATACTGAAGTATACTACATTAGAACACGCTGAAGAAAGGCAGTGCTAATGAGTGCACCTGCGGCACTGAAAAAAAAAAAACACCAGCCCAGCGTCTGCTGCGAGGCTCCCCTTCACAAGAGGAGTAAAGGGAAGCACACACATGGCCGTAGCCGTATCACTTCATACCAAGTTGTATGGGAATGTCCGGAGCCTAAGGTCAGCTGCTGCGCTCATCAAGGATATCCAAATTGTCGTGTAAGAATGATGGAAAAAGAAGCACCAATGATCTGTTACTTGAAAAAAAAAACACCCATTTGTCATAGTCGGCAGACTATCTGTTTAGAAGTACAGGTGCGAGGACCCCGTTCCAACAGGAAAATTCCTATCGCCTGGATAGCGACGGCAGCGGAAACGGAACCCAGTATTCGGCCCAGGTGCTGGCGTATTAATTAATTAAGGGCACTCCGGCTGGAAGGTGGAATATACAACAGGGAATCCCGGTCTGCTGGTTAGATACTGGGTTCTATGTGTTGTTTCAGGTAGCTTCAGAAAAGCAGATATACTAATATAGTAACAGAGACTTGATCCTGTTGGGGAAAATTTCACAGAATTACTCGTATCATTTTGTCGTTTTCACTTGTTCAACGGTTGCGACAGCATAATGACATTCTGACAACCGTCAATTAAAAAAAAAAAGGCCGTGGAATGATTGGACAAGTAAAGTTTAACCGAAATATTGCCCTGCAAGCTTTGAGGAGTATTGGCACTCAATCATCAAGACAACAATCTAAACTTTTGTTAAGGGAGAATGAAATCCTGTAACTGAAGTTGGCAGTGATGAATGAGTTCGTGACGTAATCTGTGAAAACGTGCGATTAGGCCCACTTGAATCTAAGATCTGCGACACAGAAATCGGTAATTATTTGCATATGTGATCATATCAAGATCCTTTTTTGCCATATATTTCTGAGATTCATCTTCTAATATGCAGACGTGTTCGGAATTTTAGACTGTAAAATCGTTTAGTCGGAGGTTCCCCCAAAAAGAAGGTTAAAACTTATGAGTTCTGATAGTAATCACAGAACGCCTTTCAAGACTTTGAATAAAAATCGCTTTTCAGTGGAAAAATATTTCTCTTCATTATTGCCGTTTCTGTTGGGTTTACCTTTCTGCTGCAAGGACCGTGTCAGCCGAGTATCTCAGATTACTGACATGGCGAGCTGTTTTAACTCCTAACTTTTTATGATGTTTCCATTGTGCAGTGAAAATAAGATGAGGTGACGTAAAAGACAGTCCCTGTCAAATCCCACGTGCCAGTTCCTGACACTAGCTCATGTCATTGTTCACAGTGACCGTAGCAGTGCGGAAAGAGTATCTCGTTGTTACATTCGGGCCGTATTCACTCGACACTTTGTGAAACGTTGACAAAAGCAGAACCTGCTGAAACAGGATGTAGCCAGCGTATGTGGTGCTGGTGTTAGGTACATTCTTGCTTGCATACTTTACTCCTTGTACCGCGAGGTGTCGAGGCGAGATGCAGTTGTTAGCGTTTTGTGGCCCGCATGAGGGGCCTCAGTGATATTCATACCTTAATTTCTGAGCGTTTCTGTAACTCTGTCCATCCATATTTTCCTGGATCTTCCTCATTGTTTCTCTGTATATTGTAGGCATGGCGTAGTTCGTGTCAAATTGTCTTATGTCGTCATTTCTTAGCTTATCTCCCCTAGTGGCGTTTGGTGCTTCTCCTAAGCTTCACGTTTTGCATGTAGATATTTTACTGTGTCATTTCTTGGTTAGTGCCGGTGTTCGACATTGGTAGCCCAACGTTGGTATAAATATGCTGTTAATTAGTTGTCTCTTGGTTTTAAGGGGGTATGATAGGGTGAAAAAGCAGCGGGGATAACTGGTATGTTAAGGTGAGAAAGTAGCGGGGATAACTGGTATGTTAAGGTGAGAAAGTAGCGGGGATAACTGGTATGTTAAGGTGAGAAAGTAGCGAGGATAACTGGTATGTTAAGGTGAGAAAGTAGCGGGGATAACTGGTATGTTAAGGTGAGAAAGTAGCGGGGATAACTGGTATGTTAAGGTGAGAAAGTAGCGGAGATAGCTAGTATGTTAAGGTGAGAAAGCAGCGGGGATAGCTGGTGTTTTGCTGTCTGTGGTTTAGCATCGATTTCTCTATCAAACTTCCCTTCTTCTACAAACATACAATCAAGATACTTGAATTTTTAAACTGAATTGACACGCATGCGTGGGGTGAATATCTAATTAAGCCCCCATAGAAGTTGCTTAACATAAAAGCGTATAAAAACAGAAGGAAAGCTGTCAAAATGAATTAGGCTTGACCAGAAGTTATTAGAATTTGACAATAAAAAAAAAAGTCAGGGATGAAGGGCAAGAGATGAAGACCAGAAACTAAGAGGAGAATGTCTGAACAGAGTGGCGCAGAAAACGAAAATCATCCAATCAGATTAGAAGTATGAAAGACTACAGAAAATAGGGAAGCATGATTGCAGATTTATATCGACTCCGACACATATTGATGTGGATATAATGTAATTTAGTGGTTTCATATACGTCCATATTTTAAGTGTTGATTTTTATTTCACATATTGGATAAATGTTTTGCATTCATTCTGTCAGATTTTAAAGACACAGCCGACATGTTGACGTAACAGATGTAGAAATATCAGCCGTTTTCTCAGTTCCAGTATCTCTACCGGCATAACGAGATACTCACACAGCGATTTTCCTTTGAGATTGGATAAAATTCGTTATACGAAATATCGAAATGTTTCAGAGTCGTGAAGCTTTTATCGTGTTAAAAATCTCATGCATGTTTGTCTTAAAATCAGAATTCGTTCATACCTCGACCAGGCAATACAACTTTGATTAATAGGACTCGTTGTCCCATAGTCCTGTTAATTTATATTTTTTGTCATTATTTACTTTGCACGTGCTTCACAGAACACACGCCAGCAACGGGTTTTTTTCCACCAACGTGGAGTAAGAAAAGGGTTTATTGACCAGTTGTCCTCTTTGCCAGCCGTCCTCCAATCATGCTCGTTCTGTGGCCGGCCTTCTCCCGTGGCCCAAATTAGAATCAGAAACCCTCTCTGGGGGGCCTGGAAAGGGCGAGTAATTGCCACTTTGAAGTGTCCCGGCCTGGGGAAGATGGATGGCTCGCTTAAAGACATTGAAATTATTCAACACAGTCTTTTGTTGGGAAGTCAAGTTATTTGCCTGCTGGGCCTACCTTGAAGTCGTGTCCCAGAACGGCCTGTAAGTCTCCATAACTTACTCATAGTACGCTGGACATGGCGCTGAGCTTTTGTCTCATCTGGTATTTGCTCCATACATAAAGTTTGCGTGACCTCATGCAAATTCCTGTTCATTTTTTTCTTTTTTTTTTTTGCCAGGACGTCTGAAATTAAAAGATAAATTCTGTGCGTCTGTGAAAAGATAAATTTTGAATGTCAGTGAAATTAACCGAGGAAATCTTTATGTATGTTAAATAAAGCCAAATACATCAACCACCTCGTCGATATTATTTTTATATTGTATATTTGGTGGGGGGGGGGGGGGGAGAGTGGGGTGGGTTGGGGGAATGGGAGAGAGTAGTAAGGCTGGTTAAAAAAAAAGCGTAGAGGCTGGAACATATCAAAACTACGGCGGGGATTTCATTTTCCACATAAAAACATACAAATTGTAGTTATGTCGGTCGTTGGTGCGTGTAGATGCTAATTCGCGTTTCCATAAGCTAATGATATTGGCCGTGAATGTAATGCAGCAGCGCCCCCCCCCCCCCAAACTTGTTCACGTCGCGGCGTCGAACTCTCCAGAAGGAAATGATAATTCGACTCTAGAGAGGAACCCCCCCTCCTCCACCTTCCACCCAAAGGCTCGACAAGGTGGGGGGGGGGGAATGGAAGCCAGAGTCGTACCCCTGAAGCACGCCGGCCTTGTTTTGTCGCCTCTTTTCCTATTGAAGACAAAATTCAGGAAAACACTATAACCAGGGGCCCGATAGTAAGTGACCTTGGTGTTCCAACCTGGCTCTCCAAGGGCCTGCCACCGCCTCATACATTATTCTACCAGTTGGTAATAAAGCACTCTTCCGCTGTCATACATAATCTAGTCTTGCTGTGCTCACCCCAGCTGCGGGGGGGGGGGGGATAGTGTACCCGGAGCACTGACGCGCATTAGGTTTCAGTAGCCTTCAAATCCAAAGGCGCTACAGATCAACAGGTTTCAGGACGATCTCCTCTGAACTGAAAACTGGTCGATCCCTTTTAGTTTGAGCAGTCTAAAATAACGCAACAGCATGTTTCTAGAAATTTTTCTAAAAGCACCCCTGGAGGGGTGTGATATAAACTCCCAGCTTGCGGGACATAGCAGGAAACTAATAACTTGATGGCACACCTAGAGGTCATTTTCATTATTTTTGTTCGGGTTTAAAAAAAAAACAAACCACATCCGCCACTTTAGAATTTCATGTGTAATCAGGGGCGTAACTCCTCCTCTGTTTTTTTTTCTCTCACATCTAAAAATGCATTTTCGATCATTTCTTTCCCCAAGTCTAATCATACGTTGTTGTGCCATAATACTTTACTGTGCTTTATAGTTTATATATCCTTTCGCACCATTGCGGTCTAAATATAACCAGGTGCTACACAGTGTCGCCGGCCATCTTCTTGCTGTGTAGTATCTTCCATGCCCAGTTCTTTCCACGTTTCATGTGTAGTGTTGGGATACATTAAGAAGAAGCGACATTCATTTGTTTTTTTTTTTTAAAGGGTCAGTCCCTTAGGAGTTGCTTCTTTTGTTCTTTAGGCACAATCTTTGTTCTTCCTCCGTCTTTCTTCTTTTTCTTCTCTAAAGTAACATCATTGCGTAGAACTACTCTTTTCTTATACTGCACAATCTCCGCCATTTTGTTTTTAAATTTCCGTATAAGATTAAGCCTAGAACATGTCACACGGCCCCTACCTGTTATTGAAATAGCGCCTTTCACGTCTAGTGTCACCTTTTTTTTTCTTTTTTTTTAAAATCATGTGCTAGTCACAGTCCACTGCCGTCCAGGTATTTCGCAGCAAAGGGACCTAGGGCCACTTGTAAAACCAGTCATGCAGTTATCCAGGAGAGTCGCCTCAGTGGCTATTAGACGTGGAGGACAAAGGATATGCCCCGTTTAACCTTAGTTTTAAAACA
Source organism: Achatina immaculata (assembly GCA_009760885.1). Taxonomy (NCBI): domain Eukaryota; kingdom Metazoa; phylum Mollusca; class Gastropoda; order Stylommatophora; family Achatinidae; genus Lissachatina; species Lissachatina immaculata. Next base: position 10,577,257 of record CM019692.1, read on the forward strand.
ATCCAGCCAATGTCAGCTTTTGACAGTAAACGAATCCAGAGAGAACCACAGCCATTGACCGTGGCCGCTGTATGTTGCATTACTTAGGTGCAACCACATGAGTGAAGAAAGGAGAGACATGAAAAGGGGGGCGTTTTCTAGCACTTATAACCAGAATATAAAATTCATTGAATTGTGGACGGTTCCTGGACTCGATTATGTTTTATTATGAGATATTTTTTAAAAAGTTATTATTTTCATTATTATATTACAGATTTATGTCTCTTTTCAAATGTTCTGTAACCATTTCATGCATGTTTTTAAATTATGTTGTAAGTCCAAGGTACTGTTAGATAATGTTCGTCACGCAGAGTAGAATGAGAGGTTTCAGAATATACGCAGGTTCTCAAAATATTGCAGCATCTTGTGTACAGTTTCAGATCATCAAAGAATCTCACTCTTTTTCAAACCACCAGGAAATCAGCATAATATCAAACTGCCGGGGAATCTTTATACAATAACAGACTATGAAGGAATTTTGTGTACAGTAGCAACCAAGGAATCTGTGTACAGTTACAAGCAGGGAATCTGTGTACATTAATAAACTGTCAAGGAATCTGTGTACAATACTGAACTAACTATGAATCTGTGTACAAATCAAACTAACTATGAATCTATGTGCAGAATCAAACTAACGAGGAGTCTATGTGCGGTATTAAACTATCAACGAACCTATGAGCAATATGAAACTGTCAAGGAATCTGTGTAATTCTGTTGTAGAACTTGTGCATACTCTAAAGAAGAATATTTCCAACCGTCCTGATATAAAGTGTGAAGTGACGCATGGATAACTATATTGTTATGACGGCCGCAGCTTCATCTCCACACCGATCACACAGAATATTATTAACACGGCCTCTTTCGTGACTGTATGACGGAATAGTGCTGAGAATTTCCGCTCCATTTACCGTCTGCCCAGAAGGAAGTTTTGATGAAGAAAGCAATCACTTACAGAAGCTGATCGGGTGGTCTGATGGCCTGCTTAGCATGGTCTGGTGGTCTGCCCAGCGAGGATTGATTTTATAGCCATCTCATGATTGAATGTCGTCTCTATGATCTGTCTTCTGCCAATAAAGGTTGTCTGAAAGTCGTAATATATCTGACCACAATGGTACACGTGTCCGCCCGACCGTCTTGTGGCTTTACATCCGTCGTTGCTGTTGACATTTTGTTCTCACAACATGGATCTTTCTTTCCACGAAGGCTTCAATGATACTCGCTATGCCTTTTAGTCAACTCGAATGGTTGTAGTCTTTTGTGCATTTCCATTTTTGTTTGTTTGTTTGTTTGTTTTTCATTAATGTCTTTTCCTGGAATACTCGCGCGTCTTCTGTACAAGAACTAGGATCACAACATTTGTATACTGATATCTCTGACGGTCAGTGCTGTAATATCTGAGTCACTTTCTTCTGTGATACAGGGCACGACTTCGCGTACACAGGCCGTGAACATAAACTTGTCTCAGGTATTGGTCGTGGCTGTTCTGGGTATCTCTTCAGCAAATCTGGACAGTTTTTTTTGGTGTCTAATGCCGTACTGATGAGCTTAAACGTAGCGCCGAGGCTTCCAAAGTTAAGACTTTTTTATGAGAATGTTCGGTCTTGGGAGCTTTAGACATTTTTTTGTAGACTTGAGTCGTGGAAGGTTTAGACATTTTTCATAGTGTTGTAAGTTCTCTTTCGTTCTTTTTTTGGGTTGGGGGGGGGGGGGGGTGTGGGCGGGGAAGGGGCTTTAGACTTAAAAAAGAAAACAATTGCTTACTCAAAAAAAAAGCAAGGCGATTTTGAGACCTGAATTTTGGGAGTAGTGTTTCTTATTTTCTCCCTTTTCTTGATTTGTTTCGTTTTATTTTGTTATAGGAGATTCAAAATTGTTTCTTCGTCTGCGTTCATCCAGTCTGAATACTTTGTTGTTGCTGTTGTTGTTGTTGTTGTTGTTAACTATTGATTCTTTTAAAGACGATATTGTTTGTTGACGGCCTGAATATCATTTTGAGAATCTTTTTATTATGAAGGGCGGCCTGGTTAACTGAGTGGTTAGGGAGTCGGTGAACTAATCTGGTAGTATCTGGTTCAATGCATCTTCTTTTCAGTATCTGGAATTAAGAGATATAGATGAAAAAATAAAATGAGGTGGCTCACTATCATAAAATGCCATTTGTGAGCTGTGTTCCCTCTGAAGGTTTTGCAGTTCGTGTGCAAAATTTTCAACCCGTGTGCAGATATATTCTCAGCAAAATTTTGCGTGCAAATGTGCGTCGTAACATTAAATTACAGAATACAATTTAAAGTTCCCATAGGCAAAATAACTAAAATTCTAAAAAAAAAATTGAGAAAGCAAACTCGCGTGGCGCTGTGATATTTTTCTTCAGCACCATTATAGCACAGATTAAGATAAAAGAAATTGAAAAATAACAGCAACAGTTTGTGTGAGAAGTGTATAAAATTTCCTGTCCTCCCGCATACCTTAGAGGGAACATTGGTTGTGAGTTGTGACACACCAGTCCTAAGATATTTGAGATACCCACCGAAGGTATTGTAGACGTAGCGTAGGGAAACATCTTTGGATGGCAGTGAACTGAGCAATCATCACTCGGTACGCCTTGTGGCGTCTTGCAGAGCAGCAGCAGCAATTTCTGTCATCTAACATAATTCAGTTTCCAGGGAGAAGCATTTACCAGGATTTTTCACACTGCGTACAGACGGAGGATTAGCCTGAAAGATATACGCTTTTGGTAATGAGGAAAAGACGTCAGGATGGAGAAGTTGAGGCGCTAGAATGGGAGCAGTGCAGAGACAGCCAGCACGTAGATAAATTCTGTGGGAATCCTGATAGACCTCAGCGCCAGACCTTCGGCACCAAATTCTTATTTTTATGTTTTTGGACTCTCTCTTTTTTTTTTCATAAATGGTACATTTCAACCAACGTGACTCAAAATTGCTCTAGACTCTCTCTCTCTCTCTCTCTCAACAACTAGTCTTAACTCCAACGCATTCATAAATGGCACGATTCTACTTAGCCCACCAAAATTTATCTCTGACACCGTCTCCAGAGCAATGTTGTTTTTCAGGCAAGTCGAAGTCGGTACAAGAAAGTAACCCATGAAGAAGAATAATATTAGCAAAAAGTTGTAGAGTGGAAAGATCAGTTCATATGAAGCGGAAGTATGTCTTATTTGTACATGGTACAATGTACGTGCCGCTGTACAAGTAGTAAAATAGAGTATTCCGCATACGTCTGTTTTTTTTTTCCTTGTACAGTTTACCGTTAGCTAGGTCTTCGATCAGCATCGATCCTTGGCCAGTTACTAGACATCAGTTTTATAGTACCGTATTAGTGGGGCGTGGTGTCATTAGAAGCCAGGGACCCGCCGAATCACTTTTGGTGTTTGCTCGGAGTTGGAATGAGGGTCTTAAATCTAATTTATCTCTTCAGACTTTTATTTTGGTTCACTCGTAGCATTAGGGCAATCGCCGCGTCTTCGTTTTATTATACTTCTTGAAAACGGCAAGACTCGTGGCACACACGAACAGACACACACGAGCATCCACAGAGTAGATGTAGAGTTACCCTTCCTGATCATTCTGTAGCAATGTTTGCCAGAACGTTTCCTGTATTGTTTGATGTGTTAGTGATGGTATATTTTTATTTTCATTCTCGTCTTTTCCAGTCCTGGCTTCAGCGGCGAAGGATAGCGAGTTTGAGGCCGGCTCCTAGCGAGCTCCAGGCATTGAAACTATTATGAAAAGAAATGAAGGAGCGTGGCTGAGACCTGACACCTTACAGACACCGAGCTTTGCTAAGACTTCTGTGAGACATCTGACACTAAAATACGCTACAAAACTCTTTGAATCAACGCGCTCGGCCGTTTAAAATGTTTATTTCCGCTTTTTTTCCCTGTCAGAACCGTGTGCATAACTTTTCCTGGTTTTGTTGTGCTCCTTACAATATCTGTTTATGTGGTGCTTTTGTCTCTGCCTGGTATGTGGAGTTTCTGAAATGGCAAAGGAGACAGTAAGATGAACTTGTAGAAATGTAGAACAAACAGTGGCAAACCAAAATTTCAGTTAGGACGTTAAGCAGGTAATGCATTCTCTGCCAGCTAAGAGTCATTTTTGTGTTGTGTATTTGTTGGTTATTTTCGTCGTCCTTGATAAAGGCATATCGCCGAAATATTGGTTTGTTACTGTTTGTTATTTCTACATGCTCGTCTTATTGGCTTTAAAAAAAAACAACCCCTTTCTTTCTTTCTTTCTGTCATTCATTCTTTCTACTTTCTTTCTTTTCTTTCACACATCTCTACTCCACTCACCCTACCGCAGCCCGCAACTTACTTTTCATCCGAATAAGACAAACTAAGACGTTTCAGTAACAAGTGGCGAAGACTTTTTTTTTCTATTTTGACCCTGGTAAATTGTCCATTGCTTCCTCTGTCCACACCAGACAGGGTCACGCACGCGACAATTTAGTTACTTCTCTGCCATTCTGATACCGCAGTCTCTGCAGTACCTCTGGGTTTGTCATGTCGGGTAATTTTCCTTATGGACAAGCCCGTATCCAGAAGTCGTAATCCCGTACCCAGCCGCTGTCTTGGTCGAGCATAGTCTGTCTGTTGATGATTGCTAGAACAAATCTTCGCCGGAGGCGACAGAATTTATCCCGATGACCTAAGACAAGGCGCCGCTGAGCGGGATATAATCTTTTGTCTCTCTTTCTTTCTTTCTTTCTTTCTTTCTTTCTCTCACGCACACAGACACACACACATGAAGTGTTTTTTTAGGGGATTACTATTAGACATGGCGGAGGAATATGTTAGAAGAATGTTGGGAATTCCTTGGACAGCAAAAAATAACTAATGGAGAGAGATTGCACGAGAAGAGCTGGAGAGACCAAAAAAAAAAAAATCTTGTCAGAAAAATAAGAGAGGGAGAGAGAAGTTTACTCTCATAGGACATGCAATAAGAAGAAGGGGCATTGAAAATATTGTAACAGCAGGAAAAATAGAAGGAAGAAGATCACGAGGAAGACCGAGAGAAATGATACTGGACAGTCTGACGAGATGGCGTGAGAGATCACCAACTGAGCTGATGGCCTGCATGTGAGGGATCGTGTACTCTGCAGAAGCATAATATCCAACGCCAGTCGGCACTACATATGATGATGATGATGATGATGGAGGAGGAATATGTGAAACCTTATTTTAGATGTACAGTTTTTCCCCCTTTATTCATAATATCGAGTGACTGACTGAACGTTGTTGCTAGCCATACGTTGTTTACTGTCAATTATAGGTACTTACCGGAAATGAAATGGTGGTACAATCAGAATGTTTAGGAAAACACAGAACTGGATCAGAATGTTTAGGAAAACGCAGAACTGGATCAACATGTTTAGGAAAACACAGAACTTTATCACAATGTTGAGGAAAACAGAGAACTGGATCAGAATGTTTAGGAAAACACAGAACTTTATCAGAATGTTGAGGAAAATACAGAGCCGGATCAAAATGTTGAGGAAGATACAGAACTAGACAAGTCCCACATCAGATAACTTCCACCTGATAGACAACCGTCTTCTGCTAAGACCAGAACTGTTAGTACTGTTCATTATAGAGATATTATTGTGGGTTTACATTTATCTTTTTTTAAAATTTAAGATGTGGGGTTCAATTTCGACACTACGAGCTTTTTTTTTTAAATCTAGCTTCAGACACAGGCACTTTATTGATTCTTTTTGTTAAAAAAAATGCTTCGTCTAAGTTAAAAAAACAAAAACAAAACCTTATTTTAATTTTTTTGGGGTCAAATTAAGTGACATCTTATTTTAGACGTCGCCCGTCTTATTTTAAAAGCTATTTCAAAAGCTAGTCATCCGGTTTAAAATCTTCCGGTCACCTTGGCAGAGGACAATTATTTCACAGTGCGAGCCCTTCACTTTGTCACACTCTGCTCTCCTCCTCATCATCGTTCTTTCTCTCCCCTCACCAACTCTATATAGAAGACGAGATGAGGGTCCAGTCATAATATGTCATTACAGAATCTGACATTTGTTACAGAATGTGACATTTGCTAAAAAGAATATGACATAAATCTTTCCTAGCTGTTTCCTGATATCATGGCAACGGCGTGGAGGACAAAAAAGAATCCAGCTATTTTATTTGCGTGGCAGTTAAAAAAAAATATATATGCACAGCACAGCTTCCTTGTTTATCCTTTCCTTCAGCTGGTCCACTCCGAAGGGACCCCCCCCCCCCCCTCGCTCCGGCCTCAGATTCCTTTCTTTGTTACACTCTAGACAACTTTCGCTGTATCTGTCACGTGTTTCCGTGCAAGTTGCTTATCATCTCAGAATTGCGTGTGACAAGGGGAGGTCACATGACCTAGCTTAGTGCGGGTGTCCGGTGGAGGGAGAGATTGGAAAGGGTGGGTGGAAAGAGGGGGGGGGGGGGTAAAAGGAATTAGGAAAGCAACAAGGCACCTTCATTGTATGATGTCTTGTACAGAGATGTTGAAAATCTGTGCAGCGGATTAAAAAAAACATGAAGTTAAGATTAGGTGTTTTTTATGTTTATCATTTCCTCCGGAGACCGGTTACTCTGGTTTTTTGGTACAGTCAGCAGTCTTCAGACTGTAGGAAATAACTAACGCAGTTACAAGAAAGAATGTTCGGGATAAACTGCACTCGTTAACACAGTATCCACACACACAGAGATTGACGTATGGGAGAAATAAGCCAGCCAGTCAGTCAGTCATTTGCGTGTCCCTTGCGGAAGTTTGCTTCCCTAACAGCTCACCTATAGACCTCTCGGTTATAAGCAAGATGCCCGGCTGCTGATGCCTCCGTGGGAAGAAATAAGAGCGTGTTGAACATGTTAAAATTTACCGTCAGAGCTGTGCAACCGTAGTAATAAAAATCACCATTTAGTAATGTGTCTCATACTTGGATACCAGGGAAGAGCTGCAGGCGAGCGAAGAAATTAGCGAGTGCTGGAATATAATACACGTGCAGAATATATTCTGAGAACTCGCCTCGAACCGGAAAGCCACAGGTGCATGGACCGCTGCACCGACCCCAAAAATAGCAGAACTAGTATCCTAGAGACCGTCGTACCGATCCAGTGACAACGTTTTAGAAAGTATCCTAGAGGCCGCTATATCTGCCCAAGGACAACATTTTTGAGAACTAGTAACATAGAGACCTATACATCGACACAAGGACAACATTTTAGAAAGTATCCTAGAGGCACGTATATCTGCCCAAGGACAACATTTTAGAAATTATCCTAGAGGCCGCTATATCTGCACTAGGACATTTTAGAAAGTATCCTAGAGGCCGGTATATCTGCCCAAGGACAACATTTTAGAAAGCATACTAGAGGCTGGTGCAAGGACAATTTAGAAAGTATCACAGTGTCCGCTGTAGGACAACATTTTTGACAACTAATAACATAGAGACCGCTATATCTGCCCAAGGACAACATTTTTTTAAAGCGTCCTAGAGGCCGCTACATCGGTCCAAGGACAACACTTTGAGAACTAGCATCCCAGAGACCGCAACACTGACACAAGGACGAGAATTTGAGAATCAGTATCATTAAGACCACAACACCCTGCCACTTGAAAACCACTGCCATAGATGGGCTGATATTAAATATAAGATGATCATATCGCAAGAAAACCTATTTCTTGAATCACCGCCCTATATCCACGTCTTTTTATACATTGTCATTGGGAACACAAGAATATACCTGAGATGCCTTGTACAGTGTTGGTAATTGTAAGTATTGTAAGTTATAAATGTACATTCAACCGCTTTACTTTCAGTCAGAGCTGTTCTGTCTCATCATAGTACTCTAAGGTCACAAAATTATGATAAAAAAAACAAAAACAAAAAAATCATCATCATCATGTGCCGTGCCGACTGGCGTTGGCTATTATGCTTCTCCAGAGTACCCGATCCTTCATGCAGGCCATCAGTTCAGTTGGTGATCTCCTCTCACACCATCCCGTCAGATTGTCCAGTATCATTTCTCTTGGTCTTCCTCTTGATCTTCTTCCTTCTATTTTTCCTGTTATAATATTTTCACTTCCCCCTCTTCTCATTGCATGTCTTATGAAAGTACATTGTCTCTCTCTTATCTTTTTGACAAGGTTTTTTGTCTCTCCAGCTCTTCTCATACATTCTTCATTAGTTATTAAAACAAAACTGCAGATGCCAAAACTATCCCACACTGGAGGGAACGTCATGCAGACTTGCACATCTCTTCAGAACCCGGACCTGACGTGCTCTTGCTGACGGTGGGATTCTTGAAGCCAGCCACTTTTTCTGGTCAAAGAATTAAGCAAAGTAGATTTATTTTTCCATGCTTTGCTCCACACTATTGTCTTATTGCATATTGTTGGGTTTTTTTTTTCCCACACATCATCTGCAGGATGTTTAAAAAAAGTTGACATTTTTTTCTTGTTTCCATGGTTACACTTGCCCTTTTCTGTTTACAGAGATCAACCGCGTCAGGTTGTCTTTATTTCACCATCAATCTAAACGCGATGCCCTTGACCTGCCAGAGCCCATGGGACCTGTCGTCCAGCTCCAGGAGAAGCTCTTTGTACCTGTCAAGGAGTATCCAGATGTAAGTATTCTTGTGTGTGTGTGTGAGAGAGAGAGAGAGAGAGAGAGAGAGAGAGAGAGAGAGAGAGAGAGAATTTCTGTAATGCAGGAATCATTGAATGAGTGGAAGGTGGCCAGAAGTTATCGGATGTCAGGCAATACTTAAGGCTGTATTCCTCCTTTCCCTCTTGTTGTTGTTGTTCTTCTTCTCCTTTTCCTCCGTAGCTGTTCTTCTTCTTCTCCTTTTCCTCCGTAGCTGTTCTTCTTCTTCTTCTTCTCCTTTTCCTCCGTAGCTGTTCTTCTTCTTCTTCTCCTTTTCCTCCGTAGCTGTTCTTCTTCTTCTCCTCCTTTTCCTCCGTAGCTGTTCTTCTTCTTCTTCTCCTTTTCCTCCGTAGCTGTTCTTCTTCTTCTTCTCCTCCTTTTCCTCCGTAGCTGTTCTTCTTCTTCTTCTCCTCCTTTTCCTCCGTAGCTGTTCTTCTTCTTCTCCTCCTTTTCCTCCGTAGCTGTTCTTCTTCTTCTCCTCCTTTTCCTCCGTAGCTGTTCTTCTTCTTCTTCTTCTCCTTTTCCTCCGTAGCTGTTCTTCTTCTTCTTCTCCTTTTCCTCCGTAGCTGTTCTTCTTCTTCTTCTCCTTTTCCTCCGTAGCTGTTCTTCTTCTTCTCCTTTTCCTCCGTAGCTGTTCTTCTTCTTCTTCTCCTTTTCCTCCGTAGCTGTTCTTCTTCTTCTTCTTTCCTTTTCCTCCGTAGCTGTTCTTCTTCTCTTCTCCTTTTCCTCCGTAGCTGTTCTTCTTCTTCTTCTCCTTTTCCTCCGTAGCTGTTCTTCTTCTTCTCCTTTTCCTCCGTAGCTGTTCTTCTTCTTCTCCTTTTCCTCCGTAGCTGTTCTTCTTCTTCTTCTCCTTTTCCTCCGTAGCTGTTCTTCTTCTTCTTCTCCTTTTCCTCCGTAGCTGTTCTTCTTCTTCTTCTCCTTTTCCTCCGTAGCTGTTAAAAAAAGGAGACCTAGCCCTGTAGCTAGTTCTGGGGAACGGCATCATTACATTCTGGCCACGCCCATACTTGTTCAGTCTTTCACATCTGAATTTGCTTCAGTAATTTTTAGGAAGATGACTCCAATGTTGTGTTGATTGTGTGTAGTCCGTGATCTAGCATTTAGTTGGGATTTGCGACCATTAAGAATAGTTCGCATCTTTTTCTCTCCCCCACCCCCTTTTTTCTTAATCTTCCCTCTCCATTTGGTGACAGCAATTTCCTGTATATCCTCTTCTGTTTTGTCACTCCATCCCTGTCTTGATCTGCCACTCGGCCTTGTTTCCTTCACGTCTTGTGCGTGCATCATTTTCGTTTGACTGTTCTCTTCCATTCTTTCTTCATGACCTCAGCCAGCGTTGTTTAGTTTCAAGGCGTTTATAATCCGCCGTGATTTTAAATAAGCTATTAAGTTCTGTCTAGCCCTACATCCTCCCTGGTGGTATCCTTTAGGGGCTCAGAGGTTCCAAAACTATATCCCAGTAGCGGAAAATAGTGTGTATCCTTGTTCTGTATGAGACTGCATTAAAATGTTGACTTGAGCATTGTCTTGTCATTGTTGAGGGGAATATTAGAATTCACCCCCCCCCCCCAAAAAAAATACCCACGACAGACGATCATTTTTTTCAAATCAACCTCTGTGTCAGACAAGTTTTTAACTGTACTTGTATTTGGCGCCTGCATAATATTAAAATTGAAAAAAATCCAGCACAGGACAAAAATGCATGAAATAGGAAAAAGTAGGAGCAGCTTTATTACTTAACAACTATAAAGTTGAGACGTTTCGGCGTGAGCCTTAATCATACAAAAACATACATGACGAAGAAATAGAGAGAGGAGATAAAGTATAGATTCACATGAATACCATAAAAAAAATTATTTTTAAAGAGTACTTAGCTGTAAATTGTAAGGTGTGACTTGTCCGGCGGTGTGTGTCAGGAATGGATTTAGTAGGACGTGGAGACTGATTAAATAGAGACCTGTGATATGTGGTCGGTGGGTTGTAACTGGGGGTGGTGGATGGGGAACCGGGGAGGGGGGAGAGAGTGATACAATATTGAGCAAGATGGAAGAAGTTGAAACGGATGATTAGGGGAAGAGGGGTTGCAGAGTGATGCTGTGAGGAAGTTTGAAAAGTAAGAAGGGGTGGACTTAGTGGAGAGGTACTATAGTGGTTGAAGAGAATGTTAAGTGTAGTTAAACAGTGAGTTTAACCCATGTGGCTCTATTGTCCCATAATTTTGAATGCAACGGTTCTCAAGCGCCAGGCGGCTTGTGTCATCTGCGTGCCATTGTTTGATGGCTGTTACCAGAAAATCAGATTTGCCTCAGATTTTCTGGTAACAGCCTCTGATTTGCCTCTGACCACCGACCACATATCACAGGTCTCTATTTAAACAGTCTCCACGTTCTACTAAATCCATTCCTGACACACACCGCCGGACAAGTCACACCTTACAATTTACAGCTAAGTACTCTTAAAAAAATTTTTTAACAGTATTCTTGTGAATCTATATTTTATCTCATCTCTCTATTTCTTCGTCCTGTATGTTTTTGTATGATTAAGGCTCACGCCGAAACGTCACAACTTTGTAATCGTTAAGTAATAAAGCTGCTCCTACTTTTTTCTATTTTATGCACTCTGGTATCACAGCTTTACCGCAGTGCTTCGTGTATACTTATACACTAATTATTGTGTGAGCACAGGACAAAGTTCTTTCTTTCTTTCTTTCTTCATCATCATCCTCATCATATTAATAATAATAATAATTATTGGAAGCTTTTAAAACAGCACATGGTAAGCTAAGTAGTATCATGAGATTGATAGCTACGTTCTGATGTAGCTGCTATTCTTCCAGGCACCAGGCCAGCACCAGCAGAAACTTCGATTTTTTGTATGAACTGTATCTTTCTATATCAAATAAATCTAAGGTTTGGTCCATTGGCTGGCACACCGATTCCTTGGTTCTTTTATATCTCAGGCAGTTTCTCTCTCTCTCTCTCTCTCTCTCTCTCTCCTCCACCCGTCATAGCAGCTAGGAGTCACGGTGTCTCAGCCGTTTAAACACCCTTTTTTTTTGTGCCAAGTAATTGCTTTTCTGAATACTCCTCATCATACAATGGATGAAATCTGGCCCAAATCTACCCGCGGTTTCATGTTTTGGACAGAACTTTATTCAGCCTAGTAATTTTCTGCTCTTAAATGGCTCTAGTGTCGTTGTATGGAGTTTTTGAACTGTTCTTCACTGGGGTCTGCGTACCAATTATTGTGGCATTAATACTAAAGAGTACACACAGAACTTTGTCCAGTAGAGCCGTAGTTATCATACATCTTTGTACACCATTTACAGTAGTGTCGGGGTTTCTAAGATTACCATCTCCTGTTTGCTCAGTAATCTAAGAGTTGTACCTGTAATTACCGGGATTTTCGAAACATGCTGTGTGCGAAGATGTATCTAATCACAGCTTATCTAATCACAGCTATGTCAGACACACGGTACTCAATTTTTTTTTCGTTTTTTAAATATATACACAGAAGGTAGGAATGCAGTAATCACCCAGTAACTGAAGCAAAGAAAAAACTGCACGGCAATTCTCACCAGTTGGCTCCCAAACACAGAGCAGAACGCAGGAACACCTTTCTGTGTATCACGCATGCACGTGTTGTAGTGTACATTGCTAATGTTTTACTCATCACAGATTTTATCTGTCTGTAGCCCCGTTAAGTGTGTACTGACATCTCATGCAGTGATGCGTTCCAGGACATGTACTTAAGGCACCCGACCAACTGAGTGTTTGCTGTTGTAGAACTGTAGTAGTTTTGCCGTCTTGTTCAAACTGTCTGGAAAATTGGCTGTTCAAGTGCCCATGCGAATAATGCGTGGGTAAACATATTATCCCATCTAAGGGATGGTTGTTTTCATACCAACGGAGCATGGATCACATCTCACTAGTGGTGGAGCTCATTAAGAAGAGTGCTTCGTAGATTTGGGGAAGCTGCCGGTAGCTAACTCTCAGATATGTAGCGGATATCTGAGAGTTGCGGGAACTTTAGAATATGCGCTGGTGACAGAGAAGTTCACTTTAGTGACAATAAGGACAAAATTAACTATGTCACTGTCGTGGGAGGACAATATTAACTATGTCACCATCGTCAGAGGACAAGATTAACTATGCCACTATCCTGAGAGGACAAGATTAACTATGCCACTATCCTGAGAGGACTAGATTAACTGAGGACTAGATTAACTATGTCACTGTCGTGGGAGGACAATATTAACTATATCACCATCGTGAGAGGACAATATTAACTATATCACCATCGTGAGAGGACAAGATTAACTATATCACCATCGTGAGAGGACAAGATTAACTATATCACAATCGTGAGAGGACAATATTAACTATATCACCATCGTGAGAGGACAAGATTAACTATTCCACTATCGTGAGAGGACAAGATTAACCATGTCACTATCGTGAGAGGACTAGATTAACTATTTCACTATTTGTGAGAGGACAAGATTAACTGTGTCACTGTCGTGAGAAGGCAATATTAACTGTGCTACTATCGTGAGAGGACAATATTAACTATGTCAGTGTCGTGAGAAGATAATATTAACTATGTCACTGTCGTGAGAGGACTAGATTAACTATTTCACTATTCGTGAGAGGACAATATTAACTATGTCAGTGTCGTGAGAAGATAATATTAACTATGTCACTGTCGTGAGAGGACTAGATTAACTATTTCACTATTTGTGAGAGGACAAGATTAACTGTGTCACTGTCGTGAGAAGGCAATATTAACTGTGCTACTATCGTGAGAGGACAATATTAACTATGTCAGTGTCGTGAGAAGATAATATTAACTATGTCACTGTCGTGAGAGGACTAGATTAACTATTTCACTATTCGTGAGAGGACAAGATTAACTGTGTCACTGTCGTGAGAAGGCAATATTAACTATGTCACTGTCGTGAGAGGACTAGATTAACTATTTCACTATTCGTGAGAGGACAAGATTAACTGTGTCACTGTCGTGAGAAGGCAATATTAACTGTGCTACTATCGTGAGAGGACAATATTAACTATGTCAGTGTCGTGAGAAGATAATATTAACTATGTCACTGTCGTGAGAGGACTAGATTAACTATTTCACTATTCGTGAGAGGACAAGATTAACTGTGTCACTGTCGTGAGAAGGCAATATTAACTGTGCTACTATCGTGAGAGGACAATATTAACTATGTCAGTGTCGTGAGAAGACAATATTAACTATGTCACTATTTGTGAGAGGACAATATTAACTATGCCACTATCTTGAACGGTTAAAATAACCTCGTAAAACATAATAAAAAAAATAACTTTATCCATCTGGCTTTGTAAATTGTTTTCTGCATTCACGAATTTTTGTTTCATTTTAGACGTCTTTAAGCTAAACGCAGGTCTCCAGTCATTTCATAATACTCGTAGAATCGCGGCGACTTTTACAGTTTTATTTTTTTTCTTCTTCTTGTGTAATTTTATAATTGCTATTTATAATGGGATAGCTACTAACACCAAAAGTTCCTGCACGAGGGCATGTACATAACAGATATGGAAAGTAATGTGTGCAGTGACATCAGCGAGCTGTGCGGTATTTTATTGTGATTCATTTGAATGGGATTGGGAAAAAAGGGGGGAGGGGTGCCACGATGAAGACGTCCGTATCCCGAGCAAGATAGTATTTAGTTCGAATCCCACGTGTGGCGTTTTCGACATTTGGTATAGTTGTCTGCGTTGTATATGATGATTCCCTGCATATCCCGGATCGAAAGTTTGTTACATGTAGGAGAATTTTTGCTAACAGTGCGAGTCCTGCTTACGTAGATGTCATTGTATCTAAAAAAAAAACAAAAAACCCAGACATTTCTCATCATAATTCAGCCAGTATGCCGGGCTACGCCGGAACTCAAAGGAGACCAAAACGTAATTAAAAGCGTATAACGTAATAGAATATCATTTGACGTCCCACATGTGGGTTGTAAATAAAAATCAAACTTATGATAAAAAATTTTTAAAAAGTAGTAAACCTCTTTGTCTTCTATACGTGCCCGACAAAAGAGTGTATTTTTTTGGTGTCTCTTTCCTTCTTTTCTCCTTGTTGTCAAAAAAGCTTTTCCTGAATTTTTCACATTTAATCGGTGTCCCTCGAGGAATATTTCACAATTCTTGCAGTGCACAACTAAAATTTCAGTATCTTTTCAGAAAAAAAAAAATTCACGTGCCATTTTTTTTTACTTCTGTCGGTCACCCTATTCATCAAATTCCCTTTCACCAGTGTATTTCTCAGTGAGGGATTACACCCAAACATTTTTGTTCATCAATTTTTCATGTGTTCTCACATTCTGCCTATATTAGTTTTTTCTGTACGGACCATACACTTTGCTTTTATTTTAGCGGGTTTGTTCTTAGCCTTTCACATTTAATAATCTGTCATTTATCCAATACGTGTGAAGCCCGTGTCTGGTCGAGTTCGCCATATACACTATACAGCACTTATGGGTAGCCCATGGGCCACGAAATTCCCCGCGGAACAATTTTTGTGGCCCGCAGTCAGTATTGGTAGTTTCTTTAAGAAACCGTATGATTTTTAGGAAACGTTAGCGATAATAATTTTATATCGTAAAAATCACAATAATTTTACTTGATAACATAATAATCTAATAGTTACGATTGTCGTTTTAACCAATGATATGATTCGTGTATTCTCCCAAGTTGTACAATTAGATAAAATTCAGTGGGCTATCTTTTTTTAACTCGATCAATGGTCCTTTGTTTATTATTCTTCTTTACGGAAACGCCTGAAGCTAAAGTTTTTCATTAACTTTAGATAATGTATAGATATTTTCTTTCAGATAACTTTTCTTCCTTTTTCTTTTCTCTCTCTCTCACTCTTTCTCTCTCTCTCTTCCCCACACCCCTCTCTCAATCAATCAATTAAATTTAATTATGTGCGCTTTGCGAATATGAGATTCGTAAATTTTACAAATTTTAAAGTGAACATGAGAAAAAAAATCTTCTTTTGGCCCGTCGAAAGGAAAAGGTTTTCAGTGCCTGATATCCGAACTGTTAGTCTCTGTCGGACCTGTTGCCTCGTGGATAGGTCGGAGAGTTAACGGCCGCGGGAGTGAATCGCGAAAGAAAAACCCAGAGAGTGGTGGTCAAAAGGAAGATGACGGCGAGTTTCTTTAGCCTGCCCAGCTTCTGGCTTACTCTGCTGCTAACGTTTTCATTTGATGGCGCCATGTCTTGGAGCTGACAGCCAGAGTCCAGAAGAGGAAAGTATGACACGGGCAAGCACGTTCTCCAACCCAGTCGCAAGATATGTTTATCAGCATGCGTCAGACTATCTTCTAACTTGAGAGAAATGCCATCATGAGTGAACCGTCTTCGCAGGTCCGTAGTGCGAGTCTCTTCACCGAGTTTCGCAAATCTAGGATCTTAAGATCTTCTTCAGTCTCTTTGGAACTACGAGCTAGTGTTTTTAGCAGTTGATGCTTTGAAGACGCGGTGGCACAGCTTTGTTTGAGATAAGATCCCGAGGTCTCTAGTGTGCAAAAATTCTCAAGTTCATATTTCCACATTTGGCTTGGCTTAGCTTATTCCCGAATTTATGTTTCGCTTTACTGGTTTTCATGGCTTTCCCTGGTCGTCAGGTAGGTTTTGTTAGATCCTGAATCTCTGTAATCGAAGAGTGTACCGTGAGAGAATGGGAAGGCACGCAGGAGTACACAGAAACGTTTTCGGGTTTCAAGATTTTAAAAGGCATGTTACCAGAATCCTTCTTCGTTTTGTCATGAGAAGAGTCAGGGAAAAATAAAATCAGAAATCGCTGAAGAACAGTGCGGCTTCGTCGAAGAAAAACGCGCACAAGTAATGCCATATGTATGTATATATGCGTGTTATATATATATATATATATATATATATATATATATATATATATATATATATATATATATATATATATATATATATATATATAACGCATATATATATACCACACACATATATAACACACACACACACATATATATATAACATATATATATAACATTGATGGAAAGATCAATAGAAGTAAAAACGGACCTATATTTATGCTTCATAGACTACTGTAAAGCATTCGATAAAGTGAGACACAAAAAGTTATAAGAATTCTGGAAGACATCAACATAGATGGGAAAGATCTGAAACTCATCAAAAACAAATATTGGCAGCAATGTAGGTTGAGAACAAAATAGGAGCATTCCAATACATAAAATTGGGAGGGAGACAAGGAAGTGTTCTATCTCCTGACCTCTTTTCCTTGTACAGTGAAAAACATAATGAGAAATATAGAGAGCTTTCCAGGAATATCAGTTGGCGGGTACAACCGTAACAACTTAAGATGTGCAGACGACACAGTTCTGATTGCTAAAAGTGAAGGGGAGCTACAGGCTCTTCTGGACGTTGTGGTTCGTGAAAGTAAAAGTAAATGTCTCAATCTGAATAAAAAGAAGACTGAAGTGATGGTCATCTCAAAGAAAAGAATAACACTAAAATGTAGCATTACCACCGATTGCACAGAACTAAAAGAAGTTGATAGATTCAAGTACTTAGGAAAAACTATAACAGCTGATGGGAAATGTCACAACGAAATAAAAAGCAGACGTGCTCAGGCCAAGTCAGCATTCCAGAAAATGAGAAACATCTTGTGCAGCAGATTCATATCAATGGAAACAAGATTCCGAGTACTTAAATATTACACCGAGCCAATTTTGTTTTATGGATGTGAAGCTTGGTCTATGAATAAGAGAATATAGCAAGAAATGGAGGCCTTGGAAATGTGGTTCAGAAGAATGATGTTGAAGGTACCATGGGCAGATAAGAAAACCAACGAAGAAGTCTTAAGAGAGGCTGGAGTTAAAAGGCAAATTCTGAGAAGAGGAAAATTGCAACACACTGTGGCAGCTTGGAAAATTGAGGGAAGAAGAGACAGAGGAAGACGGAGAAAGAAATTACTAGTCAGTGTGGCTAGGAAGAAACTCACCGGCGAATCTCATAATCAAGTCTAAAGACAGGGAATTGTGGACAGAAATGATCGGTTATACGGCACGGCACTTGATTGATTGATATACATGTATGTATATATATATATATATAGTGCAAACAAAGAGCCATTAGATATAAGGCCCGAAAAGTCAACCACTGAGGCAGTAGAAAGATATAAACGCTTGCTCCCAGACCATCCTAACAGAATAGTGGTTGATAAATGGAGGCATGATAATAGACTGAAACTGAAAACTCCAGTGCATATAGCAGAATAGTTAAAAATAAGACAAACTCCCTGAAGACAGAGAATTACTTACAAAAGTGCCAAACATCCCACCAAACACAAGCTACATACTTCCTCAAACTAACACCAGACTCAAGAACAAATTAGTGAACAGATAATCAGATCCCAACACCCTAAAGCTCTGTGCATTGGAGACCATAGAATCGTACCTCAAGGACTGGATCCAGGCATACATTGATGTGGCAGTGTTCAAGGAAACAGACAGTGCAGGATATAGGGTACTCATAATGTTTCCAGACAAGACAATAAGCCACATTTCTGCTCCTTGTGGATCTCGCTACTCCCGTTATGATGAAGAGATGCAGGCAAGATTAGCAGCCCTGGCAGCCACCACCACCAAATACAAAAACAATGCCTCTCACCTAAAAATCCTTGCTATTTTCACAGACTCTCAGTCTGCTCTCCAGGCCCTTGAAAACTGGATACCATCAGCTGATCACATTACAACTGACATACTCAGTGCAATAAACCAACTCGCCTCCTATGAATTCAAGACCACATTACAGTGATTATCAGGGCACACAGATATCAGAGGAAATGAACGTGCTGACAGACTGGCAAAGAATGGAACCACTATGTCACAGCCCCACATTTCCACCAACATGAGAACAGCTAAACACATTATACACAACAACTGCAAACAGCAGTGGATGGACAGCTGGGTCAGTAATCCAACTGGAAGATCCCCATATACACCTGCCAAAGCCTAACACCGGAAACCACATCAACAGCTTATATTGTAGAGACCAATGCACAATTTTCAGGTTGAGAACAGGACACATCACCCTCAATAAGCATTTACACAAAGTGACGGCTGACCACACAACATACTGCATGAAAACTCGTAAACCATAGGATTGGAAAAGTCAAAAGTCATATATATTCATTCATTCATTCATTCATTTGCATGTCCCTTGCGGAACTTTGCCTCCCTAACAGCACTCATGTAGGCCTCTCGGTTGTGAGCAAGATGGCCTGCTGCTGCGGCATTCATTTGCAGATCGTCAACGATGTCTTGCAGCCATCTTCGTTTTGGTCTTCCTCTTTTTCTTTTTCCCATTATGTATCCTTCCAATACAGTCTTCTCTAAATTATCATGACGTTTAATGTGTCCAAAATATTTAAGTTTTCTCTCTTTAATACTCTTTACTAGCCAGCCTTCTTCAGTATTAAGCTCTTGTAGTATAGATATATTTGTTCTTTTTTGTGTCCACGATATTTGGAGAACTCTTCTGTAGCATTTACATTCAAAGGCATTTATGTGTTTCTCAGCTGTTTTGTTAAGTGTCCAGGTCTCACAGCCATATGTTGCGATGGGAAAGATGCATGCCCTTAAAAATCTTATTTTTGTAGTTCTGTCTGCTCCTGTCCACAGATTCTTTATTTGTTTTACTTTCTGAAGAGCGATAGATGTCCTCTTTTTAATTTCCCTCATTGTATCTCCATTACTAGTTAGTAGTGATCCAAGATATTAAAACTATCCACTTCATCCAATCTTTCCTCATTGATATATATTTCAGCTGCCTTGTTTGTTTTGTCAGTTGTCATCAATTTAGTTTTCTTTGCATTAAGATAGAGGTTCTGCTCTTCGCTGTTCTTACGGACTGACATAATTAGTTTTTCCATTCCTCTTTGTGTTGTGGACAGTAACCTCTTTGTGTTGTGGACAGTAACACTGTGTCATCAGCATATCTAATCTCTGGTATTTCATAACCTCCAATTGTTATGGCATCGTAATATTCTTTGTCTACATCTTCTCTAACATTCCTCATTATATGTTCAGTATACAAGTTAAATAACCTGAAATTATGCACAAACTACAGAACTGTTGCCCTGATTAGTCATGCCAGTAAAATTCTGTTAAAAATCATAATGGGTAGACTTCGACAGAAAGTAGAAGAAGAAGTCAATATGGTCCAAGCTAGTTTCAGGCAAGGAAGAGGATCAAGAGATCATATATTCAATCTAAGATTAATAATAGAGAAATGCAGAGAGTTTAATGTGAATCTATATTTATCCTTTATAGACTACTCAAAGGCATGTGACTGTACAACACCAGAAACTTTGGGAAATAATGGTCATATATATATATATATAGTTGATACTTGATTTGGTTAAATTCAAAGCAAAACAATCGCAAAATTCTGTACACCGGGAGGATACAAGTCCATAAGAATTACCTGTCAGTTTGTACCTGGGTGATAAACTTCCAGGTAAATCGCAGTGCTGTACATTAATAATGCATCTTAAGTTAGCGTTGGATTTACATTCATCACAACATCTAGGGGATTCATCATTAAATGTCATGATTATTTCTTTATGGGAAATCTTGGCTTAAAGTAAACCTCCAGGGTTTATCTTTAAGGTAAATCTACAGGTTATATATTTAGGTTTACTTCTCGATTTAAAGTAGATCTCTAGGTTATGTCTTTTAGGTAAATATCTGAGTTATATTCAGGTTGTTTGTTGTTGTTCGTGTATCGTCTTCGATGATGACCACAGCTTCAACTTGATCTAAATGGGGAGAGGTGTGCCTTGCGTGACCAGCTAGCCCTACACAAGCGTTAACAGTTTTGCCATACACGAAACATGCATGTCCAGATTCAGTTGTGGGTGCTTATGCTGCCATGGCTTTTCGCATTGCGCGTTTGTGCTGGGCACTTTCAGTTCTTGAGCGCTCTGCTCTCTGAGCACCCAGGGTGGTTAAAGCCCTCCATGATGGGCGGGCTTGTGCTTTGGACCCACAAGAGTTTGTGTCTATCCCGAAGGCCTTGAGTGAGGTTTTGAGCGTATCCGTGCATCGCTTTTTATGCCCTCCTGCTTTCTGTTTTCTGTTCGGGTACAGTACGGTTAGATGCGAAGTAACATAAGAATCACGTTACATGGGACTGCATGGAGTGCCACGTCAGAATTTCCTCTCAGGTTGGAATGTAATAAAGAAGACTTTAAAGGGCAGTTAGACTCAGGAGAACAAAATCAGTTAAAAGAGAACATTTATAATGAATATGAAGGGCCATTGAAACCAGTCTTCAGGAGGGAAAAGGTACAGAGTGACACATGAAGTCGAGGTAAATGGTTAGCTGAGGTCGTAGAAGGTAAGATATAAAGGGAGCCTGATAACTTATCGTTGTACTCACAAGTTCTGGGTGGGAGGTTGAAAAAGAAGTGTATTCAGTTCCACCAAGCCATTATCTCCATGGAAGGAAAGGGGGGGGGGCTTATTCTCAGGGGTGTCTGGAATTTAAAGGGCCCAAAACGCATTTATGTAGAGAGGGAACAGTCATGTCGTGGGAGAGGATATGCATATTTTCATTGATGATTTGTGGTTGATTGAGTTTTTAAAGATAATATGTGCGTGTGCGTGCGTGAGACACACGCACATACAGAGAGAGAGAGAAAGAAAAAGAGAGAGAGAAAGAAAGAGAGAGAGAAGAGCTCACATTGTTTTCAGAGCGTGATATCAAGAAGCTGTGAATGTTTTACTTCTGCCCTTCACGTTGTCCCCCGCAAAGTCAAAATCCGTTTTGACACAGCCATGATGTACTTCTGAATTCTGAAATGTTTGTGCTGTAGTCTGTGGCAGAGATTCAGTGATAAGTTATACTGCTCACTCATTCGGGATTGTGGCTCAGTAGTTTTAGTGTGTCTGTAGTATATGTAGTATCATGTGAGAAAACTTTTCAGTTGCTCTAAGATACATGGGGTATAGTATGTAATATTATGTAAGAAAACTTATCAGTTGCTCAGACACATGGGGTATAGTATGTAATATTATGTAAGAAAACTTATCAGTTGCTCAGACACATGGGGTATGTTATGTAATATTATGTAAGAAAACTTATCAGTTGCTCAGACACATGGGGTATGTTATGTAATATATGTAAGAAAACTTATCATTGCTCAGACACATGGGGTATGTTATGTAATATTATGTAAGAAAACTTATCAGTTGCTCAGACACATGGGGTATGTTATGTAATATTATGTAAGAAAACTTATCAGTTGCTCAGACACATGGGGTATGTTATGTAATATTATGTAAGAAAACTTATCAGTTGCTCAGACACATGGGGTATGTTATGTAATATTATGTAAGAAAACTTATCAGTTGCTCAGACACATGGGGTATGTTATGTAATATTGTGTAAAAAAAACTCCAAGACACAGGGTGTATGGTATGTAATACTGGTAACTGTTAGGTTTTCTGAGCTGTGAGATTGGTAGACTGTATGTGAGAACCCCAGGTTAGGTTTTGGCGAAAAAGAAGATGTAGAGCATTGCTTTCTAAACTTTATATGGGGCTAACTCCTCTACTTTGCAGACTATGGTCATAGCATACAGCGGTTCTTCCCAAGCTTTATAGACTTGGTCCTTTGCTTTGCAGACTAAATCCTAACACCCACCACTCACCGGTGTACCCCCGAAAATTTAGCAGATCGTGCGCAAAATTTTGAACGCGTGTGCAGATGTATTCTCCGATTATATGAGAATATGTTCTAACGTCAAATTGCAGAACATAATTTAAAGTTCTGTTAGAAAAAATAAAATCCAATGAAATCGGGATAAGAAACTCATAACGACGCTCTTGTAATTTTCTTCATCACTGTTACGGCACAGTGTAACGATGTGAAAGTGGAAAAAAAAAGGTAGCAAGTGTTTGCGCGACAATTCTCTCCCTTCTCCACCCCCCACCCCCACCCGCTGTTGTGCCTCTCGCCAATTTAGTGAAAAGTTGTTCTGATGGGACCCCCCCCCCCCTCTTTTTTTCACGCAATCCCATCCTATATGTACCCACCGTGGAGGTTTGGTTAATGATAGAGGCCCAGTGCTATGATCAATAAGGGTTTTTTTTTAAATTTATGAAGTTCAGGTACTAAGTGTAGAATATATTTATGGCGAGCACGGCAGTTTCTGTCTTGTGGTAGGTAATGTGCATGGGTTTTTTTTTGTTTATTCCAACATTGTTGTCGTTACACCAGTTAGATTATCTCAGCGGAAGGAGGTACCCTTGTTTGTCATCGCGGCTGTAATCGCTAATGTAGGCCGTCCAGTCGTTGAGGGAAAGACCATGTGGACAATGCTTTAAGATGTCGTTCGCGATCAGTAATATAAATACTGAGAACCAAGAAAGCAAGCAATCTTGTGAAAATACCTAATATCAGTTATTAGATCAATTGGACAGTTAAGTTTTTTAGTATGATATCGGTAGTTTTCTTAAGAGAAGAGATTTTTAAAAATTTTGTCAGGGCAAGACATAAGCTGTACAATTTCAGTTCTTTAAAAAAAAAAAATCAGGGTATCAGTTGTTTTCTAAGAGTCAGTCTTTGGTTATCGGTCATAAGAGATGCGTTTGATGAGATGATCAATCTAAGTCATGACGGTCGCCAGGAGAAACTTTTTCTCATTGTTATGGCCACTGTGTATATGCCATTTTAGCTAGAAAAGCCTGCATCATGTTTGAATGAGTTAGAAATATGCTTGTCAGTTAACAGGTTAATTTCGTGCTGTCTGTGGTTTTCGGCTGCTTTTGATGGAGTTGATATAATGGAGGAGTGGTCTGTGATACTGACGATAGAATGGAGGAATGGTCTGCCATAAAGATGATAGAATGCCAGATTGGTCTGTGATACTGACGATAGAATGGAGGAGTGGTCTGCCATAAAGATGATAGAATGCCAGAGTGGTCTGTGATACTGACGATAGAATGGAGGAGTTATCTGTGATACCGACGATAGAATGGAGGAGTGGTCTGCCATAAAGATGATAGAATGCCAGAGTGATCTGTGATACTGACGATAGAATGGAGGAGTGATCTGCCATAAAGATGATAGAATGCCAGAGTGGTCTGTGATACTGACGATAGAATGGAGGAGTGGTCTATGATATTGACGATAGAGTGGAGTGATCTACGATATTGACGATAGAATGGGGGAGTGGTCTGTGATATTGACGATAGAATGGAGTAGTGGTCTGTGATATTGACGATAGAATGAAGGAGTGGTCTATGATTTTGACTATAGAATACCTGTGTGGTCTGTGATAAAAAAAAATTATAGAATGGAGGAGTGGTCTGTGATAGAGATGACAGAATGGAGAGCGTAGTCTGTGGTTGGAAAGAGTGGAAGCTTTTTGTTCAGGTTGCCGGGAGAAATACGAGAACACCGGGGAAACAGCGAGTAGTCCTGGCCGTACTAATCATGGCAGCGTGATGGAAAGATGGATGTTGGCGAGAACGAAACCATAGAGTCACTGGAACTAAATATCTAGTATAGAACGGGATAGTGCCTTTCGTCTAAATATCTCACCAGACCATAAAGACTTATGTATTAGTAGTGTTTCTTCTTCCTCACCAAGCTCCCTTTGTTCATGTTTGATCTTCTGGTCGTAAATCCCACAACCAAAAACTTCTCCATCCTGGACTTCTTAAAACGAATAGCTGAGGTCAGGACGGGGTTACTGGCCCCGCCTGTAAGCTTCCCACAACTTGCGGGGGTGTTTGGGGGGGGGGGGGAGGGTGGGGAGGAGAAAAGAGAGGATGCCTAAAGGGAGGGTCATTTGGATCCAGAGAAAAACCTTAAGTACATTTCTCAAATTTTGAAAGATACCCGCCATTTCATGGCACTATATTGACTACCTTCTGACTTTTCTCTCGCTGGATGGAAGTTGTTTTGACGGAAAATGTGATCAAGTCTGAGGAGTCTGGTGTAGTCGAGTAGACTGAAGGCAGCTGGCCACTTACAAGAAATGCGGTGATCTGGGGGATTTGGGAGAGGGAGGGGGGTAGACTGTGTTAGTATTCAAAATAGAGCGTTGCTGGTGAATAGCAGCACAGTCGACTAAGTACTAAATCTATCGGAGCGGGATTTTCGTTTTTTTTTTTTTCCCACAGAATTAGATTTCGGGACACCTACTGCTTGTGGTGGAATTAAGATGGGGGAAAAGGAAGGTGAGATTTATGCAGAGAGATGATCAGGGGGGTATGGTAGAGTTCTGAGGTTTAACAAGGAGACATTTCAAGTAGAGGTTTAGCACACGGGGGTGGGGGGGGGAGTGGTGTGGTGGTGGTGGTGTTATTGGAACGTTTAAGTACAGTTTCAAAAGCGGGAGGCGGTACGCAGATAGAGTTGTATTGAAGGAGTACGGACGCTTTCTGCGGAGAGCTTGAGAAGTTAAATTATGTAGTCTGTGTAGTATCTCTAAGATTACCATTAAATAGCGTAGGAGAGACATGATAGATTTGGGGGGGGGGGGGAGGGCTGGGTTTTTGTCCGTTTACATAAAACAAAAAAGAAAATTGTTACATTCTTTTAGTTCAGAAATGTATTCATGGTAAAGATTTTGGTGATTGTACTGGGATTTTTTTTTTTGAAAGCAGTACAATTGTGCCTATCTTTCACCATCTGTGAAGTACTTTCAGAAATACCGGTTTATATTACAACAACATTCGGTACTTTTGTTTTAATGTAAATTTTTCACATTCTTGTGATTTTTTTTTCATGTTTCATTTGGGATGAGATTTAAATTTTACGACATGCTCACATGCTGAACCAAAGCCAAAAAAAAAAAAAACTGGCTGATTCTCCTCCTTGCATATTTAAGAATCATCAATCTACTGACCCTATTACCTTCCAGCCGATTTCGCTCGTTGCTGTTTTACTAGGTTTTTCGTAATATAAACCGGTTACGGTAACCGATGATTCCTGAAAGGTCTCTCTCTCTCTCTCTCAAAATCGGCAATTTACCGACAATTGCTGGTTAACGCGATCGGTTTTTTTGTTTTCTCTTTCTTTCTGCGAGGAGTACGATCTTATATAGCCTAGAGAATCATGCCGACCAAAAGTAGTAGTTTGACACCAGAAAAAAGTGGCTTCAAGATAGTATGCCATAGAAAAGCAAGGTGACTTAGAGTAGTGTCCAAGAAACGTAACAGCTATGACAAACTCCCTGCTTCCATACCACTATTTTTTTATATAATATGTATATCCACACATTGCGGATACGGTGTTAGGCCCGTATTTCCCAAGACCTTCTGCTTATGAAAGAGTGACGTGATCATTATCACGCCTGGCCGCATGTTCCTTCCCAGATTTCTCTGGTACCCATTTTTTAGAAGCTGGGTGGACCCCGATCCCTTTTGGTGTGGCGGTACCAGGGGAACACCCCACCCCCACACTCTTGGTACCACCGAATTAGTAGACCCAGTGAATGTCTAAGAAAAGGCAGTTAAATAAGGAATTCCGTTTCCAATAAAACTACTAGAAGACGATAGCCAACCTAGGATAGATAAGTAACGAGAAGAGGTGGCCTTAAAGAAACAACAGGAAGCAAGAACAAGAAGGATGATAGAGGAAGCCTAAGATAGAAGGTGATGGACAGTATGACACAGACCATCCACGCCGTTTTTGCGGAGATCGGCTGTTCAGACACAGCAAGTTATCCGTTTGTCATGGTCTTTGTATGTTGCCCCAGCTCTGCTGCTTGCTGTCCATCTCGGCTTCTGCAGTTTTTCCACAGGGGTCGTTTTGCCCTCGCTTTCTTACCGTTTCCTGCTGGCGTCCAACGCGTCCTTCCTTGTTCTTGAGCATAACTGAGAGCCTCCCATGGGTTAAACAAGAGAATAGAGGTGGCCACATGCTAGATTGGTTCTTAGTACAGTGTTGGATCTTTCCAGAGTACACTACCAAACCATTTTCTCACCCACGAAGACATGATAGAGACCATAGGAAGAAACCAAAGATCGAGATATGTGAAGAGACACTATCGCGAAGGGCTCCTGATTGTGCAAGAAAATAAAAAGTAAATAAATAACTTATTCTCCGTGATAGATATCTTACCTGAAGTAACTTGTTGTCCATGATAGATATCGTACCAAGAAGTAACTTGTTGTCCATGATAGATATCTTACCAAGAAGGAACTTGTTGTCCATGATAGATATCTTACCAAGAAGGAACTTGTTGTCCATGATAGATATCTTACCAAGAAGTAACTTGTTCTCCATGATAGATATCTTACCAAGAAGTAACTTGTTCTCCATGATAGATATCTTACCAAGAAGTAACTTGTTCTCCATGATAGATATCTTACCAAGAAGTAACTTGTTCTCCATGATAGATATCTTACCAAGAAGTAACTTGTTCTCCATGATAGATATCTTACCAAGAAGTAACTTGTTCTCCATGATAGATATCTTACCAAGAAGTAACTTGTTCTCCATGATAGATATCTTACCAAGAAGTAACTTGTTCTCCATGATAGATATCTTACCAAGAAGTAACTTGTTCTCCATGATAGATATCTTACCAAGAAGTAACTTGTTCTCCATGATAGATATCTTACCAAGAAGTAACTTGTTCTCCATGATAGATATCTTACCAAGAAGTAACTTGTTCTCCATGATAGATATCTTACCAAGAAGTAACTTATTCTCCATGATAGATATCTTACCAAGAAGTAACTTATTCTCCATGATAGATATCTTACCAAGAAGTAACTTATTCTCCATGATAGATATCTTACCAAGAAGTAACTTATTCTCCATGATAGATATCTTACCAAGAAGTAACTTATTCTCCATGATAGATATCTTACCAAGAAGTAACTTATTCTCCATGATAGATATCTTACCAAGAAGTAACTTATTCTCCATGATAGATATCTTACCAAGAAGTAACTTATTCTCCATGATAGATATCTTACCAAGAAGTAACTTATTCTCCATGATAGATATCTTACCAAGAAGTAACTTATTCTCCATGATAGATATCTTACCAAGAAGTAACTTATTCTCCATGATAGATATCTTACCAAGAAGTAACTTATTCTCCATGATAGATATCTTACCAAGAAGTAACTTATTCTCCATGATAGATATCTTACCAAGAAGTAACTTATTCTCCATGATAGATATCTTACCAAGAAGTAACTTATTCTCCATGATAGATATCTTACCAAGAAGTAACTTATTCTCCATGATAGATATCTTACCAAGAAGTAACTTATTCTCCATGATAGATATCTTACCAAGAAGTAACTTATTCTCCATGATAGATATCTTACCAAGAAGTAACTTATTCTCCATGATAGATATCTTACCAAGAAGTAACTTATTCTCCATGATAGATATCTTACCAAGAAGTAACTTATTCTCCATGATAGATATCTTACCAAGAAGTAACTTATTCTCCATGATAGATATCTTACCAAGAAGTAACTTATTCTCCATGATAGATATCTTACCAAGAAGTAACTTATTCTCCATGATAGATATCTTACCAAGAAGTAACTTATTCTCCATGATAGATATCTTACCAAGAAGTAACTTATTCTCCATGATAGATATCTTACCAAGAAGCGTCCTGCCTCTCAGCATGTGGGAAATTGAACAAAAATTCGCTTTTGCTGAGCACGCATACCTGAGCCGGTGCAGGTGTTGTAATGTCAGTGTAGAAACCTCGGTGCGTCCTTTATAGAGGCTTACAGCCATTACCCAAACTGCTTTGCTGGAAATATTACTCCTGTATTTTGTGGAGACTGAGCGCAGGAGTAAAACTATCGAAAGAGAATTGGTAATGTGATAAGACACCACCGTGTTGTAGACCCACTGCTGTTGGCAGTAATCATCTGTGAAAACATGAATGTCTGACATGACGGAGAATACAGGTATATTCGTATGAGGCTGTTCCGCCAGAATGTGCCTTTCCTGCCGCAGTAAGTGCTTTAAAGAAAAAGCGAAATATTCACGTAAAAATCAAGTTAATGCATAGTGGATTATTCTGATTCCATTTTTTTTTTGGAGGTTGAAGAATACTTGAAATCGACGTGCTGACTCGTCTCTACATATGATAATGAAGGCACGTTGATCTATCTAGTCTGTAAGAATTTCTCGCAGATTCTGCCAAGAAATCCGCTGTGCAGGACCTGAGTGTGAAGATTATGATCCTAAAACATCTCTGAAGTATACTTATTGTATATCAATTATACCGAATTGTTTCTATTTTTTTGTTTTGTTTTATCTGTTTCAGTTTAATTTTGTGGGTAGAATACTCGGACCACGGGGGATGACGGCCAAAGAGTTGGAGCAGTTCACTGGTTGCAAGATCATGGTCAGGGGAAAAGGTTCAATGAGGGATAAAGCAAAGGTGAGTACCGCTCCTCACTGCAGCACGTGTCTGCACACTGTATCTGCTTTGTCTTCACATGACTAGTCTGAACTGTTTTGTCGGTGTTAGTGTTGCAGGGTATATATGAGTCGCCGTAGCCCGTGTCGAGACGTGCGAGCACCGAAGGCGAACTATTTACGCTTGATATCTTATACAATGTTATCTACTTATATTTTATAATACGTTTCTGCTTTTTTTTTGATATTGTATCATCAACTGTGTGAACTCAGTAGATAATGTA
Organism: Achatina immaculata; assembly: GCA_009760885.1. Classification (NCBI taxonomy): domain Eukaryota; kingdom Metazoa; phylum Mollusca; class Gastropoda; order Stylommatophora; family Achatinidae; genus Lissachatina; species Lissachatina immaculata. The sequence goes on from CM019692.1 coordinate 10,606,703, forward strand.
TAATCTACTGTACAATGTTTTCTAATGCTATTGAAATGTTTTCTATCCCCCTCCCCTGTCACCAATGTTCCCTCTAAGCAACGCTAGCGTGCGCGGGAGCACATATTTTTAGCCCCTAGCGTACAGATTTTTTTTTATTTTGGGCGCAGCGCACGAGCGTAGAATGTAACGACGAAATTTGTTATTGATTCACGCACAGCTTTACTGTTAGCAGTTTTTTCTAGATCCCGGAGTGGAATTCTTGCTCATAGCACCCCGTACTTTAGATGGAAACATCGGCTGTCACATCCACGAAATTATTGCATAATTGAAAGTAGTGAACCGCGGTCGGGGGTGTCGCATGATGTAGGGGACGCAACTATATAGATGAGATGCTTCAGTGTCCGTAGAAAACTCAGGATCAGGTGGGACAAGAGAGGAGGAAGGCCAGTAGGAAAAAAAAAAACCAACCTCTTAACGGGTCGACCAATCGGTGCATCATGAGAAATATATCTAACCCGACCAGAAACAAGAAGAACCGCTAGAAGGCTGTCAGTAGGGCAGGCAGTGAGCGAAGGTATGGTGTTGTGTGTGTGTGATGAAACACTGTCATTGAAATATGTTTATATGAATAGGGAAAAGTTCTGACAGAGGGAAGGAAGGATGAGTTTAAAAAAAAACTGTATTTTTTTTCCTTTCTCTGTTTCTTCTTTTGGCTCAGATGTACGTATCTCTATGTGTTGTATTAGTTGTATGTGCTTATTAATGTATGTTGTATTATTTCTATGCACATATTTCTGTTTTATGCGTGTGTGTTTAAATCTATATGATAGATTTCTTTGTACAGTGTGTCCATAAAGTTTTCACCTGTTGAAACGATTGGCCTACCTGCTCCCTTGTGATGTAATACCTGCTCCCTTGTGATGTAATACCTGCTCCCTTGTGCTCTAATATTTGCTCCGTTGTGCTCTAATATTTGCTCTGTTGTGCTCTAATACATGCTCCCTTGTGCTCTAATACATGCTCCCTTGTGCTGTAATACTTGCTCTGTTGTGCTCTAATACCTGCTCCCTTGTGCTGTAATACTTGCTCTGTTGTGCTGTAATACCTGCTTCCTTGTGCTGTAATACTTGCTCTGTTGTGCTGTAATACCTGCTCCCTTGTGCTGTAATACCTGCTCCCTTGTGATGTAATACCTGCTCCCTTGTGATGTAATACCTGCTCCCTTGTGCTCTAATATTTGCTCCGTTGTGCTCTAATATTTGCTCTGTTGTGCTCTAATACATGCTCCCTTGTGCTCTAATACATGCTCCCTTGTGCTGTAATACTTGCTCTGTTGTGCTCTAATACCTGCTCCCTTGTGCTGTAATACTTGCTCTGTTGTGCTGTAATACCTGCTTCCTTGTGCTGTAATACTTGCTCTGTTGTGCTGTAATACCTGCTTCCTTGTGCTGTAATACTTGCTCTGTTGTGCTCTAATACCTGCTCCCTTGTGCTGTAATACTTGCTCTGTTGTGCTGTAATACCTGCTTCCTTTAGCTGTAATATGCCGCCAGTTTCTTGAAATTCTTTTAACCAGCGACTCGGCGATTGTTGAGCAGGGTTCCTTCTTGAATTTTTTCTTACAACAAAACAAAAAAAAAAACGCTCAACAGTTATAGATTTTGTTATTTTGTTTCCTATAACAAGAAGACACACATTCCTTTTTCTTGCACGGTCGCCATCCTCACGAGTTGGTGGGAGAAAGAAAAGTCTGATGTAACTCCACTAGTTTTTAAAATTTGGACGGCAGTATCAGGCGGGTAATTTAAGGACACCCTGTACTGTGTGTTGCATCTATTCATATGTCAGATTTTGTTACATCACATTCAGTAGTTGATTGTATGTTGAGTACGTAGTTTACAAAGGTCTGTACTCGTTTGAAAGAGACTAGGTGTCGCTGATTTATACATACGGATGTGTAATCTGTGTGTATATATGTCTATATATATATGAGAATGGCAGCAAGTTAGATGAGCACATATAAATGAAGAACTTAAACAGTCCAATATTTCGGTAAAGACCTTTTTCAGTGATGCCATACAAAAAAGAAAGAATAAAGATAAGAGAGTCGCAAAAGAAATTGAAAAATAATCAGCGACACAAGTCGATGAAAACGGACGAAAGTCCACGCCACAGGATCGCAGTTAAGGTGGGGAAAGTGAGAGATAAGAGAAATGATAAAACTGGTTCTAGTAATGAAGGTAGATGGAGGTGTAGAGTTCAGTTTTACATATAAAAAAAAAGATAAAATCTCATTTTCTGCCATTCTGCTTCTTCTCATTTACCTCACTCTTTCTGTCTTTTTTTTTTTTTTTAAACTGAACCATACACCTCTATCCGCCTTCATTACTAGAACCAGTTTTACTGCAGTCGTCATTTCTCTTAAGAGCTGGAACAAGATGTTAGTGGTGCCAGAGACGAGCATTATGTCGAGGTCTGTAAATAAACATAAGATGAAATGTCATCATAAGGAACATATAAATGGGAGCTCCGTAGATTTGACGAGAGTGCGAGGAAAAGTGATCTCAACTAATAGTGTATATAAACAGAAACCAGTGTTTCTTGATGTCACAAAAGATATAATGACTCTTTCTTTACATTATTGTATCATCTAAACTGCCCTGCCTCTAGAGTATCACTCTCTAACGGACAAGTCAAACACACCTCACGCAGAAAGTGTGTTATATGATCACACGGCCCTCTCCAAAACTCCCTCGTTACATCAACAAAACACTGATGAGACCATGGATGCTGCAAGTACTCGCTAGACGCGGCTTACCAAAACAAATTACCGCCATCTCTCTCCGGATCTAGATATGAATCAATATCTATTGTGACTTTGCGTCCCTGGCCACCATATCCACCGGAGGAAGGTGAGGGGAGAGGAGGAGACGTTAACCTACTGGAGGCGTAAAAATTGGTGAGGTTTGGCGTGTGAATTTTTAGAGGATGATCAGAGAACAATGATAGGAGGATACTTAGTGAAATCGCCTACTGATACTTGGGGAGTCTTTTTGCGTATTCATAGATACGCCTAAGTAATAGGAAGTGAGCAAGTGATAAAAGGATATTTCAGTAAATGGATGGATACATGCTCTGACTTCTTCGGAGATAACACCGGTTACAATTTTTTTCTGCATTGTGACTTCCACTCCTTCCTTTTTCTTTTTTTAAAAATTTTATTTCTCTTTCCATCCCCTTCGCTGTGGAGGAGAAGTGATGGTGATTGATTGAATGATCTTTATTTTGAAAGGGTTAAGAATTGGACATGCCCATGTCTGACATTCTGCCCTTTATCACACAACTTTCACTGTTCTCCAGACATTTTACAGATATGCTGCTCATGTAACCAACATAACTAACACTGGAAAGTTGAGAGGCGTAAAATAAAATAATATTGGGTGCTGGAGGTGAGGGGGTTAATTGTGTTATTTCAGCAAGAAGTTTGCAGAATAATAATTTTTGTAACATTTTTAACCACTTTGTTTTTCATTTCATTTGTTCAGTTTATGTCGGCAGGGTGAGGAAGGGGAGAGAGAGAGAGAGAGAGAGAGAGAGAGAGAGAGAGAGAGAGAGAGAGAGAGTTGAAAACCACATGTAGTTTCACCCTTCCATTTCTTCAGCGATCTCAAAATACCGAAAGAATTTTCCTAATTGTCCCTCGTGCTGGGCTCCCAGATGATGTGATGTAATGATTGTACCCGAGCCACCACGCGCTCTTACTGGAGCAAATCATTTTTTATCTGAATAAAAAAACCCCCCAAACTTTGGGTTATTAATAAAAGGAAGGCGAAGGCGAATGTCCCGGAGGGATTGGTGTAATTATGACCTCTGACAAGACCCCATCCTTCTACATCTCAGCTTTTTTATGGGAACAGGTTTTTTTTATCCCTTTATTACTCCTACCATGCTAACGTGGTAGAGAGGCACGCAGTCTGATGATGAAGGAATCTGCCAGGCAGAGCCAGTTGCATGAACGGCATGTCAAGAATACAGAAAGAATCCGGATAACTCCGATGATGTATTCAAGACCTTGGCCTGAGCGTCGACCGTTAAGATCACATTTACAAAGAGCAAGAAATGGAGTTTGTATAACCTTTTTGTTTTGTTTTGTATAGGTAAGTGGCATGAAATCACAGGCCTAAGTGTTATTCTGTCCATCCATCCATGTCCTTCGTCAGCAGTGGGTTAAGCAATCACCGCGCAGTACGTCCGGTGGCGTCTTGCAAGCAAAATCTCTCCACCTCTCACGGTTTTGCGGCCAGTCTTTGTATTGTGCCCCAGGCGTGCTGCATGCTACTCAATTCTGCCCTACCAGGTACCCTTTGGTTAGCTTGTCTATTTTCCCCTTGGATGTCCGTCACGTGACTGCTTTAGCTGTGTGTTTCCTTTCCACTTATCCCTTTCTAAGTTTCCATTATCAGTGTCCACTGGATTCTCCTCACAAAGGCCTGTCTTATAAACTTTTTTTCCGTGGATGACGTCCTGGGATAGTATAACCACCATAAGTGACAATATAAGCCACATCTACTCACCACCGTTCCCAGATGCTGCCACTTCACACACCACGTGACCCCGATGTTACGTGAGGATTTCGTCTCTTTCAGACGCTCCAGTAATCATGTTAGGTCTTTCAATTTGACACTACATTCTGGGTTGTACTTAAAGCAAAAGTGCAACAACATAACACTTTAGCAACACTTCTACAACGAAATAGCAAAGTTTTAATGCGTGATCAATACGTGTCTTTTAATTGTGTGAATTGCTCTTCGATTTACGAGGTGTTATTTTAGTCATTTATCTTTGTAATGATCTCCTGAATTTTAAATTGACAGTAGCCGATGATTCAATAGCTGACTTATTTCATGTAGTTTGTAGCTGATTACACGCAGTTAGAGGTGGCTTCAGAGAGTTTTGTGCCGAATGATTGTGACGATTTTGTAAATCATCAAAAGAACTATGCTCGTCGGATCACTACCCGAGATGAGCTGTACAGATAAGCGGGTAGGCAGTAGCTGAACTGGATGACTTCTTTATATATCGAAGCAAGTGTTGTCAGCCGCGGAGGGGGAGAGCTGATACAAGAGAAATAAACCTGGGAGGACGATGCGGGACCCCAAAGAAGGGCCCTGTGGGAACAAGATGGCGAAAGTGACGCGCCCGCGGGGCCTCGCCGCCATCCACGCACGAATATTAATAAGAAACGTTGCAGATGACTAGACTAGCATTGTTCCATCATCTTGTGCGTCCATGAGGGAGAAGAAAGTCGACTGCCAACTTTCTCATCGTCGCCACAAGACGGATGAAGAGAGCTTTCTCATCGTCGCCACAAGACGGATGAGGAGAGCGTTCTCATCGTCGTCACAAGACGGATAAGGAGAGCTTTCAGTCAGGTAAACTAGACCTGGTTGTTTAAACATATCTTGAAAACTTTCCCCACCACTGGGCTAGACAAGAGAATATAGAGGTGACCACATGCTAGACTGGTTGTCGAATCAGCGCTGGCCAGGACACCATTTTATATTAAACAAAGGGAATAGAGGTGACCGCATGCTGGACTGGCTGTCGGGTCAGTGCTGGCTAAGGTGCCATCTTATTTTCGCGGTGTTTCTAAAAGACTGACGTGCATCTTAAGTCTGGCTAAGTGGGTAGAGCTCGCCGTGAACCCATTGGGTGGTGAAGCCAGTCCTTTCTAGAAACTCACGACCTGGGGTCTCTTCTGGGTCTTTAAACAATCCACCGTAACCTCAGCCATCACAACTAATGTATTTCAACGTTATCATGGCTTTAGCTGCAGAGAATGCCAACTGACAATTCCAGGCATATAACAGGATTATAGGAGAGTTTCTCAGCGTGAGCCTAAGGCAACTTACACCAGAAAGAGCTGCTACTGTCGGATGTAGATAATAGTTTTTGTAGAGGAACCCGGCCCACAGAGAAATTATTATTCCAGATTTGGAGATCATAACCAAAGAGAGAGAGAGAGAGAGAGGGGGGGGGGGGGAGAGAAAGAATCATGTGTCTTGTATGTGACGCCGAAGTGTCTAGTGAAAAGCTGACCGTAGCATTCTCCTCCCTCCTGTAAGTGCCGAAGGAAGGCACATGGGGTTTCCTTAAGTGTTTTCTACAAACGACTCCTGTCCTTCACCTTTCTTTCCCCGCTTTTGCCCAGATGAGCCTTCTGTTGCTCAGCATCCTCTGTCTGTTGTCTTATCCATGTCTCCTTTGGTCTGCCCCTTACTTCTGTTCTCCTGTGGTGTCAGTCTCAGTGCTATTTTTGGTAGCGAGTCGTCAGTCATCCGATGCACATGTCTCAGTCATCCGATGCACATGTCTCAGTCATCCGATGCACACGTCTCAGTCATCCGATGCACATGTCTCAGTCATCCGATGCACACGTCTCAGTCATCCGATGTACACGTCTCAGTCATCCGATGCACATGTCTCAGTCATCCGATGCACACGTCTCAGTCATCCGATGCACGTCTCAGTCATCCGATGCACATGTCTCAGTCATCCGATGCACATGTCTCAGTCATCCGATGTATACGTCTCTCTCAGTCATCCGATGCACATGTCTCAGTCATCGCCAACGCCAGAGGCTTTATCTGCACTTCTGCCAAGGAAACCGTAACATCGATGTACCAGAAATGCCTTGTTCAGAGAGACAAGGCCAGGCACGCAACAACAAATGAAGAATGAAGCATCTTTCACCACTAACATTATGTTCCCAGCCAATCTGTATTCGGAGCTCTTAAAAACCTTTAACCGATTATGGATGCGATTATAGATTTTTAGACAAAAGTTTGATATTCGAACCGGCCCCGAAGGTAACTCCAGAACGGGAGATCAATGACGCCCGCGAACGATCACAGATTCTGACAGAGAATAATTCGAGTGGATAACAGATCAATCATCACTGGTTCCACGAGAAGTGTGGTTGCTAACACATCCTGCGTCGCGTTTCTGCATCACTGACTGCTCGTTATGCGTCTCTCAGAATAGGATAGAAATGACTGGGTGCACGCACATATCAAGCGGTATCGATACTGTGGAGATATTTGATATCGTCGGTAAGGAGCATGCTGACTCTGTTGTGACCAGTGAAAAGGAAAGTACACTGTAATATTTCGGTTCGTTACATTGTGCAAACATGGTAGATTGTCAAGTTGTAACTTCTCTAAAGTTATATCTTTTCAGGTTTTTTTTTGTGTGTGTATGAAATGCTACCCATCTCGTTTGTGGTTTCGTCTTGTTACCCGCATTTACTAGAGGCCTGGCAGATTTTCTTTGCGCTGAAAGTTTTTTTGCTGGTTAATGTTGACGTTTGGCGCCGGAGTTTGAACTGTGTACTTTGGTATTACATTGATCTTCGGATGTGTCAGATTTCGAGTGAGAGGTATCGCCTGGATTAACAGGTTTTAAAAAATATTTGTAAAGTCTTTGTCTTTGTTATTTTCTCTGTCATATTTTCCCTTCATTCTACATCGTTTCTGATTAATTTTCCTGTCTTTCACCCTTACTCCTCTCTCTGTCACCCTTACTCCTCTCTCTGTCACCCTTACTCCTCTCTCTGTCACCCTTACTCCTCTCTCTGTCACCCTCACTCCTCTCTCACTCTCACTCCTCTCTCTGTCACCCTCACTCTTTTCTCTGTCACCCTCACTCCTCTCTCTGTCACCCTCACTCCTCTCTGTCACCCTTACTCCTCTCTCTGTCACCCTTACTCCTCTCTCTGTCACTCTCAATCCTCTCTCTGTCACCCTCACTCCTCTTTCACTCTCACTCCTCTCTCTCACTCCTCTCTCTCTGTCACTCTCACTCCTCTCTCTCTCACCTTCACTCCTCTCTCTCTCACCCTCACTCCTTTCTCTCACCCTCACTCCTCTCTCTCTCTCCTACCCTCACTCCTCTCTCTCTCACCCTCACTCCTCTCTCCTCTCTCTCTCACCCTCACTCCTCTCTCCGTCACCCTCACTCCTCTCTCTCTCTCTCTCTGTCACCCTCACTCCTCTCTCTGTCACCCTCACTCCTCTCTCTGTCACCCTCACTCCTCTCTCTCACTCTCTCACCCTCACTCCACTCTCTCACTTTCTCTCCTCTCTCTAACACTCTCACTCCTCTCTCTAACACCCTCACTCTCTCACTTTCTCTCCTCTCTCTAACACTCTCACTCCTCTCTCTAACACCCTCACTCTCTCACCCTCACTCCACTCTCTCACTTTCCTTCCTCCCTCTAACACCCTCACTCCCCTCTCTCTCTTTAAATAAAGATCAATCAATCTCTCTCGCTCGCTCGCAGACATGCAAAACTTAAAAGTTGGACAAATATCACTTGAATGTGCAGTATCACATTGTTTTAAAGAAGAGAAAAAACATCACTCTTTAGAGCATAAGAAATTCAAGGCACGACCAACAAAATGAAGAAAGGAATCAAGTGACTGAGAATTTTGTAAAAACGTGATGTGTTGTTGTTGTTGTTGTTGTTGTTGTTGTTTTTTTTTGCACAGATCTTACCAACAATTTGTTCTAATCTTAACGGATGTCCTAGATATATGAAGAATGTCATGTTGATCTCTTGTGAGTTTACAACGATCCCCTGTAACTTTACAAGGACCCAATTCCAGGCTGAGTTCGTTTATTTTTGCTAATTCTTTATCCGGCTAAAAATCGTTAAAATCAAGAACATATCCTTTTGATATCCCACCCCTCCACGCGCCCCCCTCCCCCATATCCCATTCATACATTCTCTGTCACATCATACCTCCAAGCTGCAGTAACGTTTATTATACAGTTGTAGTTATTGTAGTCTTTCTAGAAGTTCTTGTTCTGTCTTGGTGAATCGAAACACTGCACTAACTAAAGCACCTTCTATGGTCACTCAGTCAAGTGCCGTGTCGTGTGGCGTAGGCGATCATTTCTCTCCATAATTCCCTGTCTTTAGACTTGATTATGAGATCTGCCGGTGACTTTCTTCCGAGCCAACACCGACAGCCCATCCAGTAACTTCTGTCTTCCTCTTTCTCTTCTTCCCTCAATTTTTTCCAGTTGCCGCAATGTGTTCCAATTTTTATTTTTCTCAGAAAATGTCCTACAAATCTCGCTTGTTTGCCTCTGATCTTTGCTGTAATTTGTCTTTTAACTCCAGCCTCTCTTAAGACTTCTTCGTTTGTTTTTTTAGCTGTCCATGGTACCTTCAACATCCTTCTTATGAACCACATTTCCATGGCCTCCATTTCTTGCAGTACTCTCTTATTCATAGACCACGCTTCACATCTATAAAATAAAATTGGCTCGATGTAACATTTAAGTACTCGGAATATTGTTTCCATTGATATGGATCTGTTGCACAAGATGTTTCTCATTTTCTGGAATGCTGAATTGACCTGAGCACGTTTGCTTTTTATTTCGTTGTGACATTTCCCACCAGCTGTTATAATTGTTCCTAAGCACTTGAATCTATCAACTTGTTTCATATTTGTACCATCGATGGTAATGCTACATTTTGGTGGTATTCTGTGGTAGGAAGTCGAAAACGCTGCAGTGGCCATCTTGATCTATGTGTCGGGTAAGGGAAGATGTATTAGGAGGGGAAAAGCCACTGTAACGGCAGTTGTAGTTGCCTATGAACATCGGCTAAATCAGGATGTCAGGATCCAAAGCAGTGGATCGTTCAGATACCTAATATAACACAGTAGTAGGGCATCTTTCAGGTCCCTGATATAACACAGTAGTAGGGCATCTTTCAGGTCCCTAATATAACACAGTAGTAGGGCATCTTTCAGGTCCCTGATATAACACAGTAGTAGGGCATCTTTCAGGTCCCTAATATAACACAGTGGTAGGGCATCTTTCAGGTCCCTAATATAACACAGTGGTACGGCATCTTTCAGGTCCCTAATATAACATAGTGGTACGGCATCTTTCAGGTCCTTAATATAACACAATAGTAGGGCATCTTTAGGTACCTAAAAAAGAACACACAGTAGAAGGGTATCATGGAAAACTTGCTGTGTCCTGTATGCTTTGTTCTTGTGACGATAACACACTGGCAGTGTTTCTTTATTGATTAGTATCAGTGACCTGGGAGTTTTAACTATGATAAATCAGTGATGGTTTCATTTTGCCTCGTATCATTCTCCTCTCCCCCCTCCCCCCTCCTCCACGAAACAAAAATGTGACACGGTCTTTAAAAATGCATAGAAACCTGCCATTGACTTTGCATCCTTATGTACAAAGATTCTTCTCAGGTATCTTTCTCCAAAATAAGGTCTCATCCACATTGACAATTTATTCGAAGAAATGTCCTCCTTTAATATGTTCTGTTCAATATTTTTTCAACACTCTTCAGCCTCGTTCGCACGTGCACACGCAAACCCCATCGCTCACTTCCAAATTCTGCAATTCAAAACGCTTCTTAAAGTGCTTGAAGCATCCAGAGCTGGCACTGTACATCGCATCTTATTCGGGATTCAAACTTTTCTTTTAATATTTCATATAGTCTTTGCTATCATCGTCCTGGTGCTGTGAGACATTCGATTCTGGCATATTTTTTTTTCTTTCTCATGGCCGATATGGGTCACTGTCACGACTTCGTTACACTGGTTGCTTTCAGGGAAGTACACCCTTGTATAGCCTGGAGAATCCTCAGACTATCCTGGAGGATGGTAGAGAAGCGTAGATACTTAACTTGCGTCCAGTTATAACATGTTTTACTTCTTTATGCTGTTTTACTACTATTAATTTAGCATCACGATCTGTTGCTTTACTATTTTACTGTTTAAGAAGGGCACTTGTCACTTGTAGGACCTTCTCTGAGGGCTTTTTTTATGGGCTCGAGTGGTGTGACTTGACTTGGTTGAATGATGTCAAGGGAGGGGGGGAGGCTAAGTTCTCAGGACTGTAGGTAATTGATCTGTCTGTGTCTCAACCTGTCCCAGCCTAATGGAGGCCACGCTTCTCAGTTCTCTACCACAAAAATCAACAACAAATAAAGCTCGTCTTGGAATAGCGAAAACTTAATAAATGAAGGTCCCCCCCTCCCAAGTAACGTAACTTTTATATGCTTATATTTACATTTTAACTAAACTCTTGACCGGTGACTCCCCGGCCCATCAGCCGCCTTACCACCGAAATAGCCGCACTAGCTGGAGAAGATTTTTACCGCTTCTCTCCCCTGCTTTTGTCATTAGTGTTGGTCTTGGACGATAGTCAACCCAGTTTGTGGCATCTCAGTGAGAGCTCGGCTGTTAGGCGGTTTGTATCAGTATTATTGCTTAACGCCTATTTCCCTACATCTCTCTCTCTCTCTCTCTCTCTCTCTCTCTCTCTCTCTCTCTCTCTCACTCCAAGACCATTTCCACATGTTTTTGGAAGAAAAAAAAAGGTAAGGGTAAACACCCCCTTCTCTCCTCCCCCCCCCCCCCCCCGTTTCTGTGCCATTAATTCATATTGAGTATACGGTACTAGGTCCCATATTTCCACGACCCTCCGGTACATGAAAGTGTAGTGTGCTCAGTGTCACGCCTCGCCGCGTTTACCGCCCCAGGTTTCTCTGCTACCCATATTTAAAGGCTGGGTGGAGGATCCCAGGACCTTTTTTGTTTGCATGTTTATACCGTTTGCTATAAGATCAGATAACTCACGCGTCTTTTTTCCCATCAAGTTCTAAACGGAACAATAGCAGATCTCATTTCACGCGTGGGAGATCTCAAGACAGGCTATAGTTGGACAAGATCTGGCACCTACTTCCGCGAAATTGACCTCGGCAGCAATTTGTGCCACAAGAGCCCGACGAACGAGTTACGGCGTAATGTGACCCTCATGGTGGAACAGTACAGAATTGAAGGTTACGTCCAGCAGGGAGTGCTTACAAAGCTTCGGACTGCAGTTCGCCGGAAGTGCTAAAGACCCTGTGGGACTGCAGCTCTCCGACAGTGCTTGAGGAGCCAGAAATGCTCACAAAGCGTGTGGAATTTCATCTTGCCGGACGTGCTTACAGAGTCTGGGATTGCAACTTGTCGGACGTGCTTACAGAGTCTGGGATTGCAACTTGTCTGACGTGCTTACAGAGTCTGGGATTGCAACTTGTAGGACGTGCTTATAGAGTCTGGGATTGCAACTTGTCGGACGTGCTTACAGAGTCTGGGATTGCAACTTGTCGGACGTGCTTACAGAGTCTGGGATTGCAACTTGCCGGACATGCCCACAGTCTGGGTTGGCAACTTGTCGGACATGCTCGCATTCTGGGATTGCAACTTGTCGGACGTGCTCGCAGAATTTGGATTGCAGCTCGCTGGAAACTCATATGGAACCCGGGAGTGTTGCGTGTTGGAAGCGCTCATATTCTTATACATATATACACCCCAGGAAATCAATACAGTCATAAAAACCTGCTATCGCCGCGAATATTACCAAGAATGCCATTATTAATGGTCATATGCGGAGAGGTTGGTGGGAAGGAGAGGTGGGGGTGGAAAGAGATCTCGAATCCCCACCATTCGAGACAATATAAATATGACCTGTAAAATACTAATCCTTTCTGCCATTCCACTCCCAAATGGTGTGTTATCTTATCTCCCATAGTGACTGCAGAATGTAAACGACCTTTCAGATATTTCTAGATGAATAGCGCCATGGCTCCTCCCACCATCACAACTCTTTGTTTCCCGTCATTATTCTATAATATTGCGTCCCTCCCACTTCCGTTTGTCTCCATTATTCATTAGCTGGCCTGTCCCACGTGACCCCTTAGCCACAGCAGTGTTTGTGAGTAGTGGTAGAAGGGTGGGTTTATTTTGTTTTTCAAGGGGGGGGGGGGCGTTTTGTATGTGTCTGGAGAGTATTGCTGATGTGTCGGTGGAATATGCGGTAGATTATATGTTGTTTGTGTTGGTGCCGTGTTATATGGCGGATTATCATTCATGACACTGGTATCATCTCTTTTGCGATAGCGAAACTGGAATCCTCCGTTCTGCCCCCTAGTATTCTCTTGCTGATTAAAAAAAAATCTAATCCGACCTATTCTGCTCTCTCAGTTTACTGTACACCAGTCTGGTTGTTATCCCACACAGCACACACAAAAAGTATAGAAAGAAAAAAGCATGTCTAAACTCGACAGTTGCAAATCTTTTAGACACCAATGGTTTTCGTCCTCTAGTTGCGTCCCAGATTAAGGTCACGGAGTATCTGAGGTAGGGTCGCGAGAAGACAGTACAAAAGATGTGAAAAGATAGAAGTAATAAAAAAAAATGGTCAGAAAATGTAGGAAAATCCTACTGCTGTATATTTTCACACTTGAGAGGAACTTAACTGAATTTGTACTCCCCCCCCCCCCCCAAAAAAAAGAAACATGTTTCATAAGTCATGTACCAGTGCATAATTAGATGCATAGGGTCGAGTGAAAAAAAGGGTTGAGAACCTCCGCATAAAAGCAGAGTTTTCAGACTGAATATACGCAGTCATCATCATCATGTTTCAGGCCGCATTGCATGTAACGGAGTACATTTCTCCTTGCACCGCGTCTAGAAGACGCTCCACCAGGCGTTGATGAAATTTCAGCTTGTTATACGGTCATTCCGTCTGTGCCTCATTCCATTTATCTTAAGTGTATTATTTTCAGACCTTTCAATTTGTAAATTTGTTTATGAAAGCTCAGTTTCGGCTGTATTTCTTCGCCCCCCAGAAAGGTTGTTCATGGTTCTCAGAGAAGCCACATCTCTGTTGTTACAAGTGGTCTTTTAGAATGTTCTGCCATTGTTCCCCAGTCACTAATCACACGGTGCTGGATTCACGCATGCTAATGAAGGCTGTTTCTCGCGGTGAAGTTATCTTTCTGGAAATTGTGGTGGCACTTTTTATCCACTGTCCAGGTCGCATGCTTCCGGAGAAAAAGTTTGAGGCTTTTGATTACAAAAGCGCCCCAACCGCCCCCCGAGACATCCGACGCATTTATACGAATACAGTTTTCCCTACCCTCTACTCGTCCTCTTTCTCTCACCCCACCCCCCACCCCTATCATAATATACATTTCTTCTGTTCGACATAATTTAGCTACTAAGACCTATAAGGGATCTCCCACGAGTTCTTGGATTGGAACCTGTGATCTAGAGCATGGGACTCGAAATCTGAGCACGGCTTTAAAATGTTGACTTAAGAGTTTAGTTTCAGGCGTTCTTTTCCTGGCTATCCAGTGTAAAATAAAACCAGGTTGTTGACATCTTCAGAGGTCACGTTGGTATATGCATTTGAGTCATTCATGATAAGTCTCAGGTCGCTGCCTTCAGGTCTTAAGTCCAAGTCCTTGCAAGTGAAGTCAAGTCCCAAGTACAGTCGCGCACTATAGTGATATATGGAATCAGTGTGATCACTTTGGTACAGTATTTGACAGTTTAACATAAATCCTGATGTAGCGGGACTTTTTTCCCCCTCATCCTGTATATTTAGCCATAACGTAGAGTGACCACCAGATCAGCAGGGATTATAAGTTTTGAAAGGAAACAACAAAAAAAAAAATGGCACTGTATATAATTTATTCTTCACTTTATCGAGTATTTGAGAAGTAATTTATCCATTTTTTATGTGTTTAAAAGTAATCAAATGTATTAGAAGTACTGTATAAATCTTTGATCTGCCACCGCCGTCCATTAGACTCGTTTTTTAGTTTGCGAGTTTCTTTGTTGCTCGTTCCTTCAGTTTGTAAGGGCAGAGACACACAGCTACCCGTCCTGTGTAAGTGGCCACACAAATCCTGACTATCACAGTTATAGTTGTTAACCTAGCACTGTCTTTTTCTCTGTCTCCGAGACGCGCGTGATAATACGGTTATAGCAGCGAGGAGGTGTCAGTGGCCAGTGATACGAATCCGTCAGTCGGGTGGCGCCCGGGCATGTCGCGTTACGAGCTGTTACCTATCCCGCCAATTCTGTGTCGTCAGTAAACAGTTTATTACATAATACCCGGACACATTCATTATCACATAAAGACTAGACGCGCACAGGACAAAACTCAACAAATTGTGGATCAAAATGAGATATGGACGACAGCACACAAGGCAGTTGTGTCATTGAAACAGGCAGAGTACAGCACTTATTATTTAATAACTGCGCAGTAGTAACTGTCGAATCCAATGACTAAAAATTATCAGATCGGAAGTCAAGTATGAGTGATCATTCTTCAAGTCGAGTCTGATTCAAATCGCACTCGAGTCGTCGATCGACTGGGTTTGCGGTCTCTGCTGATAGAACTGGTTATTATGATGATTCTGGTCGTCTGGAGGAAGGGTGTAAGGACATTTTGAGCATAATCCGTTGGGGGCCTTTAGTCGTAGACAGTTTGAGAACTCCTGACCTAGAAGGTCATATTTGAATATTTAATAACAGGAGGAATAATAAAATATAATGAAGACTTTTTTGTGTGGTTGGGGTGGGGGGGGGGAGAAAGGAGGAATGTGTGTGAAAGGGAGTATTTTTTGGGGGAGGGGGAGGGGTGTTTGGGCCTGATGAAAGGAAGAGAGTAAAAGGTCGGCAAATAGCCACGGCTTACGCAACCATGAGTGCAGGGCGAAACGATTCCACAGATTTTTGCCTGTTTTTTTTGCTGCTCTGTGACATGGCAGCCACAGCAGTCTCTGCATCTTACAGGGGCGGCATTTACAGATGTCGTAAAATGTAGAATCCACCGGAGTCGTAAAATCTAGTTTGAAAGGGACCGGGAGAGGGGGAGGGGCGCAGTGTTAAAGGAGAAGGAGAAATACGCCCGTGTCATTCTTGTGGCTAGTGCTTTTATGATGGTAGTTGATCGTCTTAAACTGGGGCCTGAGAGTCGGAAGCCGAGTCGAGATGACGGATATATCAGCACCGATTTCACATAAAACCTGTCTCACGTGGCAGACACGCAGGATGAAGAAAATGAAAGCCAGGACTCGCGGATCTTTACCTTTTACCAGGGACTCCAAGCCAAGGGCTTTCATCATCATCATCATCTTTGCCTTTCACTTCCTTGAGAGCATAGGCCAGGGATAAAGGCTCTCCAGTCATCCCTGTTCTTCTCTTCTTCCTTCCATGTGTATCCCTTGTCTCTGAGCACTGTCATAACTTCTCTTCTCCAAGTAGGTCCAGGTCTTCCTCGTTTTCTGTTTCCTTGAGGATTCCATGTCAGTGCCTGTCTTGCTATGCTAGTGTCGGGTTTCCTCCATTTCCAAGACGTGATTTGTAGGTTCATAGGTTCTTGTCCTGCCCTTTCCCAGACCTCGTTCCTGCTCTTGTCCTGTCATTTAATGTTTAAAACCAGGGGGGGGGGGTATGGCCTGTTGAAAATCGTAGCAGAAATACAGCGGTCTGTTCCCGAGAGTCGGAGTAGTTTCTCCGGGCTAGCGTACTGTATCTGGCCAAGACCCTTGCAGATTATATTGCTGTACTCTTTGACATAATCTCGTCAGCCTGGAAAGTGAAGCAACCAAGTTACATATTTAAATCAACCTTTTCAACAAGCCATCCGTCTTGCGTCCGTATTTCAAGCAAATCACAGCAAGACACTTTTTCTCCAGACAGGACACTGAAGATCGTCGTGACATGGTTTTTTTTCCTCCCCCAGACAGCATGCTCAAGATCGCTGTGGCATTTTTTCCCCAGACAGCACACTCAATATCTCCATGGCATGGTCTGCTGAAACATTCAGTTAAAGGAGACGATGGATCCAGGATATAACTGACACCCAAAATACATCGCTTACCGTAGAACAGGACAGGAATGTGTTTTCACACCGACTGGCAAGAGAACAGAGTTCTAGAAAGAACATACCACTCTACTGAGTGATCTTTTAAACTTACACTCAACCCAACACTAGCAGAAGAATAGTACACATATTAGCAGATTAGATCTAAAGCATATAATCTACGTTATATTTTGTAAGAATTATTTTCTTGTTTAAATCCTATTCCCAGAACAATACGACTGTGGGCTTCGGTTTTTCAATTGTCAGGCTGTGTAGCAAGGATGCTTGTCAGAGAATTTAACTTGTCTGATACTTGGTTTTGTAAAGAAGGAAGCTGTTTGAAGAATCTCTGAAAGCTTCCAGCTGATTTAGTTTTTCGGATCCAGTGAAGTGATGGTTGTTTTGGTTTCTGAAAGGCAGCTGAAACTGACAACAGATTTGAACGATGTTTTAATGCAGTAAAGCACTTATCTAAAGAGCTTCTATTCTCTAAAGTTAATACGCGTAATACGTCTGATAGATGCAAGAGGCGGTGCTTTAGATTTGAGATTATAGGACAGTTTGGATGAAACCTAGTTTCTGTCTTGAAACAAAGTTTGGAGTCAGCTGTCAGGAGTCTGGTCATTCTGTACTTCACTACTATTATTTGTGTACAGAAGAGCAGTCCAGTTTAGACTCGGAAGGCCAGTGTGTCAGTGGGCTCAGAATATTTTCACCACCAAAACACCAAGCGTCGCCATACCCCATCATTAACGACTTTCAGTTTTCTTCAACGTTTACATTAATTCCGTTAAGTTAGTTTGAGCAGCTACATGTCTTCTAGAATAATAACATATTTTCTAGTTTAATAACTTAATTTCAAGTATCACTGTGCCGATGCTGAATCAGTAGCATGTCACTCTCATAAGCGAGCAAAGTAGTAGCAGTGTTTGCACTGTAAGGTCTAGCCTGTTTGCATTTCCGCCACATCTATCGTTGTTTGACTTTTACTCGAAAATAGACTATACACCAATACTTCGCCGTCCTTAGACATTATTTAAGGGACATGAGAAATATACACCGTACATTATTTGGCTACACAATATCCAGCATGTGAACAAATTTGGATGGTATACGATAGGGGAGAGGGAGGAAAGCTAGGGGACGGCACGGATACAGAGGGACAGACAGTTTAGAGATTGACTAGTTTCAACCTGTCCCAGGTGCGTTGTGGAAAACAAGGGGTCGTTGGAGGGCCAGTGTTGCTAATTTTATAAGGAAATACGACACATGATAATGATACATTATTACATTACGTAAAACTATTCATCTATTTTTAAAAAAAAATAGCGGCATGGGCCTTTGTATCTGAATAGAATATGCAATATTTTTCTAATACGGAACTTAATCTTTAGCAGTCGATCGTATCCCGATAAAGTAATGCATATGTTGCTTCTATCTGTAGTCGTCATTTTCAGTGTCGTATAAATAAATGTCAGCTTCTGGTTATTTAAACTCTTCCCCGTGACACATTTTGTACGAGGCACATATTGGATATGCTTATCGCCTGCGGTTGGCATTCGCTCTTCCTGTCTTGTCTTGATCGAAGCTGGTAAAATCAGTCCATAAATGTTAATCCGTCGTTACATCGTAATACGGGAGCCATGCCATGTCCGTGGCAGCCCGCATCTCAACCCTCCCTTCCTTCCCTGGTTCTTATATAAAGACTGCTGTGTTAATTCAGCTTGGCTAACAAGGTTCTTTTGGTGGTGGAGCCTCGCCAGTCTCATTTCTTTAAGTCCGCTTAAGTCTTCAAACAAGATTTGCAAATCACCCCCCCCCCCACCCCCCAAGATGACTGCATTTAAGTATCGCCACAAAGTTGGTTTTAAGGAGCAGCGTATCTCAGTTCTCATTTTGGAGATATCAGAACGAACACTTTAGTATTAGCCACATTTACAGCACTTCAGCCACATATTTTTGTCAGTTTTTGTACTTTGTTCTTCTACATTGTCCTGTTCCTTCTGCATTGTCCATGCTCTATATAGCGTTCGTCTGTGTTGGGTCTGTTGTTGAATTACCCTCTTCATTTTGGTCTGCAGGAAGATCAGAACAGAGGCAAAGCCAACTGGGAACACCTGAACGAAGACCTGCACGTGCTGATAACAGTGGAAGATACGAGGAACCGAGGAGAGATCAAGTTGCAGAAAGCCAAGGAGGAAGTGAAGAAGTTGCTGGTGCCGGCGGTGAGTAACTCTATCCACGGACTTGCAGATAACATTTTCTGCGATATTTTTCTGTCTTTCTCAAGTCTGTCTCGACCATGCATTTAGACCGTTCCTTACCAGCAGCCGTAATAGAATAAGAACCAACTGTTGTCCTCTATCACATTGCGGAGTATTTTGTAGTATTCCATGACAACGTGGATAAATCTTTACTATATTGTGTGACACCAAGCTATAATTTGTTTGATTATATTCTTCAACTGACCTTGAAATTTTTGTGCTATATTACATCTTACACCCCTCCCGTCACAGAGAGCTGCCAGTGTGTCTCTCTATGAGTCTCTATCCTCGGCGAGCTTTTCAGTGTTTTATGTTTTCTGACGAATTAATCCATAAATTTTTTTTCATATTATAGAACTTTTCATCATTAAACATAAGTCTCCCCCCCCCCCCCCCCCAAGAAAAAACAACTGTCATGTATTATGAATTTTTTTTTTTCACTCTGATCAAAGTTTGGTCATGAAGTCTTTCATCGTGTCTAACTCTCACAGCACGGAATTTTGTCGTCTGAAAATTGGTCAAGAAATCTTTCCACCGATCAGAGGACGTGGAATCTTTTGCCTGATTTAAAAAAAAAATTTGCATCTTGTGTGTCAGTCCCGGTCGTGACTCCATCGAGTGCATCCACTTGTCGCTAAGAACAGCTGTCCTCCGTACCCGTTGTTTCGTCAGTTCTTAATTATTTAAGAAGAAGAAGAAGAAGACAATATGACAGGGGTGGAGTTAATGCTGAAAATCTTTCCCTTTTTTTTCTTCACAATCCCTGGAACTCTGAGCTGATGTTCTTTGTAGCCGCTGCCGTGAACGTTTTGAGGCATAGCATCGTGTCGGATTGGGAGTCAGTCCCTGGGTAGAGTTAAAAAAGACAGCGGGATGTGCAGTACTTCTTTAGCAAACTCCACTACCATGGAGACTGGCGATCCAAGCCCCGTTAGTCAGGATAATCCTGTTACTGCAAGTACCAACGAAGTGATGGGACAGGATCCTTGTAAGCTACGACTATGTCAGCCCGGGGGTGGGGGTGGGGTGGGGGGGTCTCTGACTGCCTAACCGGACAGCAGCTTCACCTCCAGCTGCTGAAGATATAGAAGTATCGTCGACCCAACGTGTGTGTGTGAGCAGACATGTGAACTCACACTTGGCTCTCTGACAAGGAGTAACAATATCAGAAAACTCCTCATTGGAAAGGAGGGGGGGTGATGTTCTCTTATATAGGGATAATAAATAACACAAGAAAACGAGAGAAGAAAGTAAACGGAGAGAGAGGAAAATGTGGCTGGAGTCCAAAAACTGTCATCTTTAATCCAATCTCCTCCAATTTGTTTTTTAACCTTCCAGAATTATGGCGCATAGAAGGAACATTAAAATGTAGTCCCTTCGTTGTTTACACGCGCTTGCTTAGCATGGTACTTTCTCGTTTTCCCGGTAGTTTTTTGTTTGTTTTTACGCTGGATGATGCTTGATCTTTGTAGAGCTTGATGGATGGGCAACCGAGGTGGCCGTAATGAACTAACATATCAAGACGCAGTAGTCCAGGTTAATTATGTTACGTTCTTATGTTAACAGTCTGGCCACTGGATGTTGTATAAAAAAAAAGTACGGATGTGGGTGAAATAGTTCATGATTATTAACAGTTGGATTTTGTTGTATCTTGTATTTTTGTTTATGCTTTGTATGTTGTTTATATGTATATATATATAATGTGTATACAGGATCCTGTTTATCTTGTATATAAAGGGCGGGTGTTTTGATGGCTGTGTGTCGAGGCGGTGTATGTGTTGTTCTGTTATGTGAAGATTTTGTTTACTATATAATATTGTCGTGTGTTTATGTTTATTATATGTGATTGTTGAGGTCATAGACACAGTCCATTATGGCAGTCAGCGACCCTGACATACTGGCGTCAGGGTTCGCGAACTATAACTGACATGCTGGCGTCAGGGTTGGCAAACTATAGCTGACATACTGGCGTCAGGCTGATAAACCATAGCTGACATACTGGCGTCAGGGTTGGCAAACTATAGCTGACATACTGGCCTTAGGCTGATAAACCACAGCTGACATACTGGCGTCAGGGTTGGCAGACTATAGCTAACATACTGGCGTCAGGCTGATAAACCATAGCTGACATACTGGCGTCAGGGTTCGCGAACTATAACTGACATGCTGGCGTCAGGGTTGGCAAACTATAGCTGACATACTGGCGTCAGGCTGATAAACCATAGCTGACATACTGGCGTCAGGGTTGGCAAACTATAGCTGACATACTGGCCTTAGGCTGATAAACCACAGCTGACATACTGGCGTCAGGGTTGGCAGACTATAGCTAACATACTGGCGTCAGGCTGATAAACCATAGCTGACATACTGGCGTCAGGGTTGGCAAACTATAGCTGACTAAGAACCTGTCTTACCTTTCGTTTGGTACTCCAAGTAACAAGACTGGCCTAGCTATCGGGCCAGGGATCACCATAGTCCTTATACGGCAGTGGAGTCTGCTAAAGAAGTGCTGCGCATCCCTTGCTTTTTAGCTACAGCCAGGGACTAAAAAAATAGTTGCCGTGACCCGCTCATCATCCGACATGATGCTGTGTCTCATCACCTTCACCGCATCGGCTGCGAAGAACACCATGTAGAGACACAGGACAAGACACGTGATTGTTGATGTTTTGTTTATTATATGCCAGGAGGAGTGGCCAAACCGCGGCTTGCGCGTCACGTGCGGATCTTTGATGTATAATGTGCGGTTCGCAGAGCCGTTTTGGCTCAGCTCATTTAAAAAAAATTTTTTTTTAACATCATCATCAGATTATGTTTTTAAAACCTGTTTTAACCTAATTTGGTTGTCTCATATATGACTAATAACATGAAAATATCCGTATTATTTTTCGTAAATTTTTCATTACTCTGTGAAATACTTTCAGTATAGTAAAAACAGTAATCATATAGTAAAAACAGTAATCGTATATAGTTAAAAAAGAGTAATCAATCAGGTCTTTGAAAACATTTGGTTTATATATGTGTACTTCGAGACTTTTTGAATAACACAAATTAAACAGTTCAAAACTACATACATGAAGGAATATTCACGTGTCTCTCAGTGTTTATGTAAGGTTTCTGTTGCAAAATGTGCTTATACCGGCAACACTAAAAACGCACGCGTGTGTGTAATATTTACTCATACCTTTCAGCTGTCATACCCCTGAGAAGTTTGTCATATATAGTTCTGTGATAAAGCACGTTTGGCCACCCTCTGTTATGTGTGTCTGGTGGTATGTGTTTATTATAGGTGGTTGTTGGTGTTTTACTTATTTTATTCGTCGTAGCTTATTATATGTGGTTGTGTGTTATTAAATATTAAGTTCTTGTAGTATGGATATAATTGTGTCTAGTCTTGTGTTCCGCCGAGTTGCGTCCTGTTTACTTGGCATGTCAGAGGTGTGCTGACCTACTTTGTGATGATAATTTCACAATCATCAAAATTCTATCACAACGCAGAAGAGCGAAAATGTGTGTTTGTTTTGTTTTGTTTTTAAGTTTTGTTTTTGCGTTAGAGATTTACTCGCAGAAGCTGTGAAATTGATTAGCTCTTCTGCATCATCGAACTTCCTGTCTCTCTGCAGGAACTCTGATCTTTTTAATAAAGCATCTCCCACCCAGTTAGCATTTCAAAAGAGCTTCATGTGTGGCGTCAGCCAAGGCAGCGCGCAGCCTTGACCGGCGAAATACGTAGCTTTGGAGAGAAAGGAGGTTGCTTTTTTCCCCCTCTCTCCTCTCAAGAGCAGCCGGATTCCAAGATTTAGCAGGAAACGAGAGTTTTAAAATAAAGTTCCGGCCTTTAGGACGCTTGCTCGAAAGAATGAATGAATGAATGAATGAATGGATACTACAGAGGCTCTGTCTAAAGGTAGATAATCGAAGAAAAATTTGAGATTAAATAAGACCGCTAAGAACAGCGTTTATGACCCCGGAATGAAGAAACGCTTTCATACGGGCATCAGTAGAGAAATGAGTGGAGTTTATGAATTGCGTTGTTGTTAAACTCATTCACACATTTATTGTTCATTTCATTATTACGTTTACCTGATTCATTCATTAATGTTCACTACCATTATTTTTAATTTTCATTTTACGTAGATATTACTAGTCCCACTCTCAGTATATCCACATATTTTACTCATTCAAGTGTAACTGTCACGCCAGCGGCAGGTGTACACGGTTTGAAGAAACTTAGTGCTGTAGCTATTGTGTGATGGACAAATGGTTTTCCGTTAGCTGTCATGTTTGATGGGCGCTTGTATTTCAGCCTGATGGAGAAGATGATTTGAAGAAACGGCAGCTGATGGAGCTTGCCATCATGAACGGCACCTACAGAGACGCTAAAATCTTTCAGCCCGCTCATTTCGCACGTAAGTTTTGCAGGTTTCATATCAGCCATAACCTAGTTTCTTCTAGTTTCCTCTTGCAGAAAGACCAGGGACCACCAAGTGTCACGTCACCACCACCCCTCTCTCTCTCACCTGAAAACATGTCACTCGCTAACTCGGAAACCTTAACCTGTTCTCTCTTTTAGCCCGACGGAGAGGATGACCTCAAGAAACGTCAGCTCATGGAGCTAGCAATTATTAACGGGACTTACCGTGACACGAGCAAGCCGTCTCAAACTCCGTCCCAGAATTCGGTGCCTGGTCGTAAGTGTGCTTGGGAGCTTGCTCCGATCTGTCAACATCAGGCACCTTTCTTTTTGTTTCACTTTTTTTTTTATTTCTCTCTCATTCTCTGGTGTATTTGCCGCTATAGTTGTGTGTTCTTTTGCAGTGAGTGCCTGGCTTGTTTCTTTGGACCAACTTTTGATCGTTTATATCTTGGTTTGCACAACAGAATAGCCTGCCTTGTTCCGTCTTTCATACTTAGAGGGATACGGTCAGGTCTGGAGTGGTTTTCTCCCTTTTGATATAGTCTGATTCCACCTGCAGATAGTATTTAGTTTTTCCCTAAGATGCTTGAGAGTCACCAGAAATATACATCTGGCTTATTGTGCTTTTTTTCAGTAATCGTTCCTGGTGAAAAGCATATAATGATGCAAGAATTATTTGGGTTAAGTATATGAATGCAACAAGATTTTGCTGTCCAAATACTAAAACACGAAAGAAGGTAGCTTCCACTTTCTTGGTGATGTTTCACGCTTTTTTTTTTTTTTTGGTAAGTTAATGTGATCTAAAGTTTTCAGTTCTGTATTCAGTGACTGAACAGAGCCAACACTCAAGGAAGGGTTGGGGGGGGGGGGGGGAGAAAAAAAAACAGAAGATAAAAGCTGGCTTCTAACTGATCAGAAAATGAAATAATAGTGTTAAAGGTAGAAATGTATCCCCTGAATCAGCATTAGTTCTGCTAATCAGGAAACTTGTGAGCATTTATCACAATGGTTCAATGGTTCTCAGTCTATTTTTCGCCATGTACCTTTTTCACAATATGTCAGAATGTCCATCGACGGCCCCACCCCGACCCCACCAATACCGGTCTGACTCAAGAAAATTACATTTTAAATAAATCTTACATCCTTCCCGTGCTGTTAAACGCCACACAGAACTGGCTTGGCAGGTGGCCACATTTTCCTGCTTTCTTCGAGCTTTTCAACCTCACGAGGGGGATTTTATGCCTACTAAACTGGCCTCTCTTAACAATGTCCTCAAATAAGTTATACAAGTAATATTCCATCAGCCTTAAAAGTCCAACTTTATTATGGAGGCATTGGGCAGTCCTTGCTGCAAAGGAAGAAACTTATTCTGTAATTTAAAAAAAAAACATCCTGTGAAGTTTTCAGAGCCAAACATTGAGAAGAAACATGAGAAACAAAAGAGAGTGAACAGCCGAGAACTTCAAAGTGTGAACTGTATAAACCCCGAGAAGAAGAGAAAAAAAAGGGGGGGGGGGAGGGGCGGTGAGGAATAGATCATTTATTGTGCAGGAAAAAGAGTGGTCATAAGCATAAAGTGAACCTAGCATGAAGAAAGATGATAAGCTAGACTGGAGGCATGTTAGAACCGAACTTTTCAGATAAAACTACAGAAGGGGGAGAAGAAAAGAGAGATTAATATGCCCAGACTACCTTACATTCTGCTGTGATTGGCTAGAATCAATGGTCTAATTGGGGGGTATTTATCCAGTTAAATCAGGCATGTGAAACTGGTGGCCCACAGACCACATGTGGCATGCATGGGAATTTTTTTTTGTGTGTAGCTCACACCTTGGAAAAACAATGATGTGTCATTTATCTTCTCCAAAATATATTTTGAAAAAGTGAATAGGATGGATGGAAACCTGCCAAGGAGTACTCTTTTTAGATGCAGCTCTGTAGATGGGGTGCAGGCCTTGAGAGATGTTCTTGTACTGAAAATGACCCATGATCTAACAAGTTTGACACCCCTGGGTTGTATTATTGTCAGTATTTGTGACTGTAAGTGTTTAGTTAGTAGTTACACAGAGCTGAGTTTTACAGGAATATATGCCATCTAGGCAGTCAGTGTATACCAATTTGCATACCTTGGCAGCTACATAGACCATGATGGTGACACCAGGAAGGAAGTTAAAATTTCAAAAGGAGCATTGTCCTTCAAAAATCTTGAGAACATATGGAATTTGGAATTCAAAGGTTATAAGCACAAAAACCAAGTTAAGTTTATTCAGTTCAAATGTGATATCCACCCTCATTTATGCATGCTAAAGCTGGAAATCAACTAAAGATATAGACAAGAAATTAGACTCTTTTCAAAACAAATGCCTAAGGAAATACTTGGTATAAAGTGGATCAAATTCAAGAACAATGCAGAGATAAGACAGATGAGCAAACAACAACCTGTCCTATGGGTGATCAGAAAAAAGAAGATGGACATATGTAGGCCATGTGATGAGAAGAAACAATCAGAGAATACCAAAACAAGCTATCAAGTGGAACACAACAGGCTGGAGAAAAAGGGGTCAACGGCATGAGACTCTAAAGAGGACATTATTAAGAGAAGCCAGTTTAGTGGGCATAACATCCCTTGGTGAAGTTGAAAGACTTGCAGAGAACAGGAAAACTTGGCAAATAACTGCCAGCCATGTGTGATGTTTAACGGCACGGGAAGGATGTAAGAAGGCAGGAACATTTTTTAGTATAAGAAGACCACTCCAGGATCTATTCCTCATATTCATTGTCATTAGATTGGTAGCATTTTTCATGTATACCAGTTGCAGTTTTGTCATTTTTAGTTCAGCTAATTTTGGTCACTGATCTGCATGCACCATTGTGTGGTCTTTTTTTTTCTCTCTTGTGTGTAACCCAAAGTATCATAGTTTATTGGTGACCTATTATGGATAATGTATCCACTGTGTTGTGTTTTGGTTGAGGGTCTGTCCCACCCTGCATTAGCAAGTCAACTATTCTGACCTAATGTGTTCTTACTTGTTACTTAAAAGTTTGTATTTGGTTCTAGAGTCAGTTGATTTCTACTATGAATTTGTGTCATTGAACTTTTTATCTGTTGAAGATAAAATAAGTGATCAGAAAAAGATAAGTTTAGGAAGAAATATTGGGATTTGGGGGGATGTGTGAGGAAGCCATAAGGATCATCATCCCTCAGGTTTGCTTTTTGTAGATTTTCTGTGTTAACTATCCAGCTTTTGGCATCCCCAGATCACTGGCCAGGTGCTGAGTGTCTGTCTCAACTGCATGATCTTAACAATTTCAAGATTTTGCTGTCATAGCTTGGCATGTGCTTATTCTTAAAAACTCGGCATTAAGGATGAGATTTTGCACCTGTTAGATATGACAAAACTATTATTGTATAATAGTAACGTGTGCGTGTGTTTTTTATTATGCATTTATTTCTTCTCATATTTCCCAATTTTGTTAACATTTTAACAATTTATGTATTCTTGACATTATATGACTTAATCTGACACAGGGAACCAAGGAACAGACCTGCCCAGATGTTGCTATTAACTCTCTGAACTCAGTCTTATAACAGTTGGATGAATGTTTATTTCTGTTTCCTGACAATGCCTTAAATATAAAACCTCAGGATCTCACAGAACTGGTACACCAGAATTCATCAGGAAACTATTAAAACAGGGATAAGTCTTTTGCAGTCAGGGATATGTGTTCTTACTTCTTCGTTTTCAGTGAATAGAATTATCAGTATGTGTGTTCTTTCCTTGCCTTAGATAAGATGAAATATGGATATTAGTTCTTCATGAACAAAAGTTGTTTCCTTCTGAACAAAAGTTATTTCCTTAAATTTTTGTTTATATGTCTTGTAGCTGCTGGTGTATTTCAGTCTGATTTGTGTTTATTCTTTGGCCAGAATTGTCAGTGCTTTCTTATATTTCTAATTACCACTTTCTGTCTTTGATACAGTTGCATGCATTAACTCTTCGGCTTCTGTTCCTGTTTTATTATTGCAGAAAAGTATAGTCTGGAATCTGTATGCTTCCCGCCATCATTTCACCCAGAAAATGTTTGCATTTGTTCTGTACGCTAACTGGTATACATATTTATCATATGTCCTGTCTATATCATGTTTTTGCTGTTTCCTTTAGTTGTAGGCATAAAAATCTTTCAGTTCCATCTTTGTCTTATTAGGTACAAACTTCAGAACTTTGGAACTGCAAAGCATGAGGGCAGACTAGGTGGAAATATCTTTGAAAAATTGTGGAAAAAGTAATTTGAAAAATGAGAGAAATACGACAGAAGAGTGATTGGAATAGAAAGCCTAACTACAGCATGAGAAACAACTAAGCCATGAGGGCTTAACTTCATGGCTGTGTGGCTAATATGTTTGTGTTCCTCATGGTTTTGTTGTTACTTATGTTGCAGCACAAGCTTTTATTCAAACTCAATAAATATCTAATTAAGAGGAATAGATCTATCTGCCTCTAAAAGCCTAAAAGTGTTTGTCTGCCAAGTTGTTGCAGTTAATCATATTTACTATACCCTTACTTCATCTTACTCAGTTTTGTTCATTTTTAAAATTATTTGTATAATGCTATATGAGAATTTGTGTATACACACCATCTCTTCCTTCCCCAAAACAACACAGATTTTGTGTATACATCTTTGCATGCATGCATAGATAAAACAGTACTATAGTAAAGTGGATGTAATAATATTGTTCTTTGTTCTCCCTACAGACAAGCTAAACATTCAATATTAATATCAAGTGTAACTTATTTTAAACGCTTTGTGTACATAGATTTTTTTTATTAATTGCTGTTGGTGTGTGTAAAATGTATAGGTGTTTTTTTTTTGTTGTGATTTAAAAAATTTTGCAATTACGCTATATAGATTTCTTTGTGTTTTATATTTATAGCTTATAAATTAATTTCTTTTTGTGTCTGTAGGCGTTTGTAAAATAAGTAGATTTGTCTGTGGCCATACAACAGTATTGCTGGTAGCTGATGTAGTTTTGTTTTTTTTTTTAAGTTCTGTTTTGTGTGATTTTTAAAAGAATTTTATATCAAAATGTATATGTTGACCTCATATCTGACCAAAGTGTGAGTTAGTTTTTTTCTTTCACCCTATTGCTCACATCTGACCACCAGTCATGGGTGAGCATGATGGAGCTAAGAGCCAGCTACCCTGACTTGCTTACAACACAGTTATTCTCATATTTTTTTTTGTTAGATTGGAGCCAGGATTAACTTTCCTTCCCAGGGTAGTGCAGCTTATAAAGAAGCTTCTTGAACCAGCTCAGAGTATTCAAGCAGCTATAACTATCTCCCATCACTTCCATTACATTCATATCTAATGTCTCAGTGGCAACCACAAGAAAGAGTTGATTTTTTTAAGTAAACAGGGATATCAAACAACAAATCTGCCAACACTCTAAATACAAAACTCAAATACTATATGTAATTAAGGAAAAAATTAGGCACAACTGTCACTTCAAAATTTGTTCAAGACTAGGAAAGGCTTAATCAGTTGCCAGAAAAAGAAAAGAGAAAGCTAGAGCACTTGAATCAAACACAGGTAAAGTTCATCTGTAGCAAAGTCAGTCTGTACCCCCTTTGGTCAGAGAGGCCAGTAACCTTGTACATTTAGATGCAGTAATTTTGTTTTACCTGTTTGTCTCCCTCCATTTCCCTAACCAAAGTGTGCTTTCCTCTTGTGCCAACAGCAGCTCATCTCCAGTTGGGCGGGATGCCTATGTTCCTTCCCCCCGGCCCCCAAGGTCACGCAGCAATCCGCACCCCTGGTCAACTACCACACCTGGTCCCAGTTAGCGGGACAAACTCCCTGTCTGATGGTTTGTCCTTGTTGCATTTATTTTATTGCAGTTGATTATGGAAAGCAATCCCCTACAGGGATATAACTGGTTTTGGTCTGTTCTAACACAATCGCCTGCTGTGCTGGATTTTCTAACACTAACACATGCTGTGTGTGACTAATTGCTTGTGAGATGTTGCAGGCTGCTGATATAGCCATGAAAGTGAACCTGCCACAAGATAGTGATGGGAATGAATATTTGAATTAATTGTCCTGTCTATTATTTATGAAGAGGTCTTAAAGCATTGGGGCACTATACAGCAGGTTCACCTTCTTCCAAGCTGCTGAAGTGATACAGTCAATATCTTGATTTCTATGTCTAGAAGCTATAGAAGCTAGCATGCTAGATTTGTGCAGGCTGTGGGTACATGCCAGTGGAATGCATGTTATGGAAACAGAAGAATAATTAGCAAATGTTTACATTCACCCGATCTAATTCAATAGCATAAAGTCATCAGCAGACCATCTTGCAAAATCTAAACATTGGCCATGCAGATATCAAACTCAGATGATTATACCGTTATAGAAGTGGAACTGAAACTGTAGAATAAATTATTATAGATAAGTATTATTTATGTATTCAGTCAGTGTAGATCTTCTTCAGTTGGTTAAATGGGACCGGACCTGAGGCAAGATTCATGGGTTTGCCTTGCAACGGCTAATGGATCATGGGTAACATTAACTTACAGTAGTATTAGTTTACCATTAGATGATGCTTGGAAACACTATTTATGCTACAGTTGATGTTTTGTTATTCCAGTAACAGGGACTTGCATGTGGCATCTTGACCAGTTGTAATTTCTATAAAAATACACACAAAAAGACATGGCTGTGTTGAAACAATACACATTTTAAAAACAAAAGACATAAAGTAGGTTGAAGTAGTTGTCAGTTTGTGTACAAAGCTTGTAATGTTATCTTGTATACCCTTTCCGTGCCATTAAACGTCACATGGGGCTTGCAAGGTGGTTCACCAGTTTTTTCCTGTTTTTGGCAAGCTTTTCAACCTTATCAAGGGATTTATTAATTTGGCCTCTCATAACAATGTCCTCTTTAGAGTTTCACATGGTCTGCCTATTTTTCTGCAGCCTGTTGTGTTCCACTTGATGGCTTGTTCTGGGATTCTTTGACTGTTTCTTCTCATCACGTGACCAACATGTCCATCTCCTTTTCCTGATCACCCATGAGACTGGTTGTTGTTTGCTCATCTGTTTTATCTCTGCATTGTTCTTGAATTCATTCCACATGATGCTGAGTAGTTTCCTTAGGCATTTGTTTTCAAAAGAGTCTAATTTCTTTTCTGTTTCTTTAGTTGTTTTCCAGCTTTCACATGAGGATGGATATTACATTTGAATTGAATAGTCTTAACTTGGTTTTTTTGTGCTTATAACTTTTGAATGTCGTATGTTCTCAAGATTCTTGAAGATAATGTTTCTTTTGCAATTCTAATTCTAACTTCCTTTCTGGTGCCACCATCCTGGTCTATGTAGCTGCCGAGATATGCAAATTGATTGACTTCTTCAACATCTGTCCCTTCTACATGTATTATTCAATTTTGATTAATGGGAATTTTCATTTTTGTTTTGTCCTTGTTAATTTCAAGTCCTATTCTGCTAGTCAGTGAAGACAGGATATCTGTTTTTTCTTGCATGGAATTCACATTGTTACTGATAAGAATTATGTCTATATCATCAGCAAAATCAAGATCTTCTAGTTTGGTCCCATGTACCCAATCAATACCTGTTTTACCTGTGCAGCATTTTTTTTATTATGAAGTCTGTGGCAATTCCAAAAAGCAAAGGAGATAGTATACATCCTTGTTTCATGCCTGTTTTAATCCTTTTATGACATCTGTTTCAATCTGGAACCATTTGCTCATCCCTTCTTCTGTTTTGACTGCACAAATATATCCACTGTAGAGGCCCTTAATGATGTTGACAATTTTAGATGGTATTCCACATAGACTTAAATTCTCCACAATGAATCTCTCTGTATGATATCAAATGCCTTTTTAAAGTCTGTGAAGTTCAGTATTAATGGTTTCTGCTTTTCAGTATGTTCTTCAAGTATTATTCTTTGTAATCAATCACAAGTTTATCAAGCAAAATTTGAGTATTCTGAATATCTTATATTATTATCATATATAATTTTAAAAAAAAAAGATTTTTAAGGGCATGCATCTTTCACATCGCAACATATTCCTGTGAGACCTGAACACTTAACAAAACAGCTGAGAAACATATAAATGCCTGTGAATGTAAATGCTACAGAAGAGTTCTTCAGATATCATGGACACAAAAAAGAACAAATATATCCATACTACAAGAACTTAATATTGAAGAATGCTGGCTAGTAAAGAGGATTAAAAAGAGAAAACTTAGATATATTAGACATATTAAATGTCATGATAATCTAGAGAAAACCGTCTTGGAAGGGTACATAATGGGAAAAAGAAAGAGAGGAAGACCAAGGCGAAGATGGCTGTAAGACATCGTTGATACAGCACAGGAAAGAACAAATATATCCATACCACAAGAATTTAATATTGAAGAAGGCATAGTGGAAAAAAGAAAGAGAGGAAGACCAAGGCGAAGGTGGCAGCAAGACGTTGTTGATAACCTGCAAATGGATGCATCAGCAGCAGGGCATTTTGCTTACAGTCGAGAGGCCTATAGGAGAGCTGTCAGGAAAGCAGAGTTCTGCAAATGACTTACTGACTGATTCATAGGTTATGGCAGTTTGTGGTATTGATCTTGATTGCATGAATTTGGATCCAGTGTTGGATAGTCTTGGAGATGTGTTTGAGTGATCAAAATTTTTCTGTTTGAATTATCTGTCATGTCTGAGTGATTAAAATTTTACTATTTGAATTATCTTTCTTTTTTGAGTGATCAACATTTTACTGTTGAATTATCTTTCTTATTTGAGTGTGATCAACATTTTACTGTTGAATTATCTTTCTTGTTTGAGTGATCAAAAAATTTTACTGTTCGAGTTATCTTTCAAGTATGAATATTTGAATTTCATCAATACTTGGATGAATACAAATTCTAGTTTAACATCAAGACTTTTGATTTTATACTGGGGACACTTCAGATTATCCTGTGTTGGAGAAAGAAGCAATCTTGTTCTTATAAACTAGTAAATGCAAAATGAGACAACATAGAAATAAGTAGTGATGTTCAGCATGAGCTATGTCTTTGATGTGTCAGACACTAGACTCTTGATCATTAAGCGTGACTGGCCCCTCCAGACTTCAGCAGCTTGGAAGCTAGAGCATGCATGTCTGTTATCAGCGTGTGATGTGCTGCAGATGAATTGTTAAATGTGAAAAAAAATGTGTAAATGCATTTTTGATTTTTGTGCACGTGTGGATTATATGGAGAGACTCCTGCATGCTTTAATTGAGCTTTGTTAGTGTTTGTTACAATGTTTATGTTTTAACTTCGATGTGGAAAAATAACACTTAGAAATAGATTTTTGAAGTAACACAGGATTATTAAGCTGAAGCAGCGACCAGTATCAGGTGAATTGTACTTGTACGATCTCCCTGTAACTGCCAGCTGTTGTTCTTTGCAGACTATGCTGTAGAGGTGTTGAGGCACAGCATCGTATCGGCGTGGGAGCGGGTTATGGCGGCTACTTTTTCAGTCCCAGAGTACAGCTAAAAAGCAGGGGGTGTGCACTGCTTATTTAGCAGACTCCACCACCATGGGGACTATGGCGATCCCTGCCCCGTTAGCCTAGGCCTGTTACTATGGGTACCACGGAGAGGTGGGACAGGGTCTTGGTCAGCTACTGGTCGCTAACCCTGACACTGGCGTATCAGCTATGGGTCGCTGAATGCCCCATCGGACGTCTCCACTCCACCTCCCACCCCCACCCCCCCAGCATCAGGTGAATGCACCAGTAGATTATCATCACCACCATTGAAGTTTGTGCTGGAAAATAAGGGCAGTTATATTATGATTATTATTATTATGATAGCTTAATAAAGATTTCAAATGTTTAAATATTACTATCCCAGTTGAATAATATGGGCCCGAGAACTGGTGAGGGGGGAAGGGGGAGAGAAATAGTAGGGGAAGTTACTCAAATAATAAAAAAAATATTAGGGGAAGCTACTGTTTCAACAGGTAAGGGAAAAAACACTGGAAGTTTTAACTCTTGAACAACAAATTTGACAAGGGCTCCAGTACAAATTAGATTTAAATACCAGTGGAAAAAAGGAGTTGGGGGGGGGGGGGGGACGACGACGACGACGACAACTAGATCATGCTTTTCTTTTTTTGCCAGTGTGTTAAGGAAATGCAATTTTCTTACACACAGCTGCATTGTCTCCATAGTACTGTAGTATGATATTAACCAGTTGAGTAGTAAATCTCTCTCACATTAGACAAAACTGCTTTATATTTTGATTGCCATATATGACACAAATGTCAAAACTTGGTAGTTTAGTGCTGATAACTCAGGGTGTACTGTTTACTTAAAACTTCAGGTAACAATTTAAACTGCAATGTTCACTGATAAGTACTTAATGCATGCTAGCAACTTAGAAAGTAGTATTTGACAGCAAAATCACAGATATTGAACACTTTAGTGCTAGCAAATGAAACAAGTAAAAGTAAATAAGAACATTCTAACACAAGCCATTATGAAACGATAGCATCTTATGTGGCTACCATAGCATGTTTAGTCTAAGCTGCTACTGTTAGTTTAACAATAACATCTTGTATAGCTACTGTATCATGTTTAGTCTAAAGTGCCATTATTTAACATTGTCTTGTGTGGCTGTTGTAGCAAGTCTAGTCTAAACTAATGTGTCTCTGTTCTACTGACAATTTCCTAATACTGAAGACTTATCAGGCGTTAAATAAAACGTTTTGCCACACAGTATACTGTGTAAATAATAAACTTGTATCAGCTATCATTATCATGAGCTTATGTATGAAAGTTCTAATGTAGTGTATGAGTGTTCAGATACCTTGTTGGATGTGTAAATATGCATTTACAAGTGTACCTGTGTTTGGTTCATTTTATTTGGACTGTTAGCGTAATGAAAGATATGACTATTATTGTGTGCGAGCTTGTGACCATAGTAAGTATAGTATCTGATATGTTCTTTGTTTTTTAAAAATTGGTTCTACAGAACAAGCCCGCTTCCTGGCCCAACCCCTTGCCATCCAGATGCGCACACCTACTGTTGGCACACCAATAATTCTCACATCCCGCCTTCCTCCACCTCAAATGGTCGCCACAAGCCAAGCCAGCATTAATGGAGCTCCACCACCCTTGGTTTCACCTCCTGGGGAACACACGAGCCTCATGTACAATCCTTACAGTGCCATGAGTGCCATTGGCACAGTAACCTCACCAGTGCCTTCACATATGGACCCGTATGGGTTAACAACAGCCACGCCATCTATCTTCGAGTATCAGACCCATATGGACCAAGCCCATGCTGGTATGTTTGTCAGACGAGATTTTATGACTGGTATGTAGAGAAAGACTGTCTGAACTGTGTGGCTAAATGACAAGAGTATTCTCTTGTATGATCCATAAGCTGACCAGAACACTGTGTGGTCTGTGTTGAGCTGCTTAGGCTGGCATGAGCCTGGTTGCAGGAAAGGGTTTGTATGATTGAAGCTGCTTGTTTTGCAGTACACTGTGACTCGGCTCATTGTTTAGATGTTCTGAATGCACGTTTTCATGCAAGAGTATTAAATAATCTTGCTCTTTGTAAACTTATCTTTTTTCCCCTACTGTTGTCTTGTTTAGTTATGGTGGGGTTTTGCCTAGCTTCTGTTTATACATATAAAACTGAAAGATCTAATATTATGAGTTTCTCTGGATTTTCTGTATCAAAACAAGGAAAGAAACTTCAAATTGGTTTAGTTTCTGAGTTGTCTAGCTCTAAAACTGACAGGTTTTCCATATTATGATTACACCTCCCCCCAAGTCCGCTAAAGAAAATAAATGAAGAAAGTACTATTCAGAATATTGATATCATGTATCTTTTGTGAGGTCTGATTTAATAGAACTTGCTGTCAGTGAGATGTAGTGTCAGTGGAATCTAATGCCATTTCAGTACTGGCATCACATGTGTACATAATGTTGATGCTGGCATCTGTTTCTGTCACATGGATCAGTACTGCCATAACTTGTCAGTGAGTTCTAGTTTCCCCATACTGCGGTCTCTCTTCAATAGTGCCATGTTTTCTAGCAGTGGTTCTTAAACCTGGGGTCCATGGAAGGATTTATGGGGATCTAGTGACCAGGAAATGGACATTACTTCTTCTGGGGGGGGGGGGGGAATCTCAGCATCATTAAGGTTCTGTGTATTTATTTATTTTTTTTTTTTTAACAGGTAGTTCACAGCAGTTCTCAGGCTTTAAAGGGGGTACACATCCAAAAAAGGTTTAGGACCACTGTTTTGTAGTGGCTTTATTGTTTGTTTTTTTTTTTTTTTGGTGGGGGGGGGGTCAGTTACGTTGATACTGAAAATTTCTTATTAGCTAGAGTAAATTAGCTTTTTTTTTTTTTTTGAGCAAATTAGTTTCTTCTTGTTTCAGATTGCCTTCTTATGTTTAGAGCAGATTAGTTGTCTTGCCAAGTCTTCTTGTTCTATCAGTGTGGAATTTTGCATGTCAACTTTGACCATATTTTTGCCATTGAGCTTCTGTGTATTTGGATTATCTGTACTTGTCCTCTTCTAGTGGGTGGCTGGTGTGCCTGTATTGAGTGGACTTGAATATTTCATTTGTTTGTACTCACCATATGAAAGATAAAAAGTCAAAACCGAACAAACAGCACAAATACAGTAATTTATTTGTTCATCTTCCCTCTGCTAGATTAAGTCTGTCTGTCAATAGGTAGTACACAGGTTTTTGTAGCTGTTCACATGTACACTTAGGACCTGTGCTCTTGCCTGCAAATGCCAAGTTGATTTATTTACATTTTATATTTATTTATCACTTTATTAAAATGTTTAGTTAAAGATTAAAAAAAAATGTCATACATTCCAAAAAGCTGTCCTATTATAATTCTTGTTTCTGAAGTCATGCAACAGAAAGGAATACTTGAAATCAGTTATTTTTATATGGTGTTGTGACACTACATTGTCTAGTCTTCACTTTGCAAGAATCTAGTCAAATCTGGTGTATTTATTTGCATGCTAAAAGTCATTTTTATTTTATGGTAATTTCTTATTCACTTCTCATGACAGAATAATTTTTTTTTGTATGTGAATCATTTTCCCGCCTTGCTCACACAAAACATTTTGTTGAAATTCTTTTTTTTTTTTTTTTAAATTTGCTTGTTTCTGTGTTTTTTTTTATTTTAAGAAATCCAACATTCCTAGTTAGTTAAGTTTGATTTATTTGTCTTCTGCAACACTTGAATTGCCACTGGTAGATATTTTTGCGTGTGTTTTTTTTGTGTGGCCATCCGTGTAAATCTTGTCAATAATTGGTTGAACAGGATGGTTAAAAGTGATGAGAGGAATGTGTAGACATGAGAGAAGGGTGACCAAGAAAGTTTGTGGTCGTTCAATAGGAACATACGTGAACAAGATGATTGGTGGTAACATAGATGAGTGCAGAAATCTAGTACTTCTTTCTGAAGAAGGGGGAGGGGGGGGGGTGTTACAAAGATCTTGAATAAAAAGAAGTAAAAATAATAAAGTTCATTGAAGATTTGGGGTTGAAAGCAAAAGTCAGATTTATATTATCAAAAGCAAGAAAAAATAAAGATGAAAGTTTTTCAAGAGAAAAAATGTTTATTAAAGATAACATGTCAAAATGAATCATGTTTATTAAAGGTAACATGTCAAAGTAAAGGATATGGAGAGATATCAGGATTTCAGATAGTTTGTGAAGAAGTTATGGGTGAATGTCTGAGAATCAAACTCCAGTATAAGAAACAAATGGCAGTGACAAAGTAACACTAACTGGATTGCTGGCTCGGATTGCTAGCCTGGATTGCTAGCCTATCATTATTGAAATAACTTTGCTGGCACAGAATTCTGAGAAACTGCCTGTGATTGCCATGTCAGTTTTTTATGAATAGGCATTATAGGAATGGGAGTGTTTGAAGTGACAGTCGTGTCCAAGTGCTTAATTAAAATATAGAGGTCTTCCTACATCCTTTGTTTTCACAGTCAGAATGTTGATAAAAGGAGCATTGGCCATTTTGTGTTGATTTCACATCTCCAACAACTGCATCATCCCTAAACCGCAGTACCCCATCCTTTATTCTCCATTCCTTCATTAAGAGATGCAACTTACTTCTCATATCAAGAAATTGCATCTCATAATCACAGATATGCAGCTCCAATTATGTTCTAGTATAAGATTTTGGAGCATTCTTAATTTAGGTACAAAGTTAAAGAAGTGTCCTTTTTTACAAGTGGACAGTTTCTGCAGAATTCTCGCAACAATCCTGCTCATTGTCACCTTCCTCTTATCACTTGATAATCATCTGCTATATTTCAGTGCCATTTTTATTTTCAATCTGACTTGTTTATTACCTTGTATATCTTCTTATTTAATGTACAGTTTTCATCTACAATCCTATATTTTGTTCATTATGTCTAGAAGCTGCTATGTGAATATATGTCGGATCTGTCGTGCAACATGCTTTTTTTTTATTTCATCATGAGGAGATAACCCTTTTCATATACTTGCTGCTCCCTCCACACCGCACACACCCCTTTGTTTTAGGTATTTATAGGAAGGAGGGGTATAAAAGAGTACTTGTATAACTGTGACTGATATAGCCTGTTTCTGATATGTTCTTTGCTATCATTTGCTTGAGAAGCCAAGTGACACTCTTGAGGTGATTTCCAGGAAAGCTGTATGTGACCTTGGATGTTGTCAAAGATATTAATGTTTTGTTCATACATTTTTGTACAGTCTGTTATTTAATTTATCAATTTCCCTGTCAAATTGCTCAATTTGCACCCCCACAGTATTTTCACATTACTGGCATATCAAACATGGGTTCAGCATTATTGTCTGTTCTTTTTTTTTTTTTTGCTGAGTGTGAAAAAGTCGAGAGTACTAGATGTCCCATATTGTTGTAGGCAGTCTGTGTATACTTTTAGCCCAGTATAGCACTAGGTTGTCTGTGTAGTGTTTTACAGGATTGAGAAAGGTAAGTTTAATGTTCCTGTAGGCTCTTTAATGTTGTTGGTTCATGGGTTTAGCAGGGAGTCATGTATTGTTACAGTTGGTCACTAGGTTTAGCAGGGAGTCATGTACTGTTACAGTTGGTCAGTAAGTTTAACAGGGAGTCATGTATTGTTACAGTTGGTCAGTGGGTTTAGCAGAAAGTCCTTTGTTGTTACGATAATCTTAAATTCATACAGTTGGTTGATGGATTAGGCAATCTTATGTTGCTAAGATAGTCTAGTAATGTTATAGATGGTTCAACAGATAGTTGTATGTTGTGAAGGTAGGTTAGAGATATTAGTGGTTCCTGGGTTTAGCAGATAGTTGTATGTTGTGAAGGTAGCTTAGTGTTGCTACAGATAATCATATGAATTATTTAGTATTCCCATATTGTGAAGACAGTTTAATTGTGTTTGATCTATAGTTTTGGCATATGATTTATTTCTGTTAAGATCTTTTTTGTTATTACAAATATTTCAGTATTGTAATTTGTTACTAGCAGTGGGGGGAGTTTCAGCATTCTAGTGTTCATACATATGAAGTGCATTTTTGTTACAGTGAGTCCATTGGGTACTTTAGTGTGCTTCCGTATAATCTCCATTGTTACACATGCAATTTGTTATTGTGGTCTGTTGCTGTTACAAAGTCTGTTATTAATGAGATAGTTTCAGTGTTGCTGTTAAGCATTTTATTAGTTTGCCACAATAAGATTTTAAAGGAGGAAAATCCATAAATGTGTGTCAAATGTTATTATTCTTATTTTGAAGTGGTACACGGTATCTCTGTGGGCTTCTTTTTGCAGTATTAAACTTGGTTGACTGAGCAGAATGTGCACAATTTATCAGGAGATAATTGTGTATCCAGAGGAAATCCATGCTTATCATTAGAACAGAAAATCATTTATTTTCATCTTATGATGAACAGACAATAAATTTGACAAGATTTTTTTTTTTAACAGTCTCAATATTCTGTAAAAGTCAACAGATTTATGTTACATTGTTCATATATGCATGGTTCTTCTCCACAACTTAATGGTTTTTTTTAAATGAGCTACATAAGTTTCTCGGTGCTACGTTTATATAATATGAAACATTTTTACATATGTATACTTTGCATAAAACACCAAATAAATACTATATGTGCACAGAACATTTGTGAGTTTTGTAAGAAAAAAACAAACTCTGAGAACTTTTGTTCTCCATTAAAAAGGCAATCACTTCTTCATTAGTAAGTCTGGTTCACTTGATGTTGTTC
Organism: Achatina immaculata; assembly: GCA_009760885.1. Classification (NCBI taxonomy): domain Eukaryota; kingdom Metazoa; phylum Mollusca; class Gastropoda; order Stylommatophora; family Achatinidae; genus Lissachatina; species Lissachatina immaculata. The sequence goes on from CM019692.1 coordinate 10,646,431, forward strand.
TCCCAACAAAGAGAATTTATCTGCAGTTAAATGATTGATTGTTGCCTGATGAGTTCATTATTTGCTGGTTTGTCTGTTGGTGTTTTTTTTTTTTTTTTGACAATAAATTTTGTTTCAATGCGTGCTCAAGTTTTGGTACAGTCTGTGAAGCAGGTTATGATAAAATTTATTTGAGAGTATTTTAGCTGTTGACTAGCTCTCATTGCCGACTCTGGGACCAGAGGTTATGATTTTTTTTTTAAAAAACCATTTCTGATAAAACACACAGATCTACAAAGTTTATCAAATGTGACTCCAGAGCAGCAATTCTAAGTGCTGCATTTCTTAATGGAATATGATTGGAGCATCTTGCATTTCATAATTTGTATTTGCTCTTGAAAGACCACCAATGATCACATTTTATAACTATTTATTTGCATTACCACAGAATACATGTGCATCATCTAGGAGAAGGCAAAATAGGAGCTATCTCTTAAATGGAGATCTATTGATAAATGTTATTTCGAACGGGGAGATCTACATACAAAGGAAATGAGACATTTTATGTTGTGTTTTGATATTTGTCCTGACCTCTCCTGGATTTTTGTAGGTGCTGTTCCAAAGATCAGGCGATCATTAGAAGGAGTCCGTGCTCACCCGTATACTCGGGTCTCGTTGTCATAACAAACATTCAAGGTTAGTTACTACTGACTGTATATTTTTTTCTTCCTCCAAAGTACTCCCTCCTGTTAGTTAAGATCTCATTTTCATGATGAGAACAGCACCAAGAAAACACTGAATTTCCCCCCACCTGAAAATGAGAAATTCAGGTCTGAAACTTGAACATTTTGTGATGGATTAAACTTTATCAGATATTGTCAGGTATTGTTGCTTTTTTTTATTTTTTAAATGTTAACATCACCAGAAAAGGAAAGCAGCAGACTGTGCTTTAAATAACTAGTTTTTGTGTACTTGCAAGCAGATATCTGTCTTATAGTGTTAGTTTCTGTTCCTTTTTTTCCCCTGGTCTTTGGGATATCGTCTTTGTTAAGGGTGCCTTTTGACGTAGACTGAAGGGTAATGTTACAGAAGTTTAATGGAGGAACTACAGACATTTAAGGGAGAGGATTGGGTAATTTTACAGTTAATTAGTGGAGAGACTGCAGCGTAGGTTACAGATGTTCAGTGAAGCAACCACAGGTAATGTTAGTTATTTAGTGGAGAGTCTACAGGATAAAGTTATAGTTTAGTGGAGAGTCTACAGGGTAATGTTATAGTATAGTGAAGAGGCTACAAGATAGTGTAATAGTTTAATGAAGAGACTACAGGGTAATGTTATAGTATAGTCAAGAGGCTACAGGATAGTGTTATAGTTTAGTGAAGAGACTACAGGGTAATGTTATAGTTTAGTGAAGAAGAGACTACAGGGTAACGTTATAGTTTAGTGAAGAAGAGACTACAAGGTAATGTTATAGTTTAGTGAAGAAGAGACTGCAGGGTAATGTTACAGTTCATAGTTGGGAGGGGGGCTGGGGGAGAAAGTGGAAAGAAAGACTAGATAACCACATTTTTTAAGAGGTGAGAGGAGTATAAATTCAACTGATATTGCACCTCAAGATTTCTTTGGTTAGCAAACTATATACTTAGTAAGATAACATTGAGATGTGTATGAGAGGAATGTAGATAGCTAATATGAAATGAAGTAATGATGTGACCAAGTGGCTTTCTTTTCTCTCCCCCCCCCCTTTCCAAAAAAAAAAATCAGTGTGCTTTCCTGTTAGAATATTTAAATCCCACCCTGAAAGTGTCAATCAGAAGTGCCAATAATCTGTATTAAACACAACTAGGCAGCAAAGTTGACTGTTATTTTGTCCAGGTTTATGAACAACCAGTGCCAAAAGACACTTAGTGCATCTGAGAGGCAGAGCCGGTTCGTGCTACCTGCAGTGCGTGTCCCTGTGTTTTTAAATCATTTTGTGTCCATTCTGTGCAGCTTACATGCCATTTCAGTCACAATAAACTTTTCCTGTCCTCATGATCGAGGCCAGAAGTTTCTAGAATTCAGGTTAGGGATTTCTAGAATGGAGTAGTAGTTGTTTAAAGGTGGAGTCTTTGAGTAAGTCTTGCAAGCTGTAATAATTCAAGAGATATTTTGTAAAGTGTGCAGAGAACATTGTTATTTATGGCACGGCACTAGTAGAGCAGTTTTATCCGGTTTTACCCACCTTGTAAGTTAACTTGTCTAGGTATGTCCGAAAAGTCAGAGCTGAGGTCAGAGTGTGAAACTTATTATTGTTCTGTTTTTTTTTTTCTCGTTTCCTATCGGCGACATATCTATGATAAATATTTATTGTACTTTTATCATAATTACCTTAAATATGTATAAATAAAAATGTGAGATGGAAGGTACAGTGATGTCTATGATGTCACAAGTGGTTGAGTAAGTTTGCTAATCTAGAACTGAGATTAGTTTAAAAAAAAAAGCATATGAATATCTTAATTAGACCATCGTACCTGGGCACAGAATATGTGATATTTTAATACTGAGAGAAAATGACAGTTTAAAACTCCTTAATATTTCCTACATCAGAAAATGGATTCAGCTTTTTAAGTTCACTCGAAACCTCTGACAAAATATTGATTATAGCAAGAAAGACGAAACTGATTGAAAATTGTAGTCATGATAGGACAAGGGGACCAAGTGAGTGATTTATTTCATAGTTTAATTCTGAGGACTAGAGGATGTACCATGATGATGGCTTCTGTTTTACTTACCTAACCTTGATCAGCATGACTGGAAGTTTAGTGTCCCACGTGATTTACATAAGCCGGCCTCATCAGAATAGAGCCTTTGGTTTTCCAATGCTTAGTTTTGTTCCAGTTGAAGAGTAGGTTAGTAAGCTTGGAGTTCGTTGCTTGGGAAACGTGCTCATTTCTTATCTCAGCTGCAGAGTGTTATTGTTGTTTTGAGAGTTGGAAATGTTGTTCTTAATGAAAGATACGTTGTTGTTGTTTTTTTTTTGGTATTTGAGATAGAAGTAAAAGAAGCATAAAAAATGATTGCAAAAGTTTTGTGTCTTTATAGTTAGATGTATGTATGTCATGCCATCTAATATTTTGTTTGTCATGTGTTCTGATTTATACGTATCTCAAATTTTTTTCTTCTTAACACTTGTATGTAAATGTGTCCTGTGCCTGTGTATATTAATACATTTAAAACAAAGATTGTGCGCAAATCTCTGACGGCTGTCAGAGCTCATTTCACCTTGATTGACCGCACAGGTGACCAGTGTTACACAATTGCAGGGTTAGGAGCAACATACATATTCATCTGCTCTGTTTCAACATCTTTCACTTATCTCATAAACTGTTAACAAATTAATGTGATTATCTTGAAGTATAAACTGATGCAGAAGATTCTAGTTGTTTATTTTTAAGGAAGTTCCGCTTGTTTCCCTTAGTGGTAGCTGCTATACTGGGTCCGTCACAACAGATTCTTACCTCAGATTTTTTACATTTATGGGAATAATTTAAAACAAATTTATGATTTCATACTTCATGCATATAAGATTATGATTTAGTACTCCAGACTTATTGTTTAAACTTTTAATCTGATCATAAAGCAGCTGAAGAATCAGATTAACTGGAATCATTTATAGTGACCATAATCCAAAAAAAAAAAAAACCCCACTAGTAACTGGTGAAATGAATTTTCAAGGCAAAATGATCACTTAAAACAAATTGACAATTAGTGTGGCAGCGAAACAGCAGTTTCTGCAAGGCTGAATTTGCCTTCATTCTTGTAGACATTTTGCTTACCTGCATGACAGCATATGCATGCCAGCATAGGCAATGTCATCAGCTTCAGTTGACAAGTCCTGCCTATACATAGTCAAAATGACAGTCACCACCACCACATCCACCACACACACACACACACACACACATAAACACAGGCTCATGCAGACACACTGACAGACCTCTAAATGCCAAGCATAAGCCATCTTAGTGTTAAATTCTTGCATTTAAAATAACGCCTGTTGTCCCAATCTGTTTCAACAGTTTTTTGCATTGATTGTTGTTATGTATAACATTACATTTCTCACTATTGTTTATATATCACAGTGTGACATGTAGTGAAATTCACAACTCAATAATCACAGATTTCTAATACAAAAAAAAAAATCAAGCTTACTTGTCACAATTTGACAATAAAATTGTTAGTGAACTTTCACTTACCTGTTACAATTTGATATTATTTTGTAGTGAACATTCACAAACTTGACATTATTTTTGTAGTGAAATATTAACTAACTCCTTTTTTTCCTTTTCATTTTGTTTCATTAACCCAGCTGGCAACTAACCACCTCGTGCCTCGGTCAGTCGGTCAGTCAGTTTGTGTTGAGAACAAAATGTTGGCCAGGTGCTGCTGACTCTCAGTTATGTGCTGCGTGGGGTTGTCATGTATCTGATGCCATCTTCTTTCTACAACACCAACCAACCAACCAACCAACCCTCCTTGTAGCAGTCTTGGACACTAACATCAACATGCAACAGAAAAACTATTTAATGGAGTTTGTCTTAGAACGTATAACTCTTATAATCCTGTGACGTATGTAATCATATGATGTATGTAACCCTGGTTAGTCGATGGGTTTTTTTTTTTTTAATTCTAAACTCCAGATGGTCCATGTATCTGGCACCTGGCTTGACCTCTCCACATATTTTGCTTGACTTGACTGTCTGTCACATAATGCATATTAATGATTGTTCTCTGATCACCCAGACGTTTTTTTTTTCCTTCTTGTGTACATGTACGATTTATCTCAACATATGAACTTGTTTATAATATTGTACCAGTGTCTTCGCCCAAATGCTCAGACTGCACTTGATTATTGTGACACTGGAAAGGTGTCATGTTCATTATGTGACTTTGAAAGTGTCATAATTCATGTGGATGCTATATGAAAAATGCTTGTAGCATACCAGTTTCACACACTTGATGTCATATTTAGAGTATGACAGCGCAGTAACTTTAGAACCTGTGTCATTGGAAATGGAAATATTTTTACTCAGAAGTTAAGTCTGACATAATGGCACCTCACCACACTGTCACTGTGACATGACAAGACACCAGGCCACTCAGTTACATATTGACACCTTGCCACTGTCACAACTATCAGTGCAGACATTCAAGTGCCTGTAATTTTAATGTAATGTATTTTTTTTTTTGGTTTTTTTTTTTGTGACTCCTGCAAGCCAACATGCAATCTGTCCAGCAGATTTGTCAGAGTGTATAAAAGGAAATCACGTAGCATGGTTACCGATATAGTGACGTCTAACCTGCCTCAGATTAAATAAGATGTCAGACTGGTGACCTGCAGGAGGGTGCTCCGCTTGCTGAGTATTGCCGAAGAAGAACACAACCAAATATGGTCATAAATAGATTTGTGAAATACCTATGTTGAAGAGTCAATGATATTACTGGATAATTATCTCTGGATTTTCATATTTTTGTCGGGTTATTTTGGTGTGTGTTTGGTTTTTTGTTTTGTAGCACAGAAAGTAATGGTGCTGCTGAAGTAAAGGCTGCTGATGGTTCCTATAAAAAGCTTTGTCTCTTCAGCAGCTTAAGAAAGCTCATGAATAAATACTCATATGTTCTAGGGGTATTGGAAGGAGAGTAGAAATGTGGAAAGAATATGTGTATGTATATCTGTGGATGGGAGAAACTGACATTATTATGATGCTTTGTACAAAAGATTGTGTGAATTTCTCATGTGTTCAGGAACAAAATATTTCTTCTAACACTGTTTTTCTGTTGTAGTTAATCTCCTCATGGTCGAAAGTATTGTTGAGGTGGTTAATCATTGATGGGAAGTGGTTAAAAAATGGATATTTATAGATTTGATGAGTTCGGACCTTGATGATGTTGTAGCAAATAGTTGTCTGTGGTAGATGACTAGGCAGCATTTGGTATTAATATTCAACTTTACAGTGCTTACTTGTCAGTGTTCTTTGTTTGTGTACTTCGATGGACTGGTGGATGGACAAGTCATGCTAGAAGATACGATACAGACTCCATTAGGTTCATGTGCTTGCATCACACAGAGGAAATAACCTATTGATACAGAAGCTGACAGGTGGCATGCATGCACATTTGTAATGCTTGAAGTAGCAAATAGTAAATGCAGTGACACAAAATACTCAATATACACACACACACACACACAGAAAATAAAGTGAGCAGTATTGAAGATGACAACTGATAACAAATACCATCACACGTCAGAAATACTGGAGATATCGGTTATACCAGTGATAGGATAAGTATTGTCAGAGAAAAAAAATAAATGTCACAAAAATTAAGTTTAAGGATTACTGTTTGACTTTTATCTGTTACAAGTCTGTGACTGTGTGTCCATCCAAGTGGTTTTGTTTCTGCCAGATATTTTCCTGATGTTTTATCTCTTATGCATATTAGAAATTGAAACAAACCACAAGTAATTTTTTCAGCCCTTACAGAAATCATTTGATCTTCTCCAGCCATTTGTTCCATGTTTGTAAATTTAGTCGCAGCCAACATTATTGTAGTTGTTCACATGTTCATTGTTATAGATTATCTTATATTAACCTTCTTCTTTCCTTGGTCTATTACAGTTTTGGCATCCCAACTTAATGCCAGTTTTCTGAGTTGATTGTTTTAAAAAATAAGTGTTTATTATTTAGTATATCCGGGAAAAGATTTTGGGTGGTAGTTAGTTCATGCTCTAAGCTATCTTTTCTTAAATTTCCCAGAACGAAAAAACATATAAATAAGAAAGAGTGCTAATGTGTAAAGGAAGGAAAATGAGAAAAACTGTAATATATGTAGTAAGTTTATAACGTGGTAGAATGGATAGAAGGGTTGAATAGAGGATATTCTAAAACACTTCTGCGTAAGTATGTGGCCGTGCAGGATGGATGGATGTGGGAGGGTATGCAGGTTTTTTTTTTTTAATCATGTAATTTGTTGTATTTAAAAATATGGTGCAGTGGATCTGTGAATTTACTGCTGAACAAATGCTAAATGACACTTTAATATAGTACCACCAGAGTCAAGGCAGCAGTTCTGTGGTCAGAAATAGTTTACACCGGAGATGAAGTGGTTTACAATCAGGAGAATTGCTCAGTTCCCATTGGCTGTGTTCACTCTGTAGCTCCCAACTGATTTGTCTCAAGTTCAGATATAAAACTGAAAGCAGATGCTAAATATAATAGTGTTCTATAGAAACATCTGCCATGTTTTTGTGTGTACCATTATCTCAGCTATGCAATGCTCTGTGTTTTGTCTGTTACATTCAGAGTCTTTGTTATGTTTAGTTATTTTTTTTTCTCTTCAAGTAGTGTTGTTAGTAGTGCTAGTGTTTGTAATGTCCAGTGTCAGTATATGTCTGTATAGCATCAGTATAAGTATTTGAAATTGTTGATCTGCTATTTTTTGTCAGTGGATATATTTGTAATGTAAAAATAAGCTTGTAAAATGTTTGTACGAGTATTTGTAATGTCAAAATGTAGCTTGCAGATCTGTACAGTGTCATGCAGTCTTTTGAAAGTCAAATATCAGTATTTGTAATGTCATACAGGTTTTTTTTTTGTTATGTCAGCATAAATTATTGTAAAATTTGAGGCACCTATATAAATTTATGTTTATAATTTTAGTTTGGAAGAAAATGTGACATTCATTTGTAACCTGTGACAAAGCTGTCAATTTATATATGCACGGCAGCTTGTCACAGGGAATTGTCTGATTTACTGCATATCAAAATGAAAGGATATTGGATATACTCTACTTCCTAAATACTGCTGACAGAAGGCTTCCTCACAAATCAGCTACATGGTACTTGGTGTTCATAAAAGTTTTGATTGAAATTTGTAACATAAGCTTGCAAAACTTCGATGAAAAGTACTGACATTATTAATACAGGTATTTAACAAGTCTTGGCACCTATTTCCTTGAGTAGCGTGTAACGGTTGTTTCAGAGATAATTTTTCATACAGGGATGTAAAACCATATAGATGTTAACCCTTTCCTGTCCTCTGTAAAACATTTCGTGCTTAAAATTATTTTCTTTTAAACTGTGTTAGTTTTCTAAGATGAGCAGCATATTGTGGAAACATTTATTTATAAATGGACACATTTTTTTTGTAATCAATTCATATATTAGATATCTTTGTAAAATAAATGTCAGATATCAACCAAAGTACTTGGAAGATACAAAAATAAAACCAAAATGAAATTTAAAAAATAAGCGAGGAAACTAAAAAAAAAAAAAAGAATTGTGTTTGATTGGATGTCTTTGTTTTGACAAAAAAAAAAAAAAAAAGCGACAGGCAGGGGTTTCTTGTATGTTTCAAATGTGATTAACTCTGTGGTGTCCAAGCATTAACTATTTTCCGGTACATTGGTTAACTTTTTGATGATAATTGCCATTAACAGTAAGTTTTAAATGTCATGATTAACTCTTAAATATCAGCTGCTGGTCTCGGCTATTTATGATGTTTTATCTGCTTGTTGACAGTTCAACAGCTTAACATCTAACAGCAGGTCTTAACTTATGCAAGTAGTTGTTTCTGTAAATGTAATTCCTGATATTAGCTGTCTGTAGTTTAGCACCAGAGTGCGGCTGTTCAGATTCATGAAACTGATAATGTCTGTTTATCTGCATGTGCCGGCCCATGTGACAAGATTACATATCTGTAGTGGCCTGCTTCATTTTTTGAGCAGCCCTTTGTACTTAACAAGATATATATATACATATATATACTCTGTAACAAAGTCCATATCAAAGTAATACATAACTAGAGAAAAGACCTTAAGAAGTGAGCAACAAGCAAGTTTCTCAACTTTTATCATCATGTACACAACGTCAGGTACACCACCCCCCTCCAACATCTTGTGGAACCCTGTGAGTTCTTTTAGACCTTTTGTGACATCAAAAAACATACCAGTGAGCTCTGAGATTTTAAGTTTGCTGTGCTCTTCTGTTGAGTGTTGATTCAGAGGTCATATATCATCAGTATTTGGTGCTTTAGATTTGATATCTCCAATATCATAAGACATATCAATATTCTGTGCAAGAAATTTATTGGGGGATAATGAATCATGTTGAATTATTGGATTTTAGGTTTTTTAAAACAAAAAAACAAAAAAAAAAATTATAATTTCTTTAAAAGGATGTGACATGGGATTCCATTTCCCTGTGGTACCACTGGCACAACTGTGGAATAGGCTTCCATATTTATTCCTTGGTTTGCTCATTTCTTTTGGTGTTTTGTTTCTTCTCCTCCCTTCTTCCCCCCCCCCCCCCCCCCCCCCCACAAATAAAATTTTATTCAAGTTTTTATTCTGGAAAGCTGGATCTGAGGCCATGCATATATATGTTCATCTTTTTTTTGTGTGCATTTTAATAATTATATTTAAAGAATGTGAAAGAGCCCAAAAAAAAGTTTTTCTCTTAAGATCTGTCAGAGATTTCTTGCACAAAGTTCTCATATGTAGATAAGCTTAAATGGCACGTGAACATTATGTGGTTGAATATTTAAGATAAAGGCAATGAATTTTTTTTTTTTCAATGATATCTTTCAAGATCATATGAGTTTTGATCATTTTATATGGGATGCCCAAGTGGCATCCTCACTGTATGACAGACATTGTACAGAATCACAGATTAAAGTAGTAAATGATAATTATGATGTTTTATAACAAGAAATTGAAAGAAAGAGGGAAAAAAATAACTAAAAACAGCTAATATTTCAGCTAGAATTCTTTTTCTGGGACAGAAAATAAAAAAAAAAATTAGAATGAATAAATGCAGAAAGAAAATTCCCTTATACAGTCGGAGAATTAATTTTTTGTTTCTCTTCGCTGTATAGAATAAAAAATAGCCCCCATGGGAAGGGAGTTGCTGTGAGGAAAAGTAATGCTATAATAATCAGATTGACTTGGTTATGATCTTCGATATGTATATTTCTTTAATAAAAACATATTCATCCTCTTTTAATAATGCAAGTCTTAACTGCACCCATGACTTCATACTTACACATCACAATTAATTCACAAGAATATGAAGAGTTTTCACTGGATAAACCACATACTCCCTGCACCTGAACGAACAACAGACTGTCCAGCATACAGAACTGATAATCCAATCAGCTCCCCTTTATGTAAACCACATATTTTGTATTTGATATCTAGCCGTATGTTTATGCTTGTACATACATATGACAGAAAAACACAATTGGTACTCTGCTACTTATCACTTTGAACAGTCCACAGGGCATTGACTCTTCCAAAATCTGCTGTGTTAGTCAAAAGTTGACGATCAAAATCATTGAATGGTCAAAATTTGGTGATGAAAATTCTGAGTGAAAATATGGCTGTTGTCAGTAATAATCTGTCCATAAAATCAAATTATTTTCACATGGGCAAAAATCTGGTTTAGAAGACCCTTTCAAACGGGTTTGGATTTTATGTACAAATTTGTGCCTTAAATACATATATTTTATGTCAATTTTTTTCAACTTTCCTGTACTTAAATTGTCAGTCAATCCGGCCATAACATGATTTTCATCAGAAGGTTGTTATTTTTTAAACAAAATGTCTTATTTTTTTCACTGTATTTGTGAACTTTTTTTTGTTTGTGATGCACATTATTTTTGTTGCTATCATACACAGAGAGAGCCACTATTTTTAGAAGATATTCTCCGCTGGTTAGTGCATAATTTCTGAGGTCTGCCCCCTCTTCTCTGATTTGGGTTTGGCCATTTTTTTTTCGTTTTTGTTTTGTGTTTTAGCGCACTGCTTTTTCTGTTCATTTATTTTTTTTATTTTTAAAACTTGAAGGTGTTAACCATAGAACGTTAACCATAGAATCTCACAACCGGATGAAGTGCAGCCTAATACTCATTTTTATAACACAGAGTTCAACTTCTCCAGCAGTTGTCATGTATTCTGGTTTTTTTTTCTTTTTTTTTTTTTTTTGTTGTTTCTTTTCGGTTGTTAGTTTGACTGCCTAACAAGAGTGTGCTGATTTATATATGCAGTGTTACTTCTGCTAGACCATAGCCACCTTATCATCTTGTATGTAATAAATAAAGCTGTCCTCCTATAACAGTTTGCTTTATTTTCTTGTTACTAATTCTTAACATTGTTCGTATCTAACTTTTATCTGTAGCAGATATGTTTATGTGAATGCTGACACTTGTTCTGTTGATGAATCTCAAACTTAGAATACAGACTAGTTCAATGTTAAAGGTAAATGCAAAATGCCAGGCAGCAAAGGTACTAGCTGAGAGGGTTTGGTGGGGAGAAGAGAGAGAATCTAGTTAGAAATTCATCAGTGTTAAAGCTTTAGGTACAGTGTTTGTCTAGAAATTCTACACTGTTAAAGCTTTGTGTACAGTGTTTGTCTAGAAATTCTTCATAGCTTTGGGTACAATGTTTGTCTAGAAATTTTTCATAGCTTTGGATTCAATGTTTGTCTAGAAATTCTTCATAGCTTTATGTGTAGTGTTTATCTGGAAAATCATCAAAGAATGACTACAGTGTTTGTCTAGAAATTTTTCAGTCATAAGATAATGGGGGGAAAATGTTAGTTGTCCAGAAAATTTCAGACAAAATCTTTAAGAAAGATAAGAAAAGGGTTCTGCGATACCTGAACTTAAATATGTCAAGAAATTGTCTCAAGTGAAACCGTCGTGATTGAATCATCTTGTCTGGTAGTTGAAACTTTTAGGAGAAATATCTGTTTAGAAATAAACAGATGTAGAGAGGAGGTGTAGAGAATAAAATATCTTGTCTTCCATCAAATAAGGTTTATAACATCAAAAGTGAAGGTCTTATGATGTTGGTCACAGTAGGTCTTTGATTTAATTCCACCATGCCAGGTTTCTGATGCCATGGCAGAAGCAGCAGCTTGCGTTGCAGATGCAGTGGGAGCCTGAGGATTATTTACTGTCACAATCTTTGGCGGAACTAAAGGGAAGTTTTCCAGAAGAGCCTCATATACAACGAGGAAACGCCATCAAGCAGTCCTTTTAGAAAGTTTTTTTTTTGTGTGTGTGGGCTTTTTGACGAAAAGCAATTATCATGCCACCTGAATGACCCTTGGGGAATTAGCTGAACAATCAAATTAGCCCCATGAAGTCTTAGTGACTTGTCACCAACGTTTATTACATGCGTGCTCAACGATCTCTCACGCCCAGCGCACGTTGAATTTGTAATCCAGCATTGTGTAAGCCGGGCTTGGATATTACTAACCTAAAGCTCTCTTGTCTAACATGGCCTAGTCTAGTTTAACAATGTAGCGCTTTCCTGTTACTCAACACAACGCTCATACAGTCACCGCTTAGCATATGTTTTATTACATAACGTAGTTGTCTAACATTAGGCATTTCTAGATATGTAATAATTTTCTAACATATGCCTTGCATAGTTCATTAACATATATATATATATATATATATATTAAAGGGCTGTTTCTTAAAATTAGCAGTTCCCAAACTGTTGCGGCCCCACTGATAGAGACCCCAAAAAACTTTTTTTCTTTAAGTCGTATCTGAAGTACCCTCCCTTATCTTCTCAAAACCCCCTGACAGGCAACACAACCCTCTGTTGGCTTAAAGTACGAAACGGCAACAAAATATATTAACTTCATCTATATAAACAAATTTATATAATATCACTGGTGTAAATCTATGGCAACTAAAGGAAGACAGTAGGAGGTTCTTATTAGTATGAAGTATAGTTTTCACACACGTATTTGTGATATATGATTTTTTTTTTATTACAAATTAACAGACGTTACACATTATTACCAAATTAACGTAAATTACCAAATAACGGACCTTGCATAATTTATTAGGAAATTAGTGGATGTGTAATTTATTACCAAATTAACGGTCCTTGTATAATTTATTACCAAATTAACAGAGCTTAACGTGATTCATTGCCAAATTAAAGGACTTTCTGTAAATTATTACCAAATTAACGGACCTTAATTTATCAGGTCTCATTCAAATGACTTCGATACCTGGTCACATCATAAACATACACAAGACTTGTTTAGCAGCTTGTCTGTTCATTAATATGTTCCTAGTTCCAATGCATTGAAATCTCTCTGCATTAACAGTAGGAATGTTAGAAGCTCGCCAGCAGCAGTGTGATAATGAGAAACAAAATTAATTGATAGACTGCACAGTTTGGTAAATATTTTTTTTACAGATAATCATACGAACATACCGTACCACCACAAATACTGCTGCCTTTGAGTTCACACCAAACTCGGACATTAAACATAACGGCGAAAACAGCATTGAAAAATTGTAAAATTGTGTCTGCAGATATTTGAAGGCCACGCTCGATCAATCAGCGTGGCATATACACAGGTGAGCGTAAGGTTAAACCAGTCAGCATGGTCAATACATATTGTTAAGATATGATTAAACCAATCATTGTGGTCTAAACATATTCAGAGGGTGTGGTTAAACCAATCAGCGTGCTCGGAGCAAAATTTGAATACTTATTAGTTTTGCGGCTATTGAGCAGTGCAGACCTAGAGAAAAAAGGAACTTGAGTTTGTTTTTTCTTAAAAGGCACTATCAGGATGTTCGAAAACATTTTTAAAAAAGGAATGAGACCTTTGCCCGCCCTCATCAACTCTGTTCCTCAGTGAATTAACACCCACACATATATGGGTTGAATGGTGTATGTTCCCTTGTATATACAATTTGACTAATTGCTCAAATGTACAGTTATATTATGTCAGTGTTTTTATTATATTTCGACTGAGAAAATAGCACATTCTTTCTTTCTTTTCACATTCTATTCTGCCCTCTCCATTAAACAAATCAGAACATTTTGTCGCAAACATGGGCATACGATGACTTTGTCTATGATTTCTTTAGAGAAGGAATAAGAACTTTTTTTTTTTCCTGCGACATTGGAAATCTAAAGCAATAAAGAAAATAGACATACTGTCATCTTTTCTGTGTTAATGTGGTTGGGGCTTGTAGAATATGTTCAAATTTGAAGTCAAATTATTAGAAAATGTTCCAGGGAATCCACACGAACATACAAGGTCAAATGAGAGTTAAGCGGATAATTTGGACTTTATATATCAGTCCAACAAGTTATTAGAATTTTTCCGTCATCGCCACTACCCAGAAAAGGTACTTCATGAAGCTTTCAACCGTATCCAACTAGTGAGCCGCAAAGAAGTATTCAGGAAAAAGCCTGTCACTCCGACAGAGTTAAGTTAGTACTGCCTTCCACCCGCATGGTCAGATGGTTAAGAAAATTCTTTATCGTCGTCTACCGCTAATCCAACTCGATCTCGACACTCGCTACATTTTCTCTGATCCACCCCTGATGGCATACAAACGTGAGCCAAGCCTTAAGGACATCCTCGTCCACAGCCACTTGAAGCAGAGCCTTGCATATGTTGGCACCAGAAAAAGTAAACGCCCCCGCTAAGTTACCTGCCTGGTAGTCTGGGAAACGAAAACATCACCTTTCCCAAAACTATCCTCACTCTTCATGAGGGATTCACGTGCGAGTCCCGTAATGTGATATATGTCATCCTTTGCAAAAGATGCAGGATAACGTATATTGGTGAGACTGGCCTCAGATTAGGGGACCGCATGCAAAAACATCTGTACGACATCGCCCAGCATGCTTCGAAACCAGTCCCCAACCACAGAGCAAATCTGATTTTCTGGTAACAGCCATCAAACAATGTCACGCAGATGACACAAGCCACCTGGCGCTTGAGAACCGCTGCATTCAAAATTATGGGACGCTGGAGCCATATGGGTTAAACTCGCTGTTCAGCTACACTTAACATTCTCTTCAATCATAGTACCTCTCCACTAAGTTCCACCCTTTCTTACTTGTTAAATCCTCCTCACAGCATCGCTTTGCAACCCTTATTTCCTAATCATCTATGTCACCTTCTCCTGGCTAGGTCAGCATTGTATCACTCTCCCTCCCCTCCACTGTTCCCCATCCACCAACCCCAGTTACAACCCGCCGACCACATATCACAGTTCTCCATTTAAACAGTCTCCACGTTCTACTAAATCCATCCCCGGACAAGCCATTTCTTTCAATTTACAGCTAAGTACTCTAATTTTTTTTAAAAGTAGTATTCACGTGAATCTATACTTTATCTCTTCTTTCTATTTCTTCGTCCTGTATATTTTTGTATGATTAAAGCTCATGTCGAAACGTCACAACTTTGTAGTAGTTAAGTAATAAAGCTGCGCCTACTTTTTTCCTAGTTTATACATACAAGATCAAAGAACGGTAACTCTGGTCCTAACTGTTGTAGATTCGTTTACATCCGATTAAGCTTTCTTGTCTTGTATGCCTGGTGGGTAGCTTAATAGCACAGTGTCACCAAGATTGCCGCAGCCTTCATCATCATCATCAAGTTCCACGGCAGCAGCCATCGTGGGCCCCACTTCTCAAGAGTTATCGGTCCTGGATGTTTTCTGTCAGGTTTAAGTTGGCGAACTGTCATTCTAGCGAGAGTTGCCTTGTACGGTAGTTCATTGCATGTCCTGTCGCTTAGTGCCCCGAGGCCAGTATCTCCGTCCTCAGCACGCATTTCTTTCAGGTTTGCTTCCATAGCCTTTGGCTGACCAGACATTGTGGGAATTTCCTGCCCACAGTAACATCCAAAGAAATGAAGGAGGCGAAAGAATAAGGGAGAACGCAACAGACTGATAGAAGCACAACATGTGAAAAAAAAAAGATTAAAAGCACAAAACAAAACCCCACAGGAAAAACAGATGATAAAAACTCTCAAGAAATTACCTATAAATAGGAAACTACGAGGTTTTGGTACGGTAAAGTAAGAGAACAAATATTGTAGGATTAAAGCTAGTTGGCTAAGTCGATAGTACGCTGTTCTCTCGTGGCTAGACGGCTGCTCGTCCTACCAGAGTCCGTGTTCGAATCCCAGGTAATTCTCTTGTGATTTTTCTTTCTCTCACGTCTCACTAAAGTGCTTTGTCTATGATTTTATCGAGGTTTAATCCTACAACATTTGTTCTCTTACTCAAGAAATTACCAAGTAATAGTCTTCCGACTGAGAATAGGACATCGTAGTCTGAGACACCATCTACACCAGAAGCTGAAAATTGGCACAATAGCCCTTTGTGCCTGCGGTAAAGAGCAATAGACACCACATCACATCCTCCAGGGTTCTCAGCTACGCAGCTTACTCAGGCAAAGGCCAGACCCCCAGCCCCAAGAGATGCTCTACGGTGATGCTGAAAATCCGATACGATCTGCTGTGTTTATGAGAGAGATTGACCTCGATGTCTGAGAGAACGGCGAAGAAGAAGAACAACTTGTTGATTTTCTGTCATACCACTGTTTTTTAAAGTTAGATCAACGATTACCAAACTTTTTCAAACTACCGTTCCCTTGCCTCATAGACTACCGTCCCCTTGTCTCTAGACTACTGTCCCCTTGTCTCATAGACTAACGTCCCCTTGTCTCATAGACTAACGTCCCCTTGTCTCTAGACTAACGTCCCCTGGTCTTACAGACTAACGTCCCCTTCCCTCATAGACTACCGTCCCCTTGCCTCATAGACTACCGTCCCCTTGCCTCATAGACCAGCGTCCCCTTGTCTCATAGACTACCGCCCCGTGCCTCATAGAATATCGTCCCCGTGCCTCAGACTACCGTCCCCTTGCCTCATAGACTACCGTCCCCTTGCCTCATAGACTATCGTCCCCCTGCCTCATAGACTACCGCCCCTGCCTCATAGACTATCGTCCCCCTGCTCATAGACTACCGCCCCGTGCCTCATAGACTACCGTCCCCTTGCCTCAGACTACCGTCCCCTTGCCTCAGACTACCGTCCCCTTGCCTCATAGACTATTGTCCCCTTGCCTCATAGACTATCGTTCCCCTGCCTCATAGACTACCGTCCCCTGCCTCATAGACTACCGGTCCCTTGCCTCAGACTACTGTCCCACTGCCTCATAGACTACTGTCCCCTTGCCTCATAGACCACCGTCCCCATGCAGATTAGACCACATCCCTAGCTTTCCCTATACATAGACACATACAAGAGCACAATGTCAAACAGTAATTGCAAACGAAGGGAAAAGAACCGCTAAAAATATATAAAAATACTACAGAGGGAGTCAAAATCTGTTTTACTCTTTCCCCGCTGCGGACGAAAACGCGGACGTTTCCTTTCCGCGGAATTCTCTGCGCGGGTGTTGTGATTTTTATGCGGGCATAGTTAGAAAAGTGAATGTAACACAGTATTTCCAAGTTAAAAGTGTACTTATTATGCATCAAAATAACCGTAAGTGTATGAAGATTCCATAAATGCAGAGGTTTTTTCTCTCTCTTTTTTTGTTTAAAAAAACTGGCGCGAAAATAGGAGAACATTTTTATGATTGACAAATAAAATTGTGTTCTACTTACCATCACAACTGCATATATCCATGCATGTATCCTCTTGTGATGACACAATTCCACTTATGACAGAAAAACTGAATCATTGTGATGACATGTGAAATTCCTCACGAAAAATATAAATCACTGTTTAAAAAAAAATTCAACTTTTATTGAATGTGCAACATGATCACAAAATAACTCGTTCTGTAGCAACACCACTGGCCAAGGGACGACTTTCTGAATCATTATCTACAGTCACCTCGTCAGAACTAGAATGATGGAAAGTATTCTTCTTAAATAATGTCTGAAATAACCGTATTGCTACTTCTGCAGCCCGTCTAATAGGTCTAGATCTACTTGGGATACATTCAGTAGCAACTGTCTGGTCATAGGACATGTCCGTATGCCTACCTTCTTACAAAAAGGTGGAAATCGCAGAAAATTCGAAAAACACAGTGACTGGCTACATGCACTTCAAAAGGAGGACCAAAGGTCAATTGTCATGCGTGCTAAACGTTTACAATAAAAAATTTGCACCGGTTTTATTTTAATGAAACGAAGCATCTAGCAGAAAACTGCTACTTCGCAGGGAACGGGCAAGACGAAAGCGGCAGAATTCTGATGTGCAGCACGGGAAGAGTAATATATTTCTACGTGGTTACGTCCCTTTATTTGAGGTTATTATTTGACTTGGCCTCACATTTCTTGTTGTGATGATGCTTTCAAGTTTTCCCTCATAATAAAAAGGAGTATAGGTCTACCAATTCTTGTATATAAAGAAGAATAAAGTCAATGAGGTATTTATTGTAATGAGTATTTAAAGAATTTACGAAAATTCACCCAGAAGTGTGAAACACAAATGTGTTTATTTCGAATTTCTTCACTTTATTCGACCTCAAATTTTAAATTATCCTATCTTCACATTTCAAGAGTTCTCTGATTATTACTGCCTTCTTTTATCTTATCTTTGAAAACAATATAACACAATTATTAACTGAAAGAGAAATATATTTTCATAAATGTTTACTCTCAAAGCGTGGCTTCTGTACAATACTCAAGCAGAAATGGGCAATTCCTGCTACTGAGCAAAAGATTTAGGTCTTGATACTATCCCCCCCCCCCCCCACTTCTATACTTATATTGATTGGCAAAGGCAGGGCCAATCCATGTGTGGAGGATAAAGGGATTTCAAGGTTGATAGGAAAATATCCCGATATCAATCGTTTTAGGACCCCTCCCGCCATGGGATAACCTAGATAATCTGCTGTGAGACATAGCTGTTGTGTCTGCTGTCACAGATCAAGGCAATGTAGCTTTTCTGCCCAGCCTCGGTCTACTATTCTTGAACACTGTCCAGAAATCATTAGCTAGAAAAGCTGCCTTTGTGCGCAGCGTGACGACCAGTCTTGATCCTATGGCGCAGATCGCATTTGACCGTTTCACGCCCTCACAAGCGACGCTATGATCGCTATGATATTTAATGTGAAGCTGGATTCTCTACATTGCCGGTTGAAGTTGCTTGTGTCCTGCGGTGACTCTTCGCAGTGTGAGCGTGGCGCAGACAGGAACGCACGGGAGTGTCAAATGAGCAACAATGTCGTTATTGCTTCAAAGATGGAGGCCGGTTCTGTGCGCAGAGCGACTGATCTTAGTGCTATGGCACCACTGTGAGCTGTGAACTTCGCATAGACAGCACTGATGGTTTTTAGTTATATCTACCTGGGCAGTGGTGACTATGATGGTCTTCGTGTGTCCTGGTTCGGCTTGGCGCTCTAGCTACGGAGATTTTGCCCAGAGCGACGCTGACTAGTTTCGCATTTGGACTTTTGCAGTTACAAAAAAATGGCGTTCTCTTTGAGTGACTCATCATCAAGAACTGATGCGAAGGATCATCGATGAACATTCTGTGCGACATTCACTGGCACAGGGTCTGGAGCGATTTTAGGAGTACCTCGTTCGCAATGATACCTAGAACCTAATACTGAAAATGAGACCAAAGACAGATGAGGTGTTGCACGTATCTCCCAAAGTCCTGAGGTCAAGAAGGACTTTGGGCTAGGGCCTGTTTGACAGGAACTGCATGGCTTCTCTTTAGCCTGCATCTCAACGAGGGACTAGATACAGGAATATAACATCGGTTAAAGAGCTAGCTTCTCGCCGCGAAGGGCAGGAGCTAGGGGCGACAACTGGAAAAAGTACCTATATAGGGATTAGAACTTCATGCAGCCAGAGTGAAAAAGCGAGGAATCCTACCTACTATTTATCTTGAGGCGTAGTCAACCAGTCAAGATGGTGTGTCATACATTTTACTTACTGCAACACCAGATTTCCCGAGCGAACGAAGTTTCTTCTTTTCTGAGGAAATCAGATTCGGTAGATTTACAAAATGTCAACGATTTGTGAATTCATAATGCCCAACTGATGATGATGATGATAGCAGCAGCAGCAGTAGCAGTAGTAGTAGTAGTAGTGGCAGCAGCAGTAGCAGTAGTAATAGTAGCAGCATTAGCAGTAGTAGTAGTAGTTGTAGTAATAGCAGTAGTAGTAGTAGTAGTAGTAGTAGTAGTAGTAGTAGTAGTAGTAGCAGCAGTAGTAGTAGTAGTCGCAACAGCAGCAGCAGCAGCAGTAGTAGTAGTAGTAGTAGTAGCAACAGTAGTAGTAGTAGTAGCAGCAGTAGCAGCAGTAGCAGTAGTAGCAGTAGTAGTAGTAGCAACAGTAGTAGTAGTAGCAGCAGCAGTAGTAGTAGTAGTAGTAGTAGTACTAGCAGCAACAGTAGTAGTAGTTGTAGTAGCAGCAGTAGCACTAGTAGTACTAGTAGCAGCAGCAGCAGTTGTAGCAGTAGTAGTAATACCAGCATTACTAGTAGTAGCAGTAGTAGCAGCAGCAGTAGTAGTAGCAGTAGCAGTGGTAGCAGCAGTAATAGTAGTAGTAGTAGTAGCAGCAGCAGTAGTAGTAGTAGTAGTAGTAGTTTAGCAATTTATAAGGAATCTCTTGATGACTGGTTTATTAATTCTCAGCACCCTATACAAGTAGTGGTAAGGAAAGAACTTTAGAAAGAACGATAATAAAGTAAGATTTCTTTTTTTAAAAACGCAAAATACAGAAATAATACAGGTATATATCAATATACAAAAAAGAGGGACAGAATTAAATAACAAACATACATGTATATATAAATAACGTTTATCAATGCAACATTCAGAAGAAGATGGTGAACAACGAAAAGAAATAATGAAATGCAATATGATACTGCAAACAATATTCAGTATATGAGTTACCAGGTATATTGTAGCTGTTCAGGGATACCTACAACACACGTTTAAGCAAGCGACGAATTAATGTTATTGAGTTGTTACTGAACTTGGTCACGACAGGGATATTAGGTGGGACATTTGGAGAGAGAACAGCTGTGTGAAAGCTAGAGTATTGTATGTATGGGAGTATACGAGGTCTGTTATCTGTGTATATGAGCTCTGAGAAAGTGATTAAACATGGGGTCTATGTGTGAGATCTTAGAGTTGGACTTATGCTTGGACATGTTCTTTAAAGTAGAGGTCGTTCTTTAGTCGCGGTCAGAGTCTGCGTGAAGTGTTCGTTTGTTTGGATGTTGTTATGTTGAGTTGCCACATCTTAACAAGATGAGCTGTCACAGATACACTCATTCATCACTAGATCATGCCCTTCGTGTCTGAGACACAAACATGTACACAGTGCAACATGTGGAAATAAGGCAACAGAATAAACAGTATGAAGAAACGAAATACATCATACAGATATAAGGGGAGGTGACAAGAAATATAAAGAAAAGACACAACAAGTTACGAATATAAATAAATAAAACAAAACTAAGCATTATCAAAGGAAATACAGCACTCTCTAATGTGAAATAGAAGGAAGCGATAAAGCAATATAAAGAGAAATACAACGTGTACAAAAAAAAAATAAAGCTGACAAAGGCATACCACACAATACAATGAAATGTGCATAATGGTACACTCAGACACAGTCATTTGCATGTCCCTTGCGGAACTTTGCATACCTAACAGCTCTCCTGTAAGTCTCTCTGTTGTAAGCAAGATGCCCTGCTGCTGATGCGTCAATTTGCAGATCATCAACGATGTCTTGCAGCCGTCTTCGCCTTGGTCTTCCTCTCTTTCTCTTTTCCATTATGTACCCTTCCAAGACGGTCTTCTCTAAAGTATCATGACGTTTGATGTGTCCAAAATATTTAAGTTTTCTCTCTTTAATCCTCTTTACTAGCCAGCCTTCTTCAGTATTAAGTTCTTGTAGTATGGATATATTTGTTCTTTTTTTGTGTCCATGATATTTGAAGAACTCTTCTGTAGCATTTACATTCAAAGGCATTTATGTGTTTCTCAGCTGTTTTGTTAAGTGACCAGGTCTCACAGGAATATGTTGCGATGGGAAAGATACATGCCCTTAAAAATCTTGTTTTGAGTCTTATATCTGTTCCTCTCCACAGCTTATTTAGTTGTTTTCTTCTTTGAAAAGCATTAGATGTCCTCCTTTTAATTTCCCTCATTGTACCTCCATTATTAGTTAGTAACACACAATAATTAATGTATAAGTAGCTGTTCATACATTTTTCCTAGTTTATACATTATTAGTTAGTAATGATCCAAGATATCTACCCATTTTTCCTCACTGATACATATTTCAGCTGCCTTACTTATTCTGTCATCAATTTAATTTTCTTCGCATTAAGATAGAGGTTTTACTCTTCACTGTTCTTACGGATTGACACAATTAGTTTTTCCATTTATTTTTATGTTGTGGACAGTAATACTATGTCATCAGCGTATCACTTAGACCAGCGGTTCTCACACCCTTTTGCTGCACCGCCATCATTTAAAAGTCAAACATTTTTTGCGGCCCACTAATAAAGTGCTTTATATTTGCAAGGTATAAATCTAATTTTATAAAGTATTATGTAATATTTTCTCTACATGTTTAACTGCATATTCATTGCTACACAACGTTCTTTTTCATTTACCTTAAAGATGGCACTGTTTCTGGTTATATAGCATGTCTATTCTGACTGGAATTTGTGACAAACACACTCGAAGATCATCCTCCACATTTATTTTTGAACGATATTTGGTCTTCAAGGCAGCCAATGCAGAAAATGAAACTTAGCATAAATAAGTTGTTGAAAAAGGTAGAAGAACTTTCATCGCCAGGACTGACAAAAACGGATATTCCAGCGAAACAATGCACCAAAAGGAAGAGATATCCACAGCGGGGTCGTTAAATATAATTTGTAATGTGCGACTGCTAGACAGTTCCGCTAATCCTTCTTGTGCACGACCGGTTAATTCAGAGAATGCACAATGAAAAGGATTACGAATCCAGTCGTACGCTTTAATGTCTTCGGGCGTGAAGTATTTGTCAAAATATTCAGCAACAGATGTCAGATGCCCTCTTATTACAACAGTGACCCCTTTCAGATTCTCGCCATTAACTTCATTCATCACCATCATCAGGTGGAGTTGGCTGTTATGCTTCTCCATAGTACACGATCCTTCATGCAGGCCATCAGCTCAGTGGGTAAAGCTGGGGCGACCATACCCAACCCAGCGCGTCACAGGTGGCGGATGGTGAAAGTCCTCCAAATATGGAGGATCCTTGTGAATAAGAATTTACCCAAAATAAGCAGGCACGGACCAACTGGCGGTAGTTTCAGAGATCGAGGTGGGGTGGTAGGTGGCTCTACTACTCCTATAAAATGCCTCATCTGCTCAGTGAAGGGAATACCAGGCGGGTAAGAGGCGCCTTAATATCTCTCGCTCTCGCTGCCTTGCGGGTAGGACAGGGAGTCCAAAGGCTAGCGGAGAGTCCGTACACAAATCGACAGAAGGTAACGGGAACCCATTGTTTTAGCTCCCAAGAACAATTATGCCTATTAACATCATTGCTGTCTATAAACTCACAGAACAAGTGAAACATGTCTTGTGATTTTTTTTCTCGAGTGGCGCGCGCCAAAGTCGTAGTTACTTCTTAAAGACTTTATCGTATGCCTTGTATACTGGCATCTTTACCCTTTAGTGATATGTTCAAACTGTTAAAAAAGGCTAAAAATGTCAGCAAAGTATGCCAGCATGGCAAGCTACTCAATATCAGCGACCTTACTGGCCAGGTCGAGATCGTGTTCTGTCATAAATTGCAACAATTCTAAACGAAGCTTAAACATTTTTGCAAGAACTTTCCCTCTGGACAGCCAACGCACAGCCGCGTGCAATAGGAGATTCTTGTGTTCTGCATCTGACTCAATACAAACTTGAGCGAATAATCGACTGTTGACTGTTCTAGTTTTTATGAAGTTTACAATCCGAACAGTCTTCGAGTACAGATCCCAGAGTTTCATTCAACTTCTTTGAAGCGAGTGCCTCACGATGGATCATACAATGGGTGCCTACAATCTCGGGTGACACTTGCTTTATGCGAGTTACAACACCACTGTTGCGGCCAGTCATTGTGGCAGCACCGTCAGTGCAAACACCGATGCAATTCGTCCACTGCAGTCCAAAAGTTGTGAAAAAATCTTTTAAAACACGAAATATTTCCTCGGCCTCGTTCTGGCTGGCAGTGACTTGCAAAAAAGAAATTCCTCTTACATACTATTTTGCCAACAATATCGAACATAAACAAGCAGCTGTGACTCGTCGGTGATGTCAATTGACTCATCTAACTGAATAGCAAACTTAGTAGATTGTAATCGTTCAGCTAGCTGCGCGACAGTGTCCTCGGACATTTCAGATATTCTTCTGAGGACAGTATCGTTCGAGATGGGCATGCTTTTCAGTTTTGTAGCGTATTCTGAACCAAACAATACGTCACAAATCTCAAAAGCGGCTGCATGATAAGATCTTCTCCAATCATGTGCGGTTTCTTTGATTTTGGGATTCTCTGGGCAATCAGGTACGATGTCCTAAGAACTTTTTCGTTGAGAGTGGCTCTTGTTTTTAACACTGTCTTCTGTTTACTATATTCCTCGGCTTTACGTTCGAAAAATTCTTTGGTTTTATTCTGTAGATCTGGATGTCTTGTAGTTAGATGACAATACAATTTCGTCGGCTTCATTGCCCCATTCGAGAGGATTTGCAAACAAATAACGCACTGTGGCAGATTTTTGTCATTTGTTGATGGAACGAAACCATACTTAATATACTCCACATCATATTTTCGAGCGTATTAGTTTTCTTACAAGTATCAACGTTAATGTCTTCTCGATCACATTGGCGTTCGCTGCCACTACTATCAATTTGTTTGGGCGAAGTGGAAGGCTTACGTTTCAGAAATCGAACCATTTTAACGACTAAAGTTTTAAAATTTAAACAAATAAAAGGCTATCCGAAAAGTCTCCATGATCACTACGTGGGTAACTGGAATCCGTTAATTAATCCAATACGAATTTACATGCGGCATTAAGACCGAATAGCGGCTCTCAAGCCAACAAAATATGATTTTAAAACTAAAATACAATTGCAGAGAATTATATTTCACCTCTGCTCTTTCGCAGAATCTACGTCAACTATTCTCTAAAATTACATTGTAAAACTGAATGTTTCAACAACACTGTCAGAAAGACGCCAGTGTCGCACTACAAAAGCGATGCCGTCTTTTTATGTACGTCACATTTCTGTTTGATGCTGGAAGAAACGCTGTCTGGACCATCCTTTCTCCAATAGCCGCACTGCAGACATAAAGCGACATACAGCTCTGTGGCTTGCATCCGTGGAATCTGCCCCTATGCATTACGTGAAAAATGCGGAATAATTTTTTTTCTTGCATCTACTTTTTCCTCTTTTTTTTTTTTTTGGCTGCTTTGAGACTTCAGAGCGGCCCACAATACTCATGTCACGGCCCACCTTTGGGCCGCGGACCATGAGTTGAGAACCTATGACTTAGACACACTGGTGGTATATATATATAAATACAACAACCAACACACACATACACACATAATCACACACAAAAGGCACACAAAACCCAGCACTTCTGAAAGATACAGGCATGTACACACAACCGAGTGAGATGCCCAGCTCTTCTGAAAGATACAGGCATGTACACACAGCCGAGTGAGATGCCCAGCTCTTCTGAAAGATAAAGGCATGTACACACAGCCGAGTGAGATGCCCAGCTCTTCTGAAAGATACAGGCATGTACACACAGCCGAGTGAGATGCCCAGCTCCTCTGAAAGATAAAGGCATGTATACACAGCCGAGTGAGATGCCCAGCTCCTCTGAAAGATAAAGGCATGTACACACAGCCGAGTGAGATCAGCGTTTTTGTCGGTTTTAAGCAGTGGCTTATAAATCTGTAGTTCTAGTACCATTTCTGACACTTGTAGGTGAGCGTTTCTTTGACGGCGCGCGAGTACTGGCACCGAATCAGCTCACGACAGTATGGCTGCAGACGTGGGTGGATATGTAAGAGGGGGATGTAGGTTGGGGGAGGAGGGATGGAAACAAGAGCCAGATCAGAAAGTGTGTCGACCAGGACATCGCAGACATTTCCAGCACGTTTGTAACGTGAGCGCGCTCTGTCCAGGCCGGGCGCCCCTGCTGTTGTAGTGGATAGCAGTGCGTCTGAGAGTTTGTTTCCTTCGCTTCAGCGTTTCCTTGCCATCACCGACATGGAGAAGGTAATTCGTATACAGGTCAGTCAGCTGCACATGCTGTCGTCTTGTTTACATGTCAATCATTCCTTCCTGATCAACAGAGTTCGGTTAAACGAAAACTACAATTTACCATCTTTTTAATTATGATTATCAGGGTATAAGTACTACAACAGACAGTATTTGTAGTACTCTTGGCTAGCAGTATTTAACAGTACTTGTAGCTAATTCTACTGGCTACAGAAACTACTGTTAGCTTCTACAACAGCATAAAGGGAGATAAGACAGTCACAAACTCATTTAGAAATAGCACAAAAAACACTCGGGGGGGATCGATTTCATACTATGGAGGCTGACCTTCTCTGATCACTACACTGTTATTATCTACACAGTTTTATACAAAGCGCCTAGTTTATATCCAAAATGAGGTGGAATAATAATAATAATAATAATAATTTACACGATAAGAATTTCCATTGTTCGTTTGTATTGTTACTGAAGCACTTACTGTAAACAAATCTATCTTATCTGTTTTGGTCTCGAACATATTCCAGTTATATTTTGTATCTAACAGTTTAAAAAGAACCAGGTCTGTACTCATTAAAAATTACAAGTTCACGCAAATATTCTGCATTCATTCGCGTAAAAAAAAGATGTATACATCTCATTTTGTCAAACAGATGAAACTATGTCAGAAAAAAAAATACCAGGGCGAAAACGTTATTCATATATATCTCTAAAATAATTTTCTTTCTGGGTGTCGTGTTAAGATTACTGACCTGCTTTTATAAAAAATTCTACCGTTAAATGTTTTACGAGTGCCAAAGTTGACTGAAACATTCAGTCAAAATCATAGGAGTTTTCTTCAATCATTCTTCTAGAATATCCTACATTTTACATCCTTCCAGCGCCGATAAACGTCACATAGTAGTCACATGGTAGTCACATGGTAGTCACATGATAGTTAGACAAGATTTCCTGTTTTCGGAGAGCTTTTCAACCCAATCAAGGGATGCTATTCCCACTAAACTGGCCTCTCTTAACAATGTCCTCTTTAGAGATTCACGTGGTTGACCTCTTTTTCTTCGGCCTTTTGTGTTCCACTTGATAGTTTGTTTTGAGATTCTCTGGTTGTTTCTTCTCAGCAAATGACAGACATATGTTCATCTTCTTTTTCTGATTACATATGAGACAGTGTGTTGTTTGCTCATCTCTCTTATCTCTGCGTTGTTCTTGAATTCGTTCCACTTTATACAGAGCGTTTTCCTTAGGTATTTGTTTTCAAAAGAGTCTATCTCTTTAGCTGTTTTCCAGCTTTCACATGCACAGATGAGGGTAGATATTACATTTGAATTGAATAATCCTTGGTGTTTGTGTTTTTGTATATTCGAGAATATACCTTTCTCTAAAATATGTATCTATTATAGATGACCTGAAGGTATAAAAACAGGTTTATAAATACACATTTATGCTGAGGTGCTACCACTGTTTGATATGACAAAGGAAAAAAAAGGAAAAAAAATCCCCTCTTTAAATATGAATGATGCAAAAACTATTCCCCGTACATGAAAAATGAAGTTTTTGCATTCAACCACAGAATTGTCTCTGTCCCCCGTTCCCCCCCCCCCCCAACCTGCTAAATATTTTACTTCTGAGCCACATGATCACGTGACATATATGTCCAATCCTAGTTATACAAGTGATACCACGTGGTCTGATTCTTTGAATTTCTGTTTGTTTTTATTCCCCCCCCCCCCCCCCCACCAGAGTTTACTAATTACCTTTACTTATCTTCTTCAGACACATCTCTTCGCACCAATTAAACTTTTACTGTTTGAAATTTGACAGATATTATATAGTGAAAGAAAGGCTGATGTGTGTTTAGATATCAGTCAGTCAGTCAGTTATTCGTATGTCCCTTGCGGAACTTTGCCTCCATAACAGCTCTCTCTCTCTCTCTCTCTCTCTCTCTCTCTCTCTCTCTCTCTCTCGGTTGTAAGCAAGATGCCCTGCTACTGATGCGTCCATTCGCAGATCATCAACGATGTTTAGATATGAAGAGTAATAGATAAATAGAAAGAGCGATTTATCTGTTGCTTGTGTCCGCCTAGAGAGGGCCTTAAAGAGAGGCAACCGGGGCCGTCGTCTAGGACAGTGGTTCCCAAATGGTGGTCCGCGGACCCCCGACTGGTTCTTACCGTGGAGGTCCGTGACAACATCTTAAGCTCGTTTTTTTGTCAGAACAAGGAGGAATGTTAATCGCTATTTCTTTTCTTAACTACATTACTCTCATTTTGAAAATTCACTAACTTTGTACTTTTTTTTTTTTAGTGTAGTTTAGCGTTTACTCTTTAAAGGTTACCCATATTTTCTGAAAAAAAATCTTTTACATTTAAAGCACATAGTAATCACACAAATTATGAAAATTTTCCACAGATGAGGAGGGGGGGGGTCCGTGGCCTGGATTCTGAAACAGCCGGGGGGGGGGGGTCCGTGGACTTTTGTTGATTGAGAATCACTGGTCTAGGGCATCCTATTTTTGTGAGGGCATCCTATGTGTGTGAGGGCATCCTATGTGTGTGAGGGCATCGTGTTTTCAGCCACAGGAGCGTATACTTCTTTAATTATTTCACTGCCAGTTATTTAAAAATAATAATAATAATAATTATTATAATTATAATATACGAGGACAAGGTAAAAAGTTACTGCAAATCAGCCATTAAAAGTACATGAAAAGCGCTGGTTAAAAAAAGCTTTCTTTCATATATTTTTTTTTCAATAGTTACGACCTCCTGTATCTGCGGATACTTTTTGACCCGCCATCGTACATGATCGCTTTTACACCTCGTGTGCCACTTGATGTTCAGTTGAGCCATACGCGGCTTCCCCGTGAGACAGTGTGGACTTAGACACGCACGGTTTAATCTGAAGAACTGGTATCACCAGCCGCCAGAGCCTGGAGAAAATGCTGGGCGCTTATGGGCTAATTGTCTTATGTGCAGTGAGGATGATCCATTGACTAGCTAACTAACTCGTTCAGTTGAACTCGGGACAATATGAGTTCTATTTGGCATTAAAACAACACTTACTAGACTTTCAATGTGTTTCCCATTCAAACCGCTCAGTTTATACAAACACAGGCTTTCATCTATAGTTCATGGCTATTCGTTATGTAAGAATAACATACTGTAATATATGCAGTTATATATACCGAGAGTAAAACAAGTGGAAGTTAGAAAATGGGAATAACATTTTCGAAAGAACAGATAGAAACCCCTTAATAGTACCACCTATTACCACCAAAGGCAGCGACGCTGTTAAGCAGATAGCGTCACCGTTGCTAAGCAACTAGTCAAGAAAAGCACATGTTAAAAATCACAATTAAATTTCAGACGTACTCCAAAGGAGATGTGTCTTCTGTCATTTTTGCTCATAAGCTCAGCACCGGATATCACAGTTGTTTCACGGTGTATGTCAGAGAAGTTGTTTCACGGTGTATGTCAGAGAAGTTGTTTCACGGTGTATGTTAGAGAAGTTGTTTCACGGTGTATGTCAGAGAAGTTGTTTCACGGTGTATGTCAGAGAAGTTGTTTCACGGTGTATGTCAGAGAAGTTGTTTCACGGTGTATGTCAGAGAAGTTGTTTCACGGTGTATGTCAGAGAAGTTGTTTCACGGTGTATGTCAGAGAAGATGTTTCGACCTTCTGCGGACAAGAATCAGAACACGCCTGTTTTTAACTCAGAATGAAAGGTTTACACAAGATTACATAACAAAATAATTTTATATACATCAGCTACTGCACGTAAATATTTCGAGCTATGCTTTAGATTAGTAGCTCAGAACTGCTTAAATATCGACGGTTTTAGATTATATTTCTATGTATCTACATTCGACTAAATCTTCTTTTTTTTTTCGTGAGTTGGGACCTATTCTGTT
This sequence comes from Achatina immaculata, assembly GCA_009760885.1. Taxonomy (NCBI): domain Eukaryota; kingdom Metazoa; phylum Mollusca; class Gastropoda; order Stylommatophora; family Achatinidae; genus Lissachatina; species Lissachatina immaculata. The sequence continues at coordinate 10,676,453 of CM019692.1, forward strand.
TTATCCAGTTGCTCCTCTTCATAGACTGCAGGCCACTTCTGGAATCTCTAAAAACAACAAAGAACCCACAGGCAAACATACAGGAAATCACAACAGAACTGAAGAACTTACACTATCAACAACCGTGGCGCTACAATGGGTACCATCCCACTGTGGAATAGCTGGCAGTGAAATAACTGACAACCTATCCAAAGCTGGCAGCAATCAAGATCAAACATGATTTAATCATCCAGTAAACTATCAAGAGGCGAAAACTATAATCCGTAACCAGTGCAGATCTGAATGGAAAAAGCAACTGAAATGCAACAACGAACCATACGCAATATACCAACTACAAAGACATGAGCACACCATATTCTTCCGCCTAAGGACAAGCCACTGCAGACTACTGAGCCACCTACATCGACTTAAAATGTCTCTCACAGACGAGTGTCCATGATGTGGCAGTGGAATCCAGACTCCATAACATATATTTCAAGAGTGCCAAAACCATGCAGACCTGAGGCGTGAGACATGGCCAGAAGACACAAGCTTAGGGCAAAAGCTTTGGGGCTCCTACCAGGATCTAGAGAGGACTGTGGGCTTTGCCATGTCGACAGGGATAAGGATCTGATGTGACCAACAATTTCGAACACAGAAGAAGAAGAACCAGTTGGTCCTAAACTTAATACGAGGCGACACTGCGATAAAAGCATAGTAAATCTTTCCCATTTAATACATCTAACCTGTTGAGCGTGACACTTAGCCTGGCTTACCTTAAACAGGTTAAGAATACTTACGTTAACCTACATTAAAGCGAAATAATCTACAGTTAGGCTTACATTACAATAACGTGTTGAATATCTCATGTAATTCATTGAATATTTGTACTGAAAGTGAGCAACATAATGGCGGCACGAGTGCTCAACATCAACATAACCAGCTGAAAGTACACGCTGAGCCTGAAGAACGTTTGAAGCACTGAACTTAAATTAATTATAATTATTGGATGATGGAGATGTTAGAGCGACACGGCCATCAATTTTCTCTCTCCCTTTTGATGAAGCTCGATAATTGTTGGTAGAAGACACTGGAGCATCAACAACTGCGCATGCGTGGATGAATGCTCGTGACTGGCGCTGTCAAGTTCTCAACGTAGATACGTGTATACGTGCAACATGGATTTAATTCTCATTTGCTGTAACCCATCACAATGCCAGAATTCGAGCACAGTGACTAAAAATTTAGAAGACAGTGGTTAGAAGACGAAATATTTGTGAAACTGATATAATGCTTGCAGAGATGGAACAAAGTTGAGAGAGAGAGAGAGAGAGAGAGAGAGAGAGAGAGAGAGAGAGAGAGAGAGAGAGAGAGAGAGAGAGAGACATGTCACATATCGCTAACCGGGAAAAAAAGGTCAAAATTCAGAATTCGAAGTACGACTTTTACTGCATCTATGTCGCTTTCGCACCATCGTAAAGTCGAAATATCTGCATTTGCTTTGTCATTTTTTTTTAAAGGAGACGTAAACACACACACACACACACACACACACACACACACACACACACACACACACACACACACACACACACACACACACACACACACACACACACACACACACACACAGAGATAATTTTTAATGCACTACTTCTATAAAGTACTTGCACTCTCTTGTACATGACAGTAATCCGCACTTTGATCCGATCAATGATTACAGTGTCAGTCATCAGGCAGGCAAATATCTATTAAATCATGGTAAATGAATGGCTCATATTTAAGCCTTCTTTAATCAGTGCTGAATCTCTCCAGACATGTCATTTCGATGTGTCATTGTGGAATAACAAATGTTGCTGACCTGTTGTTACACGTACTCTGCAGTTGCTAATTTTATTTGAAAGCTGTTGTTTTTATTTCATGAAGTATCTTCTACATATTAACAAACAAAGCTCGGGCTCAAAGCTGTCGCATTACAAAATTTTCCTAATGAAAACTGAATGCGATAGTGTGGGAAAATTAATATAGCATTATTTGCACTTTAGAACAAGCAAATAGCACACTGGAATCGGTCTCATACCAAAGCCATTGGTACATTAGAATCGGTATTATAACAGAGCCAATAGAATGCTTCAATCGGTCTTATAACAGAGCCAATGGGACCCTACAGTCGGCCTTATAACAGAGCCAATAGGACACTAGAATAGGTTTTATAACGGAGCCAATAGGACATTGCAATCGGTCTTATAACAAAGCCAGTAGGATGCTACAATCGGTCTTATAACAGAGCCAATGGTACAGTAGAATCGGTCTCTGAACAAAACCAGTGGTACATTAGAATCGGTCTTAGAATATAGTCAATAATACACTGTATTCGGTCTTATAACACAGCCAAAAGTACAGTAGAATTGGTCTCTGAGCAGAGCTAATGCTACAATAGAATCTGTCTTATAACAGAGCCAATGGTACACTATAATCGATTTCTGAATAAAGCTAATAGTACACTAGAATTAATCTTATAACAGTGCCAATGGTACACTAGAATCAGTCTCTGAACGAAGCTAATGGTACACTAGAATCGGTCTCTGAACGAAGCTAATGGTACACTAGAATCAGTCTCTGAAGAAAGTTAACACGACACTAGAATCGCTCTCTGAACAAAGCTAATAGTACACTAGAATCGGCCTTAGAAGAGAGCCAATGCTCAATTAGAATCGGTCTCTGAAGAAAGCTAATAGTAGATTAGAATCGGTGTCTGAAAAAAGCTAATGGTACACTAGAATCGGTCTCTAAACAAAGCTAATAGTACACTAGAATTGGTTTCTAAACAAAGCTAATAGTACACAAGAATCAGTCTCTGAATAAAGTTAGTAGTACAGTAGAGAACAGTTTTGGAAGAGGCAACATCTTGTAAAGAAGCTCCTATCGTGCCAGATTCTACCAATGTTGAATTTACATAATCGGCCACAGTAGAAGCAAGCAATGTTTGCCTTACAAGATGCAGTTTCCTATTTCTTGAGTCTTATAACCTCATGTTTGGTCAATCTTTCCTCGTCTAAAGTTTAGGAACCTATGCGACAAAAATCACTTCTTCTATGGTTCGGTCCTTTGCCAGTTCTTCACAGTGCTTGTGGCAGAACTAGGTTATCCCTGATAGTGTATTTTATAGTGGTTTTTTAAAATCTGGTGTCCCACATAAAATATCGTGCTATCCATTATGATTATATTATAATTTCATTCTAGGTTATAATAACATTCCGCTTACATCAATACACCAGCTCCAGTTTAGGAAAAGTCTTACGGGAACCTTCTGAGACCAGTGTAAAGAACTGATGTGAAAGTTTATTAATCATCTCAGCTGCAAACGTAAGGATATCTTGACAGCTGTTATTAAAATGTTGCGTGATACAAAAGGAAGTTTTTTTTATGGAACAAAAGATACGCCATTTTGAAAAAAAAATATATGTATTTTTCATCTATTTTCATGTTTCTATTCGTCCATGTTTTATCTGGAAGAGTGTGTGTGTGTGTGTGTGTATGAAAAATGTGTCTTCTCATGTTTGTTTCTCTAACTTGTGTCTTCTCGTGTCAGTTTCTCTAACTTGTGTCTTCTCACGTCAGTTTCTCTAACTTCTGTATTCTCGTGTCAGTTTCTCTAACTTGTGTCTTCTCACGTCAGTTTCTCTAACTTGTGTCTTATCACGTCAGTTTCTCTAACGTGTGTCTTATCATATCAGTGTATCTAACATATGTCTTCTCACGTAAGTTTCTCTAACTTGTGTCTTATCATGTCAGTTTCTCAAATTTGTGTCTTCTCATGTCAGCTTCTCTAACTTGTGTCTTCTCACGTCAGTTTTTCAACTAATGTCTTCTCACGTCAATTTCTCTAACTTCTGTATTCTCGTGTCAGTTTCTCTAACTTGTGTCTTCTCAAGTCAATTTCTCTAACTTGTGTCTTCTCACGTCAGTTTCTCTAACTTGTGTCTTCTTATGTCAGTTTCTCTAACTTGTATCTTCTCATGTCAGTTTCTCTAACTTGTGTCTTCTCATGTCAGTTTCTCTAACTTGTATCTTCTCATGTCAGTTTCTCTAACTTGTGTCTTCTCATGTCAGCTCCTCTAACTTCTAGCCTTCTTATGCCAGGTTCACATAAATGTTACTCAACTAATGTTGTTGGTTGTTATTAGCTTTCCATGTTGAGCAGGCATACTGGAAAATTCATCATTTATTTTTATTGCTGTCCCGGGCAGTCCAAATTTGTGGAGGTGGAGGGGGAGGGGTGAAGAGAATGGGGTATCCAGCTTGAGGGTGAGCATGGCAGGCCTCAAAAGAAGCCCGTAGTGGACTAACACATAATGGATAATCAATATGGTGAGCCTAGATGGGGTTGGTTCTGCATCGCGTAAAGACTTTTTTTTTTTTTGGAGGTCCACGTCTCGGGGATATGTTACATCTTCTTCTTCTTCGTCGTCGTTCGCCCTGAAAAGGACGTTGATTGCGCTGTTGGTTGCCTCGTTGGTTGCGCTGTTGGTTGCGTCGTTGGTTGCCTCGTTGGTTGCGCTGTTGGTTGCCTCGTTGGTTGCGTTGTATCTCAGTTACGCGCCTATCGGCCCAGCACATGCGACTTCGCCTCGAAGCCATTTTAGGATCGGGTTCATCTTTCCATTGCGATCCCGTATCACTTTGGGGGCACCACTGGGAAGTGGATTAGGGTCTTGTCCGGGGATGGTTCACCAACTTTGACACAGACACTCAGCTTAAGGTAGCGGGCAGCTCATTCCGCTTTTATAGTGTGTCTTCGCGCCCTCCCCCCCCCCCCCAACATCGTCTCAAAATCCACATCTGTTTTGCTTCCGATTTCAGTTTATTTTGTTTGTTTATGGAGTAAATTCCCACAAGCTTGGAGTGACATTAGCCTGCGTCAATAAAAATACAATAACATGAAAATAACAGAGTGACTGTACCAGACGAAAATGTTATTGATTTCTTTTTCCATAATGTAAAACTAGACCTTACGTCCAATTTAGCTTCTTCAAACGTTGACCGAGTTCCCACCTTATCAGACTAGAGGAGATACAGGGTTCTTCGTGCCAGTACTGGTAATCATTATCGATTACTTTGTACCAGCAGTTATATCTAATGTCAGCGACTTATAAGACTGAGATCAAGAAAGTTTGATGTATGGCGGGCCCAACCAACCTAACTAGTTCCATCTATGTCTTCGGGTTTGTCTGACTATCCGAGCCCCAGTACGCCTTGTGGTGTCCTGCAGGCCAGCATCAAAGTCTCTTCACCTTTGTGTCCAAAAGGCGTCCCTAACAAGGCTGTGCTAGCAATAGTATGAAGTCTTTTTCCTGGAGTACACGACAAGTCATTTTCTAGCAGCACTTTGCTGTAAATATGCGAGAAAAGAAAATCATCTTATTTTCTTGATGATTTTGGCAACGAACACTCTTTCGGCCAGTGATAAGCGCACACTTAGTATCGTCTACTCTCGAATCTGACGAGTTCTCTGACTTTTCTACGTTCACAGCTGCGGCTGTGATTGTGGTTACAGTGGACCCAGCCGCAGCTGTGAGCTAAAAGCTGTTGTCATCTGATGACATACTGAGGAATTTATCGGTCTTTCATGGTTGACCTGACATTACTGTAAATCCCTTCAGGGCTATGCAACAGTTCAAGCAATATCATGAAACTGAAGTGTAGATTGACAAAATTAGCAAGATGGAGACTACTCTATAACGTAATTATAATACGTGTTTATCACGATTTGAACAAGATATCTTTAGTGTTCACAAGATTTGGTCGTTGCACAGGGTCAGTAGTACTTTAGAATCGGTCTTAGAACAGAGTTAATATTACATTAGATTCTGCTTCAAAACACAGTTAACAATGCACTAGATTCTGTCTCCGAGCACAGTTAATAATGCACTAGATTCTGTCTCAGAAAACAGTATTGCATTAGATTCTGTCTCAGAACACAGTTAATATTGCACTAGATTCTGTCTCAGAACACAGTTAATATTGCACTAGATTCTGTCTCAGAACACAGTTAATATTGCACTAGATTCTGTCTCAGAACACAGTTAATATTGCACTAGATTCTGTCTCAGAACACAGTTAATAATGCACTAGATTCTGTCTCAGAACACAGTTAATAATGCACTAGATTCTGCCTCAGAACAGAACTAATAGTACAATGTACACTAATTTCGGTGTAATAATAGAGTAATTTCATTTGCCACAACCAATACCAGTCCTCCGTAGCTAAATCGCTAAAGACGCACTTTAAAAAAAAGTGCAGTGCCAACTGGAAGATCACGGGTTCAATCCCGGGACCGGGAAAAAAAAAAAGCAACAACTCACAAGACCTCTGGGAGTCATGACCCAGATGGGCCCACCCCCCCTAGAGTGTCAGGAGTTTAAAGGGCCGAAACATTTGTCTGAGAGGGGGGTACTTCCTCTGATGATCTGAAGGAGTTGTGTTGTTCCGCTCTCTACGGTAGAGAGTTTCCTGCATATTTAGAGCTAATAGAAGACTAGATAATATCTAAGCAAAAGAGCCCACCCCCACCCCTCCAGTCAAATCATAACATAATTCGCGCCAAAATCAGAAATTTAAAGACACATTCAGAAAACTTTGACTAATAATATTGCAGATCGGTCGTTATCAACATCAGGCCTCCGTATACAACTCTCCGCGTGGGGTCTACAAATGTGTTTCGATAGGTCAGCAAAAAGTTTGAGAGAGGATGAAAAAAGTTGAGTTTATGTTAACTTTTTTAATGATAATATCTTACTTATCTTACTTTAAACGTTTTTATTTCATTTTGTTGAGTGTACAGACAGTTAAAAAGAAACAATCGTGGACTGTGGCCTGTTTAAAACATTTCCCAGCTCTGTTAAGTACACGAATGAAACAAAACAAACGATAAACCAAGTATTTTTTGCCATAAACTTTAATTGACGACATGTAATAAAAGCGTTATTTTTTTTCAGTATTGTATATAAAGACTCCCCCGTGTGGTACCCGGGATCTGCAAAGAATAGGACCACTGTACCCTACCACGCATGATCGTAAAAGGCGACTAAGGAGGGTTCGGCATAGGGCCAGCAACCCTATCTGGTAAAAAAACTATCAGACTGCTACAGAAACGGAAGCAAGGGAAAAAATAAATGCAGGTGGAAGGAGAAATACGTATCAGGAAACTGAGCCCATGAAGGCTGTGGATGAAAGCCAGCCACTGGAAGTCCCCAGCCAGACTGCAGACCTCCTGGAGCCTAAACACAAGATGCAAATAGGCAGCTGGAATGTAAGAACACTAAACCAGACTGGAAAACTAGCACAAATCATCAAGGAAATGCACAGATACAAACTAGACATACTAGGAATACAAGAAGCAAGATGGACAGGACAAGGCAGAAGGAAATTAACAACACAGCACACAGAAGATACAATAATATGGTCAGGTAAAGAAGATCTTCATGAAGGAGGAGTAGCATTGATTATAACAAAAGAAGCATCAAGAGCATTGCTGAAATGGACCTCAATAAATGAGAGATTATTATATGCACGGTTCAACTCAAGATTCACGAAGCTGTCTATTATAGTTTGTTATGCACCAACAGAAGCAGCTGAAGAGGAATTAAAAGAAGATTTTTACAACAGCCTCCAAGCCACAGTAGAAACAATACCCAAGCATGATATGCTACTCATCTTGGGCGACTTCAATGCAAAAGTAGATGAAGGAAATGAAGATAGAAGAAGAATCATGGGAAGAGAAGGAATCGGAGAAATAAATGAAAATGGAGAAAGACTGTGCAGTTTCTGTGAAGAAAACATGATGACCATCGGAGGGACAATTTTCCAACACAAAAACATCCATTTATAGATAAAACCACAGAAAACCAAATCGATCACATACTAATAAACAACAAGTGGAAACAGTCACTACAAGATGTGCGAGCAAGGAAAGGAGCAGATGTAGGAAGTGATCACAATCTTCTGGTAGCTAAAATAAAACTAAAATTAAGGAAAGCCAAAATCGGAGAACACAGAAAGATACATTTTGATACAAGAAAACTGATAGACCAGCAAACAAGAAATGAATTCTCAATAGTATTTAAGAACCGCTTCAGTGTCCTACAAGACGAAGCAGAAATGTCCATATTAGAGTTCAATAAAACACTACAGGAAACAGCAAAAGAGGTGCTGGGATATCGGAAAAGGAGAAAAGAGGAATGGATAAGCGAGACCACATGGGAAAAGATAGAGCAAAGAAAAGAAATCAAGAAAAAATTACTGAACACCAAATCACAACGACTTAAAGAACGAGTTTTAAGTAATTATGCACAAAAAGACAAAGAAGTGAAGGAATCATGCCGTCAAGATAAAGGTCAATATTATGACAACTTAGCAGAAACAGCAGAGACAGCAGCATATACAAATGACATGAAAACCATATATAAAATCACAAAGCAGATGATAGGTAACTTCAACACAAGATGTGAAAGTGCAGTAAGAACACAAAATGGACAACTGGTCAGTGGAGAAAGAGAAAAAATTGAAAGATGGAGGGAACACTTTAACACCCTACTAAACAGAACACAAGCAGCACAAACAATAGACATACCTGAAGCAAAAACGGAACTAAACATCAATACAGGACCAATAACAATAAATGAAGTAAAGGAGGCGATAAAGAAGCTAAAATCAGACAGGGCACCAGGTGAAGATGAAGTGACTGCTGAGATCTTGAAAGCAGAAGAAACAGAAACACCAAAACAACTTTGCCGGATATTACAACAAATTTGGGATCTAGAAAAAGCCCCAGAGGAGTGGAAAACTGGGCTTTTAGTAAAACTACCAAAGAAAAGTGACCTCAGAGATAGCGGGAACTGGAGAGGCATTACCCTACTGTCACTCACCAGTAAAGTATTTTGCAGAATAATCATCAAGAGAATTGTACCAACACTTGAGGAAAAACTTCGGAAAGAGCAGGCAGGATTTAGGAAAGGAAGATCATGCATAGACCACATATTTGTACTTACACAAATATTAGAACAGGCAAATGAGTGGCATAGTAAACATATGCATTATTCATAGATTTTGAGAAAGCTTTTGACAGTGTAAACAGAGACGCACTGTGGAAAATCCTAAGATGGCATGGCCTCTCCCATAAAATAGTTAATGTAATCAAAGCCCTATACGAGGGTTTTCAGTGCAAAGTTATCTGTGGAGAACATACCTCCAGCAGTTTTAGGGTACAAACAGGAGTGAAACAGGGATGTGTACTATCACCAACATTATTTATCTTGGCAGTAGACTGGTTAATGAAGGAACCAACATCAGACAAACGCAGAGGATTACAATGGACCCTTGACACAGTGCTGGAGGACCTTGACTTTGTGGACGACATTTGTCTGTTATCGAGCAGTCACAAAGATATGCAAGATAAAATAAACAAGCTAACTCAAAATGCAAACAACATAAGACTAAAGATCAACGTAGGAAAGACAAAGTTAATGAAGCAAAATGTGAACAACAGAAATGTACTCAGAGTAGATAACAAGTTAGTGGAGGAGGTCAATGAATTTGTATACCTTGGCAGCAGAGTAGTAGAAAATGGAAACAGCACAGAGGACACCAACAGTAGACTTACTAGAGCAAACCAGGCTTTTGCAATGCTGCAGACTATATGGAAATTTAAAAAAAACTAAGCATAAATATAAAAAAATCAGGATATTTAAGAGTAATGTTCTAAGTGTACTACTCTATGGAAGTGAATGCTGGAAAATCACCAAAACTATAGAAAACAAGTTGAATTCTTTCCAGACTAAATGTTTACGAAGAATTAGAAAAATATTTTGGCCAAACACCATAAGAAATAACAGCTTATTAGCAGAAATGCAGATGAAACCACTGACAACAGTTATTGAGGAAAGACGCTGGCGATGGTTGGGACATGTGCTCCGAATGACTGACAACTCACTACCAAAAATATCACTAAGATGGACACCACAGGGGAACAGAAGTAAGGGTAGACCAAAAGAGACATGGAGAAGAACAACAGAAAGGATGTTGAGCAATAGAGGGCTCACTTGGGCAAGAGCAGAAAAAAAGGCAAAGGACAGGCATTTATGGAAAACCCTTGCGGAAGCACTTAAGGTTCAGATATATATATATATATATATATATATATATATATATATATATATATATATAAAGACTAGAAAAAGAGTTTTGAAATGTTACATCGAGCAAGTACTACTATATGGAAGCGAATCATGGTCACTAACAACAAAAAAAAGAGCGTTAGAGGCACCTGAAATGTGGTCCCTCCGAAGAATGTTAAGAATACCACCTCTCTCTCTCTCTCTCTCTCTCTCTCTCTCTGAACCTTAAGTGCCCAGGGCACATGGGGCTTCCGCAAGGGTTTTCCACAAATGCCTGTCCTTTGCTTTTTTTTCTGCTCTTGCCCAGGTGAGCCCTCTATTGCTCAACATCCTTTCTGTTGTTCTTCTCCATGTCTCTTTTGGTCTACCCTTACTTCTGCTCCCCTGTGGTGTCCATCTTAGTGCTATTTTTGGTAGTGAGTTGTCTGTCATTCGGAGCACATGTCCCAACCATCGCCAGCGTCTTTCCTCAATAACTGTTGTCAGTGGTTTCATCTGCATTTCTGCTAATAAGCTGTTATTTCTTATGGTGTTTGGCCAAAATATTTTTCTAATTCTTCGTAAACATTTAGTCTGGAAAGTATTCAACTTGTTTTCTATGGTTTTTGGTAATTTTCCAGCATTCACTTCCATAGAGTAGTACACTTAGAACATTACTCTTAAATATCCTGATTTTCATATTTATGCTTAGTTTTTTTTATTTCCATATAGTCTGCAGCATTGCAAAAGCCTGGTTTGCTCTAGTAAGTCTACTGTTGATTTCCTCTGTGCTGTCTCCATTTTCTACTACTCTGCTGCCAAGGTATACAAATTCATTGACCTCCTCCACTAACTTGTTATCTACTCTGAGTACATTTCTGTTGTTCACATTTTGTTTCATTAACATTGTCTTTCCTACATTGATCTTTAGTCCTATGTTGTTTGCATTCTGAGTTAGCTTGTTTATTTTATCTTGCATATCTTTGTGACTGCTCGATAACAGACAAATGTCGTCCGCAAAGTCAAGGTCCTCCAGCACTGTGTCAAGGGTCCATTGTAATCCTCTGCGTTTGTCTGATGTTGCCTCCTTCATTAACCAGTCATGTTGCCTCCTTCATTAACCAGTCTACTGCCAAGATAAATAATGTTGGTGATAGTACACATCCCTGTTTCACTCCTGTTTGTACCCTAAAGCTGCTGGAGGTATGTTCTCCACAGATAACTTTGCACTGAAAACCCTCGTATAGGGCTTTGATTACATTAACTATTTTATGGGGGAGGCCATGCCATCTTAGGATTTTCCACAGTGCATCTCTGTTGACACTGTCAAAAGCTTTCTCAAAATCTATGAATAATGCATATGTTGTACTATGCCACTCATTTGCCTGTTCTAATATTTGTGTAAGTACAAATATGTGGTCTATGCATGATCTTCCTTTCCTAAATCCTGCCTGCTCTTTCCGAAGTTTTTCCTCAAGTGTTGGTACAATTCTCTTGATGATTATTCTGCAAAATACTTTACTGGTGAGTGGCAGTAGGGTAATGCCTCTCCAGTTCCCGCAATCTCTGAGGTCACCCTTGTTTGGTAGTTTTACTATAAGCCCAGTTTTCCACTCCTCTGGGGCTTTTTCTAGATCCCAAAGAATACCATGGACAGCTAAAATAACAAATAAAAAAAGTTTAAGGAAAGCCGGTGAGAAAAGAACATTAATAAACACATTACGGGGGAGACATTCAAGGTTTACTGACCATATAATGAGAAGAGAAGGTTACAACAGGAGAAATTGTAAGCAGGAAAGGGAGAGGTAGACCAAGAGAGAAAATCTTAGATAGCTTGACAAAATGGCATGGAAGAGGCACAACGAAAGAACTAATGAATAACATGAAAAGATCGGGAACTGTGGGGAGATATGGTCGTCAATGCTTACAGGCATGGCGCATCATGATGATGATGGTGTTGATATAAACATAGTTACGTTGTCATAGAAATGAGAACCACAGCTTTTAAAACGCAGCAACATTTGCTGCATTCTGTCAGCGTCATTAGCTCTAGACAGTGTAAAACAGAGCTGCTGACAAGATAATCTCTTAAACAAACACTCAGATGATTTTGTATCCAGCCACCATTTTCTCTTGTTCTGATGTCTGTCAATCTCACTCTTCATTTTAACGTGAAGAATGGCATCTCCTAACCGATTCATTTCAAAACGTTGCCACAAAAATAACAGTTGGACTGTTCTTACTTCAGTTTTGTAGGTCTTTATAGCGCTTTGTCTGGCTTCTCATTTCAGAGTTTGCTATTTCCTCATTTTAACGTGATCTCCTCATGGTATAGCCCATTCTCCCGAGAAATGTAATCTTCTGTTGTTATTTGAATTCGCCTATTTACGGCTGTAGTCAGAGCGGAACCTTTGAAAAGAAAATAAGACTACGGAGTGTTAATATTCTTTTTTTTTCTTCTTCTATCACTCTTGAACTGCAAGCTGGTGCTCTTTGTAGCTGATGCGGTGAAGATGTTGAAGCACAGAATCGTATCGGATTAGAAGCGGGTTATGACGGGTGTTTGTTTCTTGTGCTAACAAGCAGGGGGTGAGTAATGCTTCTTTTGTAGATTCCATCACCTTGGGAACTTTGACGATTCCCGCTAGCCACGCTTGGCCTGTTGCTGGGGCTACCGACGAAGAGGTATGACAGGGTCTTGGTCAGCTATAGCTCACCTAACCTTACACTAGCATGTCAGCTATACTCACCTAACCTTACATTAACATGTCAGTTATAGCTCACCTAACCTTACACTAGCATGTCAGCTATAACTCACCTAACCCTACACTAGCATGTCAACTATAGCTCACTTGACCTTACACTAGCATGTCAGCTATAGCTCACCTAACCTTACACTAGCATGTCAGCTATAACTCACCTAACCCTACACTAGCATGTCAACTATAGCTCACTTGACCTTACACTAGCATGTCAGCTATAGCTCACCTAACCTTACACTAGCATGTCAGCTATAGCTCACCTAACCTTACACTAGCATGTCAGCTATAACTCACCTAACCTTATACTAGCATGTCAGCTATAACTCACCTAACCTTATACTAGCATGTCAGCTATAGCTCACCTAACCTTACACTAGCGTGTCAGCTATAGCTCACCTAACCTTATACTAGCATGTCAGCTATAGCTCACCTAACCTTACACTAGCGTGTCAGCTATAGCTCACTTGACCTTACACTAGCATGTCAGCTATAGCTCACCTAACCTTACACTAGCATGTCAGCTATAGCTCACCTAACCTTACACTAGCATGTCAGCTATAGCTCACCTAACCTTACATTAGCATGTCAGCTATAGCTCACCTAACCTTACACTAGCATGTCAGCTATAACTCACTTAACCCTACACTAGCATGTCAACTATAGCTCACCTAACCTTACACTAGCGTGTCAGCTATAACTCACCTAACCTTATACTAGCATGTCAGCTATAACTCACCTAACTTTATACTAGCATGTCAGCTATAGCTCACTTGACCTTATACTAGCATGTCAACTATAGCTCACCTAACCTTATACTAGCATGTCAGCTATAGCTCACCTAACCTTATACTAGCATGTCAGCTATAACTCACCTAACCTTATACTAGCATGTCAGCTATAGCTCACCTAACCTTACACTAGCATGTCAGCTATAGCTCACCTAACCTTACACTAGCATGTCAGCTATAGCTCACCTAACCTTATACTAGCATGTCAGCTATAGCTCACCTAACCTTACACTAGCATGTCAGCTATAGCTCACCTAACCTTATACTAGCATGTCAGCTATAGCTCACCTAACCTTACACTAGCATGTCAGCTATAGCTCACCTAACCTTACACTAGCATGTCAGCTATAGCTCACTTGACCTTACACTAGCGTGTCAGCTATAACTCACCTAACCTTATACTAGCATGTCAGCTATAGCTCACCTAACCTTACACTAGCATGTCAGCTATAGCTCACCTAACCTTACACTAGCATGTCAGCTATAGCTCACTTGACCTTACACTAGCATGTCAGCTATAGCTCACCTAACCTTACACTAGCATGTCAGCTATAGCTCACCTAACCTTACACTAGCATGTCAGCTATAGCTCACCTAACCTTACATTAGCATGTCAGCTATAGCTCACCTAACCTTACATTAGCATGTCAGCTATAGCTCACCTAACCTTACACTAGCATGTCAGCTATAACTCACTTAACCCTACACTAGCATGTCAACTATAGCTCACCTAACCTTACACTAGCGTGTCAGCTATAACTCACCTAACCTTATACTAGCATGTCAGCTATAACTCACCTAACCTTATACTAGCATGTCAGCTATAACTCACCTAACCTTACACTAGCATGTCAGCTATAGCTCACCTAACCTTACACTAGTATGTCAGCTATAGCTCACCTAACCTTACACTAGCATGTCAGCTATAGCTCACCTAACCTTACACTAGCATGTCAGCTATAGCTCACCTAACCTTACACTAGTATGTCAGCTATAGCTCACCTAACCTTACACTAGCATGTCAGCTATAGCTCACCTAACCTTACACTAGTATGTCAGCTATAGCTCACCTAACCTTACACTAGTATGTCAGCTATAGCTCACCTAACCTTACACTAGTATGTCAGCTATAGCTCACCTAACCTTACACTAGTATGTCAGCTATAGCTCACCTAACCTTACACTAGTATGTCAGCTATTGGTCGCTGATTACCAAATCACCCTCACCCCCCCTCCCCCCCTTTGTATGCACGTTATTGTTTCTAGGATATTTTCTATTTTGGAAGGTGGATCAGTTATACGTTTCCTCTAAATAGAGATGGCTGTCCTCTTTCAAGTGTTCAGCTTCTTAAATTCTTGCAACTCTAAAGAGGATTGTTCATTGAAACACTAAATAAAAATATGTGGCCCAACTGGAGTTGAAGAAGAAATAACCCAACATTAAGGTCTTGTATTAGAAATTATTGTCCAGGAAAAAATTTAAAGTTCTCAATATTTGATAGCCAAATATTCGAGATTTTGATTCGTAACGGGGTTGACAGTTTGCTAGACTTGGTATCAGAACAAGACCCATAGTACAGGAAATAATGGCATCACAATAGACTCAACAGTAGATTAGAATATGTCTTGAAAGGAACTAACAGTACTCTACATTCTGTCTCAAAACGTAGCCAACAGAACAGAGTCAGTAGTAAAGTAGATTTAACCTCACGTCAACCATACTTTATTCTGCCTCAGATAAGAGCCAGCAGCTGGCTAGATCCTGTTTCGAAGAACATACCAGCATTAGACGAAGTCTGGTCTCAGTTCAGAGCAATGGCTTAGTAGTTTTCATCTCAAGTCAGCCAACTTCATTAAGTATCAGCGGGGAGTCAACATCATGGTACATTTTGTCTCTAACATACGCAGAAGTACACCAAATTTTGTCTCAGAACAAAGATAGAGTACACGAAACTTTGTCTCAGAGCAAAATAAGAGTATACTAAACTTTGTCTCAGAGCAAAATTAAAGTACACTAAACTTTGTCTTAGATCAAAATTAGAGTACAATAAACGTTGTCTCAGAGCAAAATTAACGTATACTAAACTTTGTCTCAAAACAAAAGTAGAGTACACTAAACTTTGACCCAGAGCAAAATTAGAGTACACTAAACTTTGTCTCTGAGCAAAGTTAGAGCACCTTAAAACTTTTTCTCAGAACACAGAGTACACTAAATCTGGCCTCAAAAACAAAGACAGCAGTACAGCAGATATTTTTTTCTCCTAGTCATTACAGTTTGCATGTCTCAGAAAGGAGGAGATCATAACCTGGCTCATATCTCAAAACACAACCAGTACAACATTTCTTGTAAGCTTAGTTTTCTGTTCCTACAGTCAGGTATTTCAAGAGGTGCATCTTATGAGAGCTGCATTAGCGAAGTCATACCATGAAGCCCACAAAAGAGTTCATGTTCTATTTTCAGGTCATAAAACTGTGTAATATAGCACACCACTAACATCATGTATCAGGACGTCCAATGACTATACAAGATTGATGCTGAAGCTCCGCCTCCCAGCAAGATTTTGCCATGGTTTCCTTGGAAGTACTTGGTGTGGTATGTGGTCTAGGGGCTGTAACTTCTGTGCTCATATGTCTTCTTGTGGTTTATCTGCTGTACCGCCGTAGAGGCAGCCGGCGCTTAGCTCTGGATGGAAACACATACCACGCCGTCGGAGACTACAAACCGCCGTCCTTCACCTCGGGAGAATCAGTGTCCCAGGTGAGTATATAAATCATTGATATTGTGAGATTATTTCTTAGTCCATTCTCGATCAGGGCTGATTTAATTCAAAATGAAGGGATGAATCCAGCGCAGAAAGAAATCTAAGTACAAGTAACTGTTGAAATACAAATCACTGCTAACGACGCAAGGTGCCCAAACTGATCCGAGCATTGTCCTCTCGTGGCTACCCTGCTGGTCTTACCGGAGTCCAGGGTTCGAGACATTGGAGTTATCGTCCAGTTTGTTTTTCCTCTAACTTTCACTGTTTTTTGAAGCTGCTCATGCGATACTGCACTTTGTCACTTCACTGTGACCAACCTGTGTTGAGACTGTAATCTGTGTTAATTAATCTACTGACTTCTAGGAGATGCTAGGGGAGGGTAATAGCGCTGTCCAATTTGAGACCCACTTTTGACATGCTAGCGTTAGGTTGGCGAACAATAGCCGAACAAGACCTTGTCCCATCCTTACGTTAGTACGTATAATTAGTACATATAATTTTGAATGCAGGGGTTCTCAAGCTCTCTTATGGGAAGCTGGAGCCACATGGCTCGCTGTTTAGCTACACGTAACATTCTCTTCAATCATTATAGTACCTCTCCACTAAGTCCACCCCTTCTTACTTTTCAAACTTCCTCACAGCATCACTCTGCAACCCCTCTTCCCCAATCATCTGTTTCAACTTCTCCTAGCTAGGTCAATATTGTATCACTCTCTCTCCCCTCCCCGATTCCCCATACACCACCCCCAGTTACAACCCACCGACCACATATCACAGGTCTCTATTTAAACAGTCTCTACGTTCTACTAAATCCATTCCTGACACACACCGCCGGACAAGTCACACCTTACAATTTACAGCTAACACATTTATTAAAAAAAGCAGTATTAAAAATTTTTTACAACAATCAAGCTATATTTTAAACTAGTTTAGACTATGCTTTGGGAGGCATATAGTCCATATGAAACAGATGTTGACAAAGTATAAAGTTATAAGAACGAATATTAATTATACGTTTTATATGAATTGGTAGAGCATTCCAAAGATGGGCAACTGAGTAAGAGAAGCTTTTTTTAAACATGTCAAGCCTTGGTTTTGGGAGAATACAATTCCTTAAGCGTTGACTATGTTTTGGGTTGGATTTGAACAACAACCACAGAAAGGGTGGAGCATTGTGCGATGGAATTTTATGAATTAACTTGGCCTTGTTGAAAAGAAATCTCTTCTTGAAGGTTAGAATATCAAGGTATTTGTCCTTATTTGTAATACATGCTGCATGTTTGTCATCTATAAGCTTTACTGCTCGTTTTTTAAGTGAGTAAAGTCTTTTCATGTTTGACATGGAACAACCATCCCAGACTGTGGAACGGTAGTCCACGTGTGTTTGTATCTGTGATAAGTAGTATATTTTTCTGGCGTCTATGTCAAGAAAATGTTTAATTTTAGTAAACTCTTTAATTTTTTGTGCAATGAGTTTGATTAGATTGTCTACATGATGATTCCATCTGAGGCGATGGTCAACCATGAGACCTAGAGTTTTATGTTCATTCTCTATCTGTGAAGTTCCAGCACGGAGTTGTAGTGTTGTTGTTGGTGAATTTGTTAATTTCTGTCTAGTTGTAATGAACATGGATTTTGTTTTGCTGGTGCTTATGAGCATTCTGTTGTTATTTCTCCAGTTAATTAACTGTTTATTTCAGTTTGAAGAGTTGACTCAAGGTTAATACAGTCACTGTCACTAGTGTAAACTGTGTAGTCATCAGCAAAGAGGTCACAAGATTATTTTTTTAGATGAAGTGGAAGATCATTGATGTAGATGGTAAACAGGAGATCCAAGAATAGATCCCTATGGAACGCCAGTATCAACTACAGATAAACTTGGCTTAGAGTTTTTGAGGCAAACTACCTGTTGTTTGTTGGAAAGAAAAGATGTAATACATTTTGTCAAATCAGGGTGTAATCTATGTCTCAAGGTTTCTAACAAGGATTTCACGATCAATGATGTGAAATGCTTTTTTTAAAGTCAACAAAGACAGCACCACATAATTTTTCATCGTTTATATTAGATAACCAACATTCTGTCATTTTTATGAGAGCTGTGAGGCAGGAATGTTTCGGCCTAAAACCTGACTGACAGTCAACAATCAAATCATATTCTTGCATGTGTTGTAAGTATGTTTTTTTATGTGTTTTATAGTGGTTGTGACAAAGTAGATACACTGGGAATTGGTCTATAGCTTGAGGGATTTTGCTCTGAATCAGATTTAAAAAGGAGATATATTTTTGCAGTTTTAAAAGCCTGAGGAAAATGACAATGTGCAATGCACTGATTGTAAATGTATGTTAGTGTATCTGTAATTACTGGGGCTGAGTAGCGTAATATCTTGTTGCTAATTTCATCAAATCCTGCTGTGTTGTTGCTCTTTAAAGATCAAAGACATTATAAACTTCACTAACTGACATGAAAGGAATACTGGGTTGCTTTAGATTTGCACATTTGCTACCTATAAATGCATTTAATTCGTTTAAGTCAAAAGCAGGGGTTGGTAGTGAAGATTTTAAGATATTGACTTCTTCTCTGAAGTGATTGCTGAACTCTTCACAAGCGGGCACATGATTATGACTCTGCAAGTCAGACTGTTTTCTCTTGTTTGTTAGAATGTTAATTGCTTTCCAGACAGACTTACTGTCTGATTTATTCTGAACTAGGTTCCTAAAGTAGTTTCTCTTTTCTTGCCTAATTAAATACTGAACTCCATTTCTAAGTAATTAGTAGCTAGTGAATTCCTTATTTTTGTGGGCCTGATCTCTTTCTCTCTTGAATTGCAATATCTCAGGTGTTATTCATGGGGACTTCACTTGATGTTTAACTCTCACCTCCTTAATAGGAACATGCTTGTCAAATATATCCCTGAGAAAGAAGAACAATGAATGAATGAACGATCTTTATTTTTAAAGGATAAAGAATTGGGCACGCATGCCCCTCTTACATTCCATCCTTCCTCATTCCTTTTTAAAATTCTTCCCACATACTAGATGAAGAAGAAGAAGAAGAAGATGAAGATGAAGAAGAAGAAGAAAAAGAAGAAGAAGAAGAAGAAGAAGTAACTTCTCCAGCACATCCCTGAAGGTCCTTGCCTCTGGATTTTTCTGTAAAATTTCGCTTCCCTAACCTTTTATTCTTCCCAGCCACTCTCAAGAACAAACAAACACAGTTGAGATGACACGAAGAAAGGCGGATAAGAACGAACGAACTTTATCTTTCAAGGCTAAAGTATGAATCCCAAATAGAAAAGCACATTTGTTCTTTAAAAAGTATGGAGGGCACTTCTACAGGTGAACAGCAGGGTAATTAAGGGAGAAAGTTATGATAATAGAACGGTTAGAAAGACCAATTTAAAAACAAGGTAATACGAATATATTCTTTTTGAAGATAAATCAGAATCAGGCCACCGATCTCCTTCTTTCACAATTCAAAACAATTTTCTACGTAAGAAAACAATAAATAATAGTACATTAATTAAAAATTGATCTTGTGCAAAGAAATTAAGTGGGGGAGATTCGTGTGATAAAAATTTACCCGAAATGAGTTCATCTGATAACGTTCGGAAAGGCCAAGCTGTACATATTTTTCTGTCGTTTCCTTGGAGATCGCTTCGTTTGCTGTTCGGGTACTTCTCGTGGCAGATTTTTTAAAGAGATCCCATCTCTCGTTGTTTGCAATTATAAACACGCCCGAAATAGTAGAAGATTACCTGCAGGAAGATAATAACTGACAAAGCGTGATGGTTTAAATGAGAATTACATTATTAGGGAATGCTTGTAAATTGTTGATATTTGTTCTTGTTCCGTCTCCTTGGTGCTGCACTGTGGAGGATTTTTTTTGTGTGCAGCTGATACGATAAAAGTGCAAAGTGTTGCACAAGCGTCGTGTCGGATGCGGAGAGGGTTACAGTGGCTATTTTTGTATACTTGGAGGGAAGGGTGCAATGCTTCCTTATTAGATCCCATCACCATTGAGGACTGCATCAGTTCCTGCCAGGTTAAGTCTAGTACTGGAATGAGAACTGGAACACAGTCTTGACCGGCTATGAAAAGAAAGGACTATTTGTATATAATATCTATGTTATGCCAAAATGTCTTTTTTTTAACGTCGTGTGTTCCCATAACACTTTGAGGTGAAAATAATTGTGGGGCTTATATTTATATAAAGTTTCTAGGGAATCTGTTTCATTACAACCAATAGGATGCAGACTCAAGATTTTATCTACACCAGAAATGTTTTTAATCACGAACTTAATCCTTTCCAGATGTCTTAATAATCCAGTCTGCCTACAACTTCCTTTGGCTGTTTCGTTTCGTTTAATATTTTTTTTTCGTTTTGTTCCGTTTGTTTTCCAAGTTTAAACGAAAACTTTTACAAGGAATAAAACATTAATAATAATGAACCAGTAATTAACCTGAAAAAATTATTGTTTGATTTTAGCAACCATATTTGTTTGTTTGCTTGCTGGTACAATGCGTGTTTAAGAAAACTGATACAAGAAAGCTAATCTACGAAAGAAAGGACAGCAAAGAGTTAATGCAGGGCAGATGATATTTTTTTTTTTTATCAAAGATTTTCCGCAGACAGGAGACTTTTTTTTCAGAGAACGATAGCGAGATTATCTGTGTGATGCTATATAGATTAGATGCTATCTGTATTTATTATAGATTTGCATGCAGACTTTTGATATTATCGCAGATTCTCCTTGTATTATGGAATATACTAGCGTAGATCTGGCTTAGATTAGGACATATCGTTATTACAGATTGTGTAGAGATAAGGGGGGATTTTTTTATTCTATTCTTTGAAACAAATTACGTGACGATAATCGATATCATTATCACAGATTCTGCTCAAACCCGGAAATACCTTATCATAGCTTCTGTATAGATTAGGGGGGATATCTTATCTCATCTTGTACAGATAACAGAATTCTGCTGAAACTGAGACACGTTATCGCAGTTTCTGTATAGATTAGAGAGATTTCTTACAGGTTGAAGAATGCGTATATTACAGATTCTGTACCGATTAGGACGTATATTTTGTTCACCGAGGGTTTAACTCTTTTACCAGCTGTCTCTGTCTATGTTCTGCATTAGCAGTGTCACAGAATTTCCCCCGCGGTCCAAGTAAATCACTGAAGTATACACATTTCCCCGCTGACGTCGCTAGCCACACGACTGTGGTCATTGTGACATCACAAGTGATGCTCCCCACAGCTGTGGGTGCGTGAGTATATGTGTGTATGTGTGTGGATGAGTGTGTCAAGTATGTTAGAACAGGCGAGGCGGCCGAGCCCGCCAGACTGGGAGAGAGGGGCCAGCTTTCCTTAAGTGGCAACACCGAGATCAGAGCTAGATGAGGCCTAGTGGGTTGTCAGTTCCTAGGGGAGTCGCTCTCAACGAAGCTTTGCAGTCGTGTGGGTCATCTAAAGATAGACGTATTTGGCAACGAAAGTTTATAAGTGATAATAGATAGATCAAAGCTGTACAGGCGTCGAATCCAGCACTAGATCTCGTATATCAAACCAGGGTATTTCAAATCTGTGTAAAAAAAAACTATGGCGGTTTTCCAGGAGTGTTTTAGAGTCTGTCATGGTTTGTCGTGTAATAAGAAGGCTGTGCTAGCTAATGCTTGTTATTTTGTGCCACGTCGCGTCAGTTTTTTTTTCCCACATCACATCTTACTGTGATGTGTAACATGATGATGCTGATGTGGTAGCAGGTTTGGATTTACAGACGCAAGTGTCGTACACAGGACGGTTTCCTTAGGCCTTCGGATCAGCTATTTAGCTTGTGTGTGTGTGTGTTGCATTCTGGCCATGAGCGATTGTGTTTGTGACGCCAGCTTATTTGTTAGAAATTGTATGTTTATGTGTGTGTATCTGAGAGAGAGAGAGAGAGCTATGAATTTACGTGTGTGTGTGTGTTTAGGTTTTAACAGCGCGCGTGTCATTTGTCACGAGTCCTTTGTGTCGCTGTGTGAACGTGCTGTGCATAATTGTATGCGTGTATGTTTGTGGTTATATATATATATATATATATATATGATTATATATATGAGTGTGTATGTGGGCACGAGCATTTTTTATGAAATAGAAAATGTTTGTTCTGAATGCGTTTTTTTTACTTTTGCAGATACTGCGTCTTTGATGAATTTCATGCTTATATTTGAGCACATGAATTTCTCTCTCTCTCTCTCTCTCTCTCTTTCTATGTGTATATGTGTGTCAAGGTCCCTGCCGACAAGAGTAGGATATCATGCCCTAACCTTTGATCTCTTATGCATCCCAGCAGGCTTGTCACTGGGCATTCCCCGTGCCAGGATGCCGAACCATCAAACATATTGTCTCTCTGTCTACCCCTGTCTCTTCTACCTTCGATCTTCCATGTTGCCATTAGGTGCTCTAGCCAGCTTTCCTCTAGACATCTCCCACAGAACTATATAGTCGCTTTCTGATCTTTGTTATAATCTTCCTTGTTTCTTGTGTCTCTTTCAGAACTCCCTCGTTCGATTTTCTCACTGTCCATGGTATCTTCAGCAATCTTCTTAAGAACGGCATTTCAGCTGATTCCAGCCTTATTTGTATCTCTTTGTATATCCTAGACTTACCGTTCATGTTTCGCACACATAAATTACTGGTATGTTTATATGTGTTTTTATTAGTAAATGCGAAAGCCTGTGTAGATGTTTGTTTTATTATTTATTTCTAACGTTATCTATGTGTGAGTGCATATGTTCTGTTTGAAGTGCTCTTAAGTGACGATCAGTATGCTTGTCTGGGTTCTGTATATGTACATATTACTGCAGATATCGAATGTTTTCCTCCGACTGTTATGTGAAAAAGAGCTAATCAGGGCCTCTATATTGTTTAAAGGATAATCATAGCCCATATGATCCTAAAGAAACGAGGCTAAAGAAAGGTCAGGTTATCTGATTCGGGCAATTTCAAAACGTAGTGATTTATTAAAAAAAATACACGCTGATAATGTTCCACAGTGAAGTTCGTGTTATAAGAACTTAAAACTGTAGAAGAACAGGTAATAAATATCGCCATGTCGCAAATTGCCATCAGCACCTTTTCTCGGCAACAGCCATGAAACAAAGACACGGTCATGATGCAGTTGTCTAAGTTCCTGGCCAGTCTTAAATCATCCTCTGCTTCTTCGTCTTTCTCGTCGTCTTTGGACTCCCCAGTAAAACACGTCTGCCAGAGCAAGAACCAGCTCCTGGACCAGCCGGGGAGCAATAACAATGAAGCCGGGTCGGAGGTAGGTCAAGGACGCTGAGCAAAACTGCAGAAGTCAGTAGTCACATATTTGCTCAAATGCATCCAATGTCTTCTTCTCCTCGTCGTTTCCCCCCTCTAAGTCTTCGTAGAATCAGATTATATAGTTCATTAGTAGATCACAGGCATCCATCATTACCTTCACCAAACAGCCCATCGTATGATACATCAGTAATTCTAAACAGTTGGACAAATTTCCATTGGATTCAAAGAAACTTTTATTTGAAGTTCTAAGTCCAAATGTCACCAGTCACAGCGTGTCAGCTAAGCAGAATTTGCATAACAAAAATTTCATTGGTCATTTGAAATATTGCAGCAATTCATAGACCACCATTGGTTAGTTCAAATATTGCAAAATTTCCTATAACAACATTCCATTGGTCGCTTTAAATACTGCAGCAATTCATACAACAACATTTCATTGGTCACTTTAATTACTCCATCGACTCCTGGAACAAGATTCCACTGATAGGTTTAAATATTGCAGCAATTCACAGAACATTCTATTGGTCACTTTTATTACTCCACAGCCTTCTAAAACAACATTCAGTTGGTCAGTTTAATTACTCCATCCACTCCTAGAACAACATTTCAGTTGTCAGTTTAAATATTCCACCAGTTTCTGGAACAGAGTTCCATTGGTCAGTTTCAAAATTCCATCAGTTCCTATAGAACAGAATTTCACTGGTCAACCTGAATAATCCTGATCACCATTTCATCGATCAGCGTAAGTATTCCATCCATCAGTTATACATAAAGTGGGGGTCAATGCTATTTACCAGTTTCATAACTCTTTTGTTAAGTCTAAAGTATAGGTAGGTCATAACATGTAAATATTCCGTCAGCTTTTTACGAGCTATTTTGTAAATTAAGGTATTTGATATATTCACTAAATTGTCACAAAGTCTGTTGCCCCCTGTATGAACTTTGCTTGAAAACCAAGTACTAACTTGAGATCTCATTGTAAACAGGACCTTCAGACTTCCAAAGAATCCCGATCTCTCCAGTCGAGAGCGTACTCGCTGTCAGGAACTTCCCGATCTAGCACGCGCTCTGACCCGATCACAGACGACAACAGCAGCATCAGCGCCAAGAGTGACGTCAGCGTGGACAGTTCGATATTTGATCACAACTTCGGTAAGTGATTTGAGTTTTGGTGAAAGAAATATACGATTCTACAGGATTGTGAGAGAGACAGGGTAGGGGAGGGGTGTCTAATAGTGGAGGAAATTTGCTGGCAAAAACAACATTTTAAAAAGGTATGTATTAGACCCAAGTAGCAGATGAAATAACGAACTGTATTCCCGTAACATGAAATATAAATGGAAGATAGGCAGAGGAAGGCCAAGAGAGAAGGTCATGGAGAGTCTAACTCGATGACATGAATTTTAAAAAAAATCACCAACCAAGCTAACTGAATACATAAATAAATAAAATCCAAGGATCGAGATTTGTGGAGAGGCATGACCGTTGACGCTTCCTGACATGGCACATAATGATGATTCTCACAATAAAAGGCTGTATTAAGCAGGCTTCCTGCTGCTGCTGCTGCGTGTATCTCTTCTGGACAGCCGGCTGTAGTAAACGTGGATACCCAACGCATATTCCGAGCAAAACTACTTGGCACTCTCTCTCTCTCTGCAGTCTGAGACAAACTGCTTTATGGCTAACTCTTGCCAGAATCAGAGGTGAAATTAGAACCAGCAAATCCCAGGGAATTTTAGCTATTCAGTTTTATCATTATTGTCCAAAAAATTGCAGGTTAGTCCGGGAGTTCTCAGCCTTTCTCGTGCCGTGACAGGAGTTCTCAACCTTTCTTGTGTTGTGACAGGAGTTCTCAACATTTCTCGTGCCGTGACAGGAATTCTCAACCTTTCTCGTGCCGTGACAGGAGTTCTCAACCTTTCTTGTGTTGTGACAGGAGTTCTCAACATTTCTCATGTCGTGACAGGAATTCTCAACCTTTCTCGTGTCGTGATAGGAATTCTCAACCTTTCTCGTGTGGTGACAGACATGAACAACAGACCAAGAGGCAATGGCAGAAGCTTTTTGATCTTCATCAGGGAAAACTGCCAGCACTATAAAACAATAAGCAGAAATTCACTTTTTCCTCCCTCCAGGATATCACGTCCATGAAAGTAATAATTCACCTGCTACATAAGAGTCTCACCTGCCCATGGAGATTTTTGAGTTCTTCTCTGGCAAAACTGTTACAAGATCTTTCATGGGTTCTAACAAAATTTACCAGTTGGCACTTGTCACTAGTACTTTCCTCTAGTTATGGAGCAAAGTAATGTTTCCCTCTTGACGTTCATTTCAAAACACAATCTACATTCTGTGGCTGATAATGTACCCGGTCCGACAATTAAGTAATGAGACTGATATTAGTATGGCCAAGACAAAAATGCCATCTATGAAACAAAGCATGGAATCCAAAGAGGCAACCTTCATCTATGATCTGGCAACTTTTCATCGCCGCCCGATAAGCAGACGGCAGACAAGCTGCCATTTTGTTGACCTAGTTAGAGGTGGATTGTCACGTAATCAGCATGGAGCAAAAAGCTAACATTAAATTCTGTTTAAAACTCGGAAAAAGTGCCATTGAGACAGTTGGATTGATGCGACCAGTTTATGGGGATAATTGTTTATCACGTGCACAGATATTCAGGTGGTATTCACGATTCAAAAGTGGTGTGGAAACGATTACAAATGCAACTAGACATGGACGCCAAATTTCTGTTCGTAATGAGGAATTCATTGCAAAAGTCAGAGAACGGATATAAGAAGATCGTTGTTTGACTGTGAGGATGATGGCAGATGAATTGCTGTTAACCGAGAGACCATTCGTAAAATTTTAGTGGAAGATTTGGACAAGAAAAAAGTTGCTTGCCAGTTTGTACTACATTCATTGTCTGATGACCAAAAACATCAGCGTGTTGAGTACGCAAAAGACATCATCAAAACATGACGCAGAAATAAACATTTCTTAAATTTGATTGTTGCAGAGAATGAAACATGGATTTTCCGCTATGATCCCACAACTAAACGCCAAAGTGCTCAGTGGAAGTTATCATCACCACAAGGCAAAAAATTTCGTCTTCAAAACTCGAAAGTGAATACAATGTTGGTGTGCTTCTACGACAACAAAGGAGTTATTCACAAAGAATTTACTCCAGAGGGACAGACTGTCACTGCCAACGTTTATTTAAGTATCTTGAACCGCATATTGAAAAGAATTCTCCGAGTCCGATCGGAGTATTCAACACCTGGCAGTTTTTTTCTTCTTGATAATGCACGGGCTCGCTGGGCAGTAGTTGTACAGGAATTTTTTACCCAAGAACAAGTGTGTGTCCTCAACCATCCATCCTATACCCCAGATTTGTCTCCCGGCGATTATTTTATATTCCCAAAATTAAAGTTACCATTTAAAAGGCGCTTCTTTGACGATACTGATAACATCTAAAGGACCATAACATCGAGTTTAAGGGCGATACCAACAGAAGAAATGCAGAAGTCCTTCCAGTGTTTATTAGATCGTGCCACTCGCTGTATCAATGCACAATGGGCTTACTTTCAATAAAATACAGGTTATATCTTCAACTGTTGTTTATTTTATTTTTTTTATGTAATTAGTCTCATTATTTAATTGTAGGACCTTGTACATTTATATAGTATTCGTGATGATGGTTCTTTCGTCATGTTAGGAGAACTAAATTTTCATTTCTTTTCTCTAGCTGGTTAGCTAACCCTGCAACGTAGCTGTGCACCATCGACTGATCTTATAAGACACTCCAGCATACAAGACACCATTGACTGATCTTATAAGACACTCCAGCATACAAGACACCATTGACTGATCTTATAAGACACTCCAGCATACAAGACACCATTGACTGATCTTATAAGACACTCCAGCATACAAGACACCATTGACTGATCTTATAAGACACTCCAGCATACAAGACACCATCGACTGATCTTATAAGACACTCCAGCATACAAGACACCATCGACTGATCTTATAAGACACTCCAGCATACAAGACACCATCGACTGATCTTATAAGACACTCCAGCATACAAGATACCATCGACTGATCTTATAAGACACTCCAGCAAAGAAGATACAGTCGAATGGCCTTATAAGGCACTCCGGCACACAAGACAACTGATCTTACAAAACACTCCTGTACACAAGACACCATCAACGTACCTTACAAAGTACTCCTGGATATAATACACCAGTAACTGACCTTAAAAACACTCCTATACACAAGACACCACCAACTGATTCGAAATTGCGACTATCATCACATTCCCATAGCTTGTAACCAACACTGATACATTTAATACCATATATTCGAAGCACAAGTCTTTGTGCGATTGCTACATGAAATTAAACGAAAGACAACTGTGACTGTAGACTTGCCAGATTTTTTCCAAAGATTGTCCAGAGAATTTGCCTCTTTTCTTTATGAGGTAAAGTGAAATGAGTTTGTTTTTTTAACGGAGTAAAGTAGAAAAGTAAAGGAATGAAAAAACAAATGGGCAACTGTGTGAGTTCCGTATAATGCACTGTTTCCCATTCTTCATTCATTTAAATTTAGCCCAAAGTGCAGCCAACGTTTGAACAACATATGTCTTCCAAAACCTAGACTTGATCTTTACAAGAAAAGCTTTAGTTATTCTGCTGCTCATCTTTGGAATACCCTCCCATCCTATATAAAAAATATAAATTATACTCCTTCCTACAACTACAAGCTTTCCCAATATCTATTTGATGTCGACTACATGCCTCCATGAATTATAAAACTTAAAAGTTATCTTAAACTGCTCTTACAGACACCGAATACAATTAATTGTTTTCTGAATAGTGCCGAAAATTTTGTTTAGTAGATAGTCATTTATAATGTATGTAGTTACTTCTGTACTGAGTGAATGTTTAAGAGCGAAACGTAAATGTTATATTTTATTTTATGCCTCTCAGCTTCAATGTTAGTTATGTTTGTTATATGAACAGCATATTTGTAGAATGTCTGGAATAGAGTGAAAGATGTATGATAAAGGGCAGAATGTCAGACGGGCCTGCGTGCCCAATTCTTAACCCTTTTGAAATAAGATCAATCAATCAATCAATCTTCCACTGATAAGTGCGCTTACTGTGTAATCTAGTGCATCTCGTCTTGCAGACACATTATTCAGATTTTCAGGATATTTAAGAGCAATGTTCTAAATGTACTACTCTACGAAAGTGAATGGTTGAAAATCACCAAAACCATAGAAAACAAGCTGAATTCTTTCCAGACTAAATGTTTACGAAGAATTAGTAAAATATTTTGGCCAAACACCGTAAGAATTAACATCTTGTTTGTAGAAATGCAGATAAAGCCACTGACAGGAATTATTGAGGAAAGACGCTGGCGACGGTTGGGACATGTGCTCCGAATGACTGACAATCATTACCAAAAATAGCACTAAAATTGACACCACAGGTGAACAGAAGTAAGGGAGACATGGAGAAGAACAACAGAAAGGATGTTGAGCAATAGAGGGTTCCCCTGGGCAAGAGCGGAAAAAAAGACAAAAGACAGGCGTTTGTACAAAACCCTTGCGGAAGCCCCATGTGCCCTGGGCACTTAAGGTTCAGAGAGAGAGAGAGAGAGAGAGAAAGAGAGAGAGAGATTCTAATGTTTGTACCACTTCTGTTAATCACAGACTGTTTGTCTTTGTCTGTCTTGTTGCGTACAGACTGCCTCTGTTATCTATTTTGGTGAGCATAGATTGTCCGCCGTTTTGTTGCATACAAACTGGACCTATGATCTGTTTTGGTGAGCATAGATTGTCCGCCGTTTTGTTGCATACAAACTGGACCTTTGATCTGTTTTACTTAGCACAGGATGATTGTGTCATTTGCGTCCACTGACTGATTTTGTGGTCTGTTTTAGCGTGTACAGAATTGATCTTGTAGTCTGATACGGTGAGTACAGATTTATTTTGTGTTGTTCTGGTACAAACACAGCAGCTTACGCTGTTTGTTTTGTTGCATACAAAATATTAATGTTGATCCTTGTGCGATCTATTCTGACGTATAAATAACACATTTTTAAAGTTTGCCTTCTTGAGCACAGAAGTTTCTCTACTGTTTTCATGCACGCCTTATGGTTGTCCAGTACTTAATGGCCTTTCGCTGCATTTCAGATAACAAAGTTTTATTCTTTATAATACTTCTTGATACTTCTTTTCTTGAGTGATGAATTGTCTCCATCTTCGAGGTTCTGCCGTCTCAATGTTTCATCTTTTCTAGATAAGAACTTAGAGATGTTCTCTTGTGATTCCATGAACACAGTTTTATCATGTGCTTGCTTTGATGTGCCGACAATCAATTTTCTGGCGTGATCTAATAATCAGGCATGAAATTACTGGTGCAATTTATTTATACAAAAAAATACTTATTGCATATTTCCCGCTGTCCAGGAAAAGGGCATAACAACGATCTAAAGCACTTTATGCTGAGCAAAGCAAGGCGCATTATAGCACAGTCGTGATTAATAATCGTGTCCGTTGTATGGGTGGTGTGTGAGTGTGGGTGGGTGCGTGTGTGTGTTCGTGCGTGAGTGTGTTTATAATCTGGAGTGAGATGTAGGAAGCTGGGCCGGCTATTTTTACTACAAGCCGCAAGAGACAGCAACAAAATAATCGATAGACCTTGCTTGCCTTGTTCGTTACTTCTTTCAAGGCAAAATCTTCTCACTCACCTCTCCTTTATCTCTCTCTGCCTGTCTCTATCTCTTTCTGTCTCTCACTTTCTCTCTCTCTGTCTGTCTGTCTTTCTGTCTGTCTCTTTCTGTGTCTCTGTCTGTCTGTCTCTCCCTTGGTCGTTACTTCTTTCAGGGCAAAATCTTTTCAGCCACCTCTCTTTTTCTCTCTCTCTCTCTCTCTCTTTTCTCTCTGTCTTAATCTGTCTGTCTGTTTCTCTCTCTCTCTCTTGTTAGTTACTTCTTTCAAGGCAAAATCTTGTCAGCCACCTCTCCTTTCTCTCTCTCTCTCTATCTCTCTGTTTCTCTGTCTCTATGTTTCTCTCTCTCTCTCTCTTGTTCGTTACTTCTTTCAAGGCAAACTCTTCCCAGCCTCCTCCTTTCTCTCTCTGTCTCTCTCTCTCTCTCCTCTCTCTCTCTCTTTCGTTACTTCTTTCAAGGCAAACTCTTCCCAGCCTCCCCCTTTCTCTCTCTGTCTCTGTCTCTCTGTTTCTCTCTCTCTCTCCTCTCTCTCTCTCTTTCGTTACTTCTTTCAAGGCAAAATCTTCTCCAGCCACCTTTCCTTTCTCTGCCTCTCTCTCTCTCTGTTTCTCTCTTTTTCACTGTTCCCCTCCTCCCCCTTGTTCGTTACTTTTCTCAAGGCAAAATCTTCTGTCCCACCTCTCCTTTATCTCTCTATCTCCCTCTTTTCCTGTTTCTCTCTATTTCTCTCTGTCTTGTTCGCTACTTCTTTCAAAGCAAAAACTTCTCCGCCATCTCTCTTTTAAACAACAAACATTTCACTTAAAACTCCACTTTCTGTCTGAAACATTGCTTCGATTATATAGAATATAGAAGAAGAAGAAGAAGAAAAGAAGAAGAAGAAAAGAAGAAGAAGAAGGTTAGAGTCTACGAGCAAAGACCACAGAAAGAACCGTGATTTAATCGGCGATTCTGACAAAGAGCTGGCACAGCATGTTTGCCTGTTCTTCGGATCTCCGGCTGTGAACTGGCGGACTCGGGCCCAGGATCTGACTGTAGCACGTGCATCGCCTTAAATAACCAGAGCTGACGCATGTCATCCAGTTCAGTGTGATTACACTAAGCCTGGAAGCTGACGCACAACGTAACATTTAAAAAACACGAACTCTCCTCTTGAGAATAACACCAACAAAGGTATAATTAATTGGTTGTTCAGTACAATTTTCTTAATTAGTGACTGTTAAGTACACATTCCCCAGTCAGTTGTTAGTAAGAATAATTGCTGACTTGCTGTAAAGGGCAAATGTAGATGAATTTGGTCCCCACGTAGATATCTATGGTTTGAGAAAGATTTCAACTGCTAGTCTGAGGATAGGCTATTCCTGTTAGGCCAATACAAGGGTCTTGACTTTATTACACTTATAAGGGAAAATCTTGATGCTCTTTGTAGAAGACACATTAGTTCTGATGATTTAAAAAAGTTATTATCCTATATCATATATACACGGAGATATTAGGGAGATAGGTTAAGGAGATATACTGGTGTAACGAAGGTGAATGAAAATACATATTGTTAGGGAGAAGTATGAAAATGTAGATAATTCTGGAGATATGTGCTGTTAGGGAGATTGTGGGATGACTTTTGATAGAGAGGTGTGTGAAGATGAGTGCTGTTAGAAAATGTATGGAGATCAGTGTGGCTAGGGTTGTGTATAGAGATGGCTGGTTTTCTTTTCATAATACGCATGATTGTTGCTAGGGAGAAGCGGAAAGATAAATGTTGAGAGTATAATTTCTTAATATAGGTAGAGATTATGCTAGGGAGATTCCTGGAGGTTTCATGAAGGAAACATATACGGATTAATTTGTGGAACTGTTAGAATGTATAGAGAGAGAGAGAGAGAGAGAGAGAGAGAGAGGGAGAGAGATGAATCCACAGCATGTGAGAGATGACTATACCAAATATGACTGTGCACATCGCTCGGTCTACCTAATCTGATAGTACCCGGGTTCACATCCCAGCCGCAGGATTCTTTTTCCTGTCACCGCCACACCACAGAGGCATCGAGGTCCACCCGGTCTCTAAAAATGAGTACCCGAGAAACCTGAGAAGGTAAATGCTGCCAAGCGTCACGTTCACCACATCACAATTCCTTAGAATTACGGGCCTAACACCGGATCCCTAATATGCCTTTATGGCAGGGGAACGGGAATTGTACCTTTTTTTTTACCATTTTACGACTATGTAAATGAAAAACAATGGAGGAGTGTACGAAAAGTACAGAAGTTATGAAACATAAAAGAAATAAATTAAGAGAGCCATCATTTTGATGTACAATTTTTTATAAATAGGAAACTACGAGGTTTTGGTACGGTAAAGTAAGAGAACAAATATTGTAGGATTAAACCTCGAAAAAATCGTAGACAAAGCACTTTAGTGAGACGTGAGAGAAAGAAAAATCACAAGAGAATTACCTGGGATTCGAACACGGACTCCGGTAGGACGAGCAGCCGTCTAGCCACGAGAGAACAGCGTACTATCGACTTAGCCAACTAGCACCCCTAGCCATCATTTTGATGTAGGCGTTATTGGCATTTACCTTGACCTCACACTGAATGCAATGAATGTTTCTGCTTTTCTTGCTTTGGATCCATACGCCTGGCATCCAGTCGCCATTTTGAAAGTCTCGTGTCTTGTACTAGATGGTTTTGACTATTCAAGTCAAACTCTGTAAGGGTTCTTCTTGCGCTTTTGTCGGCTCTCTCAGTAGGTGACTCTTTATTTATATGACTTGTGATGGCTGCATCTTTGCTCTTGTCATAAGGCGTCACTGTTTTCTTGATTCCGATTTTGTTTTCTAAACAAGAAGTGCTTACTTTCCCATTCCTACAGCATTTGTTTAGCTTCTCCTAGTACTTTACTATACTTTATCCGTCTTCTTCTACCGTGAGGTGATACGAGAAGATACAGTTGGCGTTTCTAGACCATATGATTGGCCTCAGTGATGTTCATGAAGTAATTCGCGAGGGTTTCTATAGCGAGATTTGTAGGGCATTTTCTGAGACGAGGAAAATTGGAACACAATGTGGCAACTGAAAAAAATTGGGAGAAGAAGAGACAGAGGAAGGCAGAGAGAGAGAGAGAGAGAGAGAGAGAAAGAGAGAGAGAAAGAGAGAGAGAGGAGTTACTGGATTGGCTGTCAGTGTGGCTAGGAAAAAAGTCACCGGCGGATCTCATAATCAAGTCTGAAAACAGGGAATTGTGGAGAGAAATGATCGCCTACGCCACGCTGCACGGCACTTAATTGATTGAGTCGGCACAGCACTTGATTGATTGATTGATTCTATAACACAATCTATCCATATTTTTCAGGGTCTTCCTCTTGATCGGTGTTTTCCCGCTTGTCAGCCCGTTTTATCCACTTTCTTGAATTTGTAGCAAGAGAAAATCTACCGTCGGCTTGCTAGGTCTGCCGCAGCTTCATCAGGATCCCTTTAGTCAACCGTTTTCAGGGTGATCTGGGTTGGCCTTCGAGGCTAAGGTAGCGGCCTCGTGGGATGAACTCACACCATACCTCTCCCAACCCAGCAGTCCCCTACTTGGGTGTTACCCTCTCCTACGACGAGAACTAGCCTGTCCTAGTGACTCTCAAATTGTTTCACGAAATTACAACAGACCAGTCTGCTCTTCACAGTAGATCAGTTTCTCTTACAAAGGGAATATATATTTTTTAAAAGTGTGAAATATATTATTCCACCTGCGATACTCTGAACCTCTCGTGGATCTCTTGTGGGCCTCTCGAGGATCTCTTGTGGGCCTCTCGAGGATCTCCTTTGGGCCTCTCGAGTATCTCTTGTGAACCTCTCGGGGATCTCTTGTGGGCCTCTCGAGGACCACAGGGGGACCATGGGACACATCTAGCACCACAGGAGTAAATTCAGCAGGATCACGGGGCGATATTGGTGGTAGAAGCGAACGAAGAAGAAGAAGAAGAAGATTCCTCCAAGTACAGAAGATTATTTTCATACATTAGCCCCTCCCAAGGGCAAGGATATTTCAGAAAATATAATTTCACTTCAGCAAAATGACAGTATTATTTTTAGCAAGTGTATTATTTTTCGGCAGCTGCATAGACCAGGATGGTGACAACAGAAAGGAAGTTACAATTAGAATTGCAAAATCAGCATTGACCTTCAAGAATCTTGAGAACATTTGGCACTCAAAAATTATAAGCACAAACACCAAGCTAAGGTTATTCAATTCATGTAATATCCACCCTCGTTTATGCATGCCGAAGCTGGAAAGCAACTAAAGAAATAGACAACAAATTAGACTCTTTTGAAAACAAATACCTAAGGAAAATACTTGTTTCAAGAACAACGCAGAGATAAGACTGATGAGTGATTATCTCATGGGTGATCAGAAAAAAGGAGAAAAACATTTATCTGTCACGTGATGAAAAGAAACAATTAGAGAATCCCAAAACAAGCTATCAAGTGAAACACGACAGCCCAAAGAAAAAGAGGTCGACCACGTGAAACTCTAAAGAGGACATTTTTAAGAGAAGCGAAATTAGTGGGCATAAAATCCCTTGATGAGATTGAAAGACTCGCCGAAAACAGGAACACTTGGCGAATTACCTTGCGAGCCCTATGGTACGTCTAACGACACGGGAAGGATGTAAGGTGGCTTCGCATTTTCTATCAAGGTATCATTAAATATAATCTAATCCCTGTTGTCTAGAAGATATGTGGCGTATGTACGAGTGGTTTCTGAAAGATACAGAATTTTACACTTCAGCGGCATCACTCAGGTATTTCTGTACGTGCATAATTTTTTTATGGCATATTTTAATATTATGGTTTCTGTTGTAACATAGTCTAGCTAGCCTTGGATATACACTGGTTGCAATGGATATCCGGCCCGTTCAGTTTCTATCCTGTACGGCATATCTGAAGTAATTTTCTTCAAGCAGCTATCAAAGTTGTACATTCATCGATGACTTTTTGGTCACTTTCATTTTCTACCATCCAGTTTTCCATACAGTTTGATTATTTTTATACTACGTACATGTATCCACTCTTCGCAGGGAGTTCTCGAGCAGTTAAAAACATCACTTTCTGCTCTAGTAATTAAATACCAAAACAGTCCGTTAAAATGTTTAAGTGAAATAATTTATTTAAGTTAACACTGGAAAACGTAAAGGAAAAAAGTAGGAGAGGGACGGCATGTGTGCTGACAGGTCAAGGAAAATATGGGCACTAACACCATATCCCTATGTGCCTCTAAGCCATGGCAGGATTACCTTTACCCTTTTTTATAGCTCAAAACATTGATTCGCTGAGGTGTGTGTGCATGATCTGCTAACATTGGCGGTGTTGTTCTTGAGAGAAAGGGTTAACTGGCCGTTTATAACGTCTCCCAATTTAGTTTCTGTGGCGCGAGTCGGCGAAATCCGTCAGTTCTTCGGAACAGCCACTCTTTTATCTTCTTCTTCTTGAATTCTGACCCCCCTCCCCCACCACCATATTTTATTATTTCTAGTTCTCATTTCTGTACTGTCTGAAAAAAAAAAAGAGTACGATACAGCACAGTCTTCGTTCCAGCTCTGTGCTGTCAGTGTCAAATATGGACACTAACAAGTACAAGAAAAGTCATCACGACAGGAAAGATGTGCTTGAGGGGAATACTAAATGTGACAATAGGAGATCAAATCAGAAGATGACAATATCAGGGTTAGGGTTGGAGTAGTAACATCAGGGCTAGGGTTGGAGTAACAACATCAGGGCTAGGGTTGGAGTAGTAACATCAGGTATCAGGGCTAGGGTTGGAGTAGTAACATCAGGGCTAAGGTCGGAGTAACAACATCAGGGCCAGGGTTGGAGTAACAACATCAAGGCTAGGGTTGGAGTAGTAACATCAGGTATCAGGACTAGGGTTGGAGTAACAACATCAAGGCTAGGGTCGTAGTAGTAACATCAGGGCTAGGGTTGGAGTAACAACATCAGGGCTAGGGTTGGAATAACTACATCAGGGCTAGGGTTGAGTAGTAACATCAGGGTTAGGGTTGGAGTAACAACATCAGGGCTAGGGTTGGAGTAGTAGCATCAAGGCTAGGGTTGGAGTAGTAACATCAAGGCTAGGGTTGGAGTAGTAACATCAGGGCTGGGGTTGGAGTAGTAACATCAGGGCTTGGGTTGGAGTAACAACATCAGGGCTAGGGTTGGAGTAGTAACATCAGGTATCAGGACTAGGGTTGGAGTAACAACATCAAGGCTAGGGTCGTAGTAGTAACATCAGGGCTAGGGTTGGAGTAACAACATCAGGGCTAGGGTTGGAATAACTACATCAGGGCTAGGGTTGAGTAGTAACATCAGGGTTAGGGTTGGAGTAACAACATCAGGGCTAGGGTTGGAGTAGTAGCATCAAGGCTAGGGTTGGAGTAGTAACATCAAGGCTAGGGTTGGAGTAGTAACATCAGGGCTGGGGTTGGAGTAGTAACATCAGGGCTTGGGTTGGAGTAACAACATCAGGGCTAGGGTTGGAGTAGTAACATCAAGGCCAGGGTTGGAGTAGTAACATCAGGGCTAGGGTTGGAGTAGTAACATCAAGGCTAGGGTTGGAGTAGTAACATCAGGGCCAGAGTTGGAGTAGTAACATCAGGGCTAGGGTTGGAGTAGTAACATCAGGGCTAGGGTTGGAGTAACAACATTAAGGCTAGGGTTGGAGTAGTAACATAACATCAAGGCCAGGGTTGGAGTAGTAACATCAGGGTTAGGGTTGGAGTAACAACATCAGAGCTAGGGTTGGAGTAGTAACATCAGGGCTAGGGTTGGAGTAGTAACATCAAGGCCATGGTTGGAGTAGTAACATCAGGTCTAGGGTTGGAGTAACAACATCAAGGCTAGGGTTGGAGTAGTAACATAAGGGCCAGAGTTGGAGTAGTAACATCAAGGCTAGGGTTGGAGTAGTAACATCGGGACTAGGGTTGGAGTAGTAACATCAGGGCTAGGGTTGGAGTAGTAACATCAGGGCTATGGTTGGAGTAGTAACATCAGGGCCAGGTTTGGAATAACAACATCAGAGCCAGAGTGGGAGTAACAACATCAGGGCCAAAGTTGGAGTAAAAACATAAGGGCTAGGGTTGGAGTAACAACATCAGGGCGAGGGTTGGAGTAACAACATCAGGGCTAGGGTTGGAATAACTACATCAGGGCGAGGGTTGGAATAACTACATCAGGGCGAGGGTTGGAGTAACAACATCAGGGCTAGGGTTGGAATAACTACATCAGGGCTAGGGTTGGAATAACTACATCAGGGCTAGGGTTGGAATAACTACATCAGGGCTAGGGTTGGAGTAACAACATCAGGGCTAGGGTTGGAGTAACAACATCAGGGCTAGGGTTGGAGTAACAACATCAGGGCTAGGGTTGGAATAACTACATCAGGGCTAGGGTTGGAGTAACAACATCAGGGCTAGGGTTGGAGTAACAACATCAGGGCTAGGGTTGGAGTAACAACATCAGGGCTAGGGTTGGAATAACTACATCAGGGCTAGGGTTGGAGTAACAACATCAGGGCTAGGGTTGGAGTAACCACATCAGGGCTAGGGTTGGAGTAATAACATCAGGGCTAGGGTTGGAGTAATAACATCAGGGCTAGGGTTGGAATAACTACATCAGGGCTAGGGTTGGAGTAACAACATCAGGGCCAAGGTTGGAGTAACAACATCAGGGCTAGGGTTGGAGTAACAACATCAGGGCTAGGGTTGGAGTAACTACATCAGGGCTAGGGTTGGAGTAACAACATCAGGGCTAGGGTTGGAATAACTACATCAGTGCTAGGGTTGGAGTAACAACATCAGGGCCAAGGTTGGAGTAACAACATCAGGGCTAGGGTTGGAGTAACAACATCAGTGCTAGGGTTGGAGTAACAACATCAGGGCCAAGGTTGGAGTAACAACATCAGTGCTAGGGTTGGAGTAACAACATCAGGGCTAGGGTTGGAGTAACTACATCAGGGCTAGGGTTGGAGTAACAACATCAGGGCTAGGGTTGGAATAACTACATCAGTGCTAGGGTTGGAGTAACAACATCAGGGCCAAGGTTGGAGTAACAACATCAGGGCTAGGGTTGGAGTAACAACATCAGTGCTAGGGTTGGAGTAACAACATCAGGGCCAAGGTTGGAGTAACAACATCAGTGCTAGGGTTGAAGTAACATCAGTAGAACAATACATTCAAAGTGAAATGGTTTGGCCGCGCTACCACACCACCAGACAGTATAGCACAGAAACCATTCACGTTGAAAATTAAAGGAAACAGAGGAGGGGCCGCCCACACAAGAGGTCGAGTGAGGAAATTACAGAAGCCTTAAACATCCCCAGTATGTGAAACAAATCGCCAAGTCCTATCAACTCGGCTTTTTTTTAAAAATCACCTCAGCATTGAAAGGTATACGAGGAAGGAGACAAGGCAAGTTTCTATACTTTACAGTAGTACTGTTATACGCTCTAAATGACATTGAAGCTTATTTCGTAGTACGGTAAAATATAATTTCAGTACTTATATAAGACTAATCTCTACTGGTTTTCTGCTTTAGTATATTCTTTATGTTGTAAAAGTCTGATCATATCTTTGCTGAGTTTGACTTAATTTCAATGTTTGCCATCTACGTTAATTTCAGCTGTGTGTTTGCAATCTACATTTTATAATGTTAAAAACTAACTAATTTCTTTTTTTTTTATCCTTGCATGTGTCAATATTTTTATGTTTTGTATGAATATAGCAACTGGAAGTTTTCTACGTTTGTTTATTTATTTTTTCTTTCTTTATTTGATATTGCTGTTTTTCTCTATTATTCCAAGTTAACTCTAATCCTCTTTTACTGCTCCCATTCATAACCGCGTTGGCTAGTTTCTGCAAACTGCTTTCACTTTCTGCTATCAGACGGCGCCAGCTGTGTATCTCAGGGTATTGATATTGTGATCGCCTATTTTCATTCCTTTCAAATTGCTAAAGCCACGTACTGGGAACTTGTACAGAGCCAAACCTTCCGTGAATAGATATTTGTTGTGCTTGTTATGTTATTAAAGTATGCTTTCAGAAGTGCTCTCGTACATGGCCGCCATGCACAATTTTCTTGCTCTGCGCAAGCCATGTGAGTTGCCTTCTATGCATCCGGGTATTTTTGTGCTAGGGTTTTGTTAGTTTTCACAGTGGTTTGGTTGTTGACGATCGTTATTGTTGTTGCAGCGAACGTTGTTATTGTTGTACCAGCTGTATTTGACGCTGCTATTATAGCCGTTTTTGATGTTGTTATTGCCGATGTGTCTGTTTTCGAGGTTTTTTTTGTTTCTGTTTTTTAAATGTTGTTACTGCTGCTGTAGATGATTTTGACGTTGGTATTGTTGTCACCCCTTTTTTTTACCTTGTTATTGTTGTCATTGCTGTTTTTTTAATGTTGTTACTGCTGCTGTAGATGGTTTTGACGTTGGTATTGTTGTTCCAGTGAAGGAAAAGGCACTAGTAATATAATATATATCATATCATTAATAGAACGGGAATAGAGAAGAACAACAGAAAGGATGTTGATCAACAGAGGGTTCACCTGGGAAAGAGCAGAAAAAAGGCGAAGAACAGGCATTTGTGGAAAACCCTTGCGGAAGCCCCATGTGCCCTGGGCACTTAAGGTTCAGAAAGAGAGAGAAAGAGAGAGAGAGAAAATAGAACGGGCCATAGAAGTGAAAACAGATCTGTATCTATGTTTTATAGATTACTGCAAAGTATTTTATAAAGTAAACCACAAATAAATCATACAGATGTTAAGTGACATAAATATAGATGGAAAAGACTTGAGAATCATAAAACAGT
Source organism: Achatina immaculata (assembly GCA_009760885.1). Taxonomy (NCBI): domain Eukaryota; kingdom Metazoa; phylum Mollusca; class Gastropoda; order Stylommatophora; family Achatinidae; genus Lissachatina; species Lissachatina immaculata. The sequence continues at coordinate 10,716,820 of CM019692.1, forward strand.
TATATTGGAAACAAAAAGCTGAAACCAGGATTGATAACACTGGCCAACACACATTTTGGTGCCTCAAATGTTAGACCTGTTTCTGGGTATATTTGGCCTGCTGATTTCAGAAATGGCACAAGTTTACCCCTATCAGCTCTAGTCTTTGAGATACAGAACCTATGCTGTTTACCATTCTTCGCTCTACTCGCCCAATAACAAATCAGGATATTTTAATGTAGTGTTAAAATGATATCTGTTAAGCACTAAGGAAACATATTAAAAATTAAAAGAGAAGTGTACTACATTAAAGTCTACTTATTTCATAACAAAAGCACAAGTTTATGATACAAACTTTCCACTCATTCGACACACAAGAAGCTCCTTTTGTAAGACTTCTGAGAGTGGGATCTGCCAGGACAATCCCGCATGAGATTCTAACAATAGTCTGCCATCATGTGTGCATCCCATCTTCCTTGGTATCTGGCTTCCATTATTTTTATGTCTTGGTGAAATCTTTCACCTTTCTCTTCGCTTAAGTTGCCAAGAGTCTCTGAAAAGTGATCTACATAAGTGACTGTGCAGATAATGAATTTTAACACTCATGTTACAGCCAAGCCTGTTGAAATGAAAGAGCATATCCTCTACTAATCGTGTGTAGTTGTCTGCCTTTTTGTTGCCAACAAAGCTTTTCACAACAAGAACAAATGAATACCAGGCACATGATTCGATTTCTTTTACTGATGCTATGAAATTTGGGTCATTTATAAGTTTTCTGATCTGTGGACCATCGAAAATCCCTACCTTCAGTTTTTCCTTGGTAAGTCCAGTAACTTATGCACTATGTATTCAGTGCACTCACGAACAATCTTTATTCAAAGCATTTACAAATTGTTTCATCAGACCTGGCTTTATATATAGTGGTGGCAATATAATTCTATCTCATGCTACCAAAGGTTTATTGATTACATTTTGTCCTACAACCACCATATATTCCCTCGGAGGCCAATCTTTTCTTGCCCAGTGTTCATGTGTGGCTCTACTATCCCAAAGACATAAAAAGCAAGGATACTTTGTGTAGCCACTTTGTTGACCAATAAGAAAATTAACCGTCTTCAAGTCGACACAAATCACTCATTGATGTCCTTGGTAATTTTTCTTTTCCAAGACTAAAGAGATGGTCTTGTGGTCTTCTTTCATCCAGGTGGAATGACCGGTTCGAATAGAACCATATTTGTTTAAAAGAACGCATTTCAATCTTCGTTTTGAACTGTCGGCGAAAAGATCCCACTCACTTGGGTTATATTCTGAAAGACCCCACTCACTTGGGTTATATTCTGAAAGACCCCACTCACTTGGGTTATATTCTGAAAGACCCCACTCACTTGGGTTATATTCTGAAAGACCCCACTCACTTGGGTTATATTCTGAAAGACCCCACTCACTTGGGTTATATTCTGAAAGACCCCACTCACTTGGGTTATATTTTGAAAGACCCCACTCACTTGGGTTATATTCTGAAAGACCCCACTCACTTGGGTTATATTCTGAAAGACCCCACTCACTTGGGTTATATTCTGAAAGACCCCACTCACTTGGGTTATATTCTGAAAGACCCCACTCACTTGGGTTATATTCTGAAAGACCCCACTCACTTGGGTTATATTTTGAAAGACCCCACTCACTTGGGTTATATTCTGAAAGACCCCACTCACTTGGGTTATATTCTGAAAGACCCCACTCACTTGGGTTATATTCTGAAAGACCCCACTCACTTGGGTTATATTCTGAAAGACCCCACTCACTTGGGTTATATTCTGAAAGACGCCACTCACTTGGGTTATATTCTAAAAGACCAATTTTCTTCACAATGTTTCCGATGTCACTGCAGAATACTAATGTTGTCTTCGGTTAAAAAAAATGACAGCACAACCTTTTCTCTCCTTCGATAAAATGTAATTTTCGTTCCATGCTGAAGTACATTCTTTTCCTTTAGTCTGGAGGCAAGCAATTCAGAAGGTTCCTTGGAAAGATTTAGGTCCCTGATCAGATCACTCAATTCATTCTGATCAAAATAATCACTGTGTGAAGTTGTTTGGAATTCACTGTCACTGGCCCCACTTTTTTTTTTTTACCTTGTGCGATATGAGACAAGCAAGACTCATCCTCTGAGAGCTGTGGTAGTTCAATGAAAGGTGGAACGGGTACAAGATCTGAGTATAGAACAGGTCTCCTGGCTGAAGGTAGATTCAGGGTAAGACAACATGTCACGATTATTTCGACAGATGCCTATGAATTTAACAATAACAAAAATAGCAGTCTCCGAAGTGGTTTTTTCGGTTCCCTCCTCACCACTGGTATTTCAAATGTCAGGCAGCTTCTCTTTCCACTTGTCCACTGCTCGAATGCTCCGTACATGTTTTGCATACAATGTGAGGAGCCCATGGCTTATCTTGATTTCCAAGCTTGACACCAAAATAACCTACATATGCTCTTTTTACAAACTCAGAAATAGGTTTCCTACTTGCTTTCAGTGTTTACTCCCCACAAATATGACAAAATACGTCGGGATGATACAAGCAGCTCCATCTTGAAGTATCCATAACCTCTACGGTGTTTGAAGTAGCCATAACCTCTACGGTGTTCGATTTGCAAAATGAAATGATATGAGTGGGATTATGCACACACCTCCTATAAGATCATACCTATTATACAGCCCAACTGTTTTCGACAGATCAGGTTGAGAAACCTTTGAAGTACAAATTTATGTGGTCTACGAAAACAGTGATTTACCATCTTAATTTTTGTTTACATAATTGTGTAATAAAATAGGACAAAAGCGATTGTGTCATTTGAGCTGTACACTCTTATACAGGTGTGCGTTGTAGAAAATGAAATAGTTTAACAGTTGTGGAACAAAGGTCATTATACACCAAATAATGTGGGTAAATTAAATACATAAATTTCCCATTCAAGTAAGACAGCTTGTTATGACACTCCAATTCTGCAGAAGAGAATTGTTAAAGAGCTGACTAAAATTTTATAAATTCAACCATATCTAAGAAACTAGACCTGATGCTAACCATATCTCAGAAACTAGAGCTGATGCGAACCATATCTAAGAAACTAGAGCTGATGCTAACCATATCTAAGAAACTAGCGCTGATGCGAACCATATCTAAGAAACTAGAGCTGATGCTAACCATATCTAAGAAACCAGAACTGATGCTAACCATATCTAAGAAACTAGAACTGATGGAGTCTATCCAATGCAGTTTTCTGAATCAGCGCCCAAAATAACCCCAGGAACAGGCCTAAAAACCAAGGCACCAAGAACATTTTTTTAGCTGGGCTGTGTAATCAAATAGGAGAGTATCAGACCATAAAAGTATAGTATGGCAAGGATGCGTTTTATCCCCTGACCTTTTCTCGCTCTTTAGCGAAAGGATCAGGGGATAAAACGCATACTTATCGTACTCCTATTTTTATGTTCTGATACTCTCCTATTTGATTACACAGCCCAGCTATAAAAATGTTCTTGGTGCCTTGGTTTTTGTGCCTGTTCCTGGGGTTATTTCGCTCTATAGCGAAAGGATATCGCAACATATGGCTGTGAGACCTGGACACTTAACAAAGTAAGTAAGTAAAGGTAAAGGTAACCCTGTCATGCCTTAGAGGCACATAGGGATATGGTGTTAGTGCCCATATTTTACTCTGAGAAACACATAAATGTCTTTGAATGTAAATGCTACAGAAGAGTTCTTTAAATATCATGGACACAAAAAGAGCAAATATATCTATACTACAAGAACTTAATATTGAAGTCGGTTGGCTGGTAAAGAAGATTAAACAGAGAAAACTTAAATGTTTTGGACGCACGAAACGTCATGATAATCTAGAGAAGACAGTTTTGGAAGGGTAAATAATGGGAAAAAGAAAGAGAGGAAGACCAAGGCGAAGATGGCTGCAAGACATCATTTATAACATCTGTAACTGGATGCACCAGCAGCAGGGCATCTTACAACAGAGAGGCCTACAGGAGTGCTGTTATGGAGGCAAAGTTCCGCAGTGGACATGCAAATGACTGACTGACATAGCGAAAGTATTATGAGACACAATGAAAACATGCCTGGAATAGCAGTGGATGGATACAACCAAAACAATCTAAAATATGCAGATGACACGGTACTGATGCCCCAAAAAACGAAGAAGAGCTACAAACCTTGTTAGACAAAATCGTAGAAAAAAAAACACTAGCAACATGTAGCATCAACGTAAAAAGCTCAGAATTAAAGCAAATGAACAAATTCAAGTATTTAAGAACAGTGATAACACAAGACGGAAGAAACAAGGAGCAGAGTAGCCCAAACCAAGTCAGCATTTATAAAAATGAAAAACACTATGCAACAAAGCTCTGTCAATGAGCACCAGAAAGAGAGTTATTCAGCGATACATTGAACCTGTATTATATGAATGCTAAGCTTGGACGGTAAAAAAGAGCACTCAAAATCTACTGGAAGCGGTGGAGATGTGGTTCATAAGAAAAATGATGAGAATGCCATGGACAGACAAGAAAACAAATGAAGAGGTTCTAAGTGAGGATGGGTAAAAAGAGATAAATTATGGCTAAATTCAAAACATGACAGTCTAGATTCGTAGGGCATGTTTTAAGAAGAGGCAGACTGGTACACCTAGTGAGAACAGGAAAATTGGAAGGAAAAAAGGACAGAGGAAGACAAAGAAACAAGACACTTGACGGACTAAAATAGTGGCACGTCCAAAACACAACTTATAGAAAGAGTAAAGGATAGATAGTTGTAGAACTCAATGACGACCAACGCCTGATTGGCATGGACCAGTAAGAGAGAGAGAGAGAGAGAGAGAGAGAGAGAGAGAGAGATTGTTGTCGCAGCTGTTTTTGACGTTATGAATACTGTCGCAGTTGTTTTTGACGTTGGTATTGTTGTCATAGCTGTATTTGACGTTGTTATTCAGTATTCGTGTATTGATCATTGTTATCGCCCGTGTTTTTGACGTTGTTATTGTTGTCGTAGCTGCATTTGACGTTGTTATTGCTGCTGAGGCTGCTTTTGGACGATGTTAGAATTGTCGCAGCTGTTTTTGACGTTGCTGCTATTATTGTCGCAGCTATTTTTTGGCATTGTCATTATTGTTGTAGCTATTTTTGTCGCCGCCGTTGTTATTGGATCTTTCTGTTGCTAGGAAACTAGATGTTCTTAACATATGTTGCCCGGGGAAAGGGCTTAGAATAATGGCAAGGGGAGAGCGCTACAGCAGCTTTCATCACTTTTTTAAAATCGATTTAAGAAAGCTGCTCAGTAAGCTCCACTACCATTAACCAGATAACGATTTCCATCTCAAATAGCCAGGCCACAGGATCACAACAGCCTTTTATCTCTAGAGCCATTGAGACGTAGGATATAGTCCTTCCCAGCTCCATATAGCTGGTACAATCTCGGGACTAAATCACTTCAGCATCTTATTTCATTATATACGTGCTTCTCCTATTGTTCTATGTTTTTGAGACTGAAAAAAATAGAACATAGATCTTTCTTATCTTACTCTTTTTATGAGGAGATGGACAAAAACAAACATGGATTTATTTGTAAAATTATGTTTGTTAAATAGCCAGTAAAATAGGACTAAAGGTTAACACAGGACAGACAGTGAAACAAAATGGGAGTAGCAACTATGTATTAATAATAGATAATAAATCAGTAGAAGAGGTTGTAAATTTGAAAAAAAAATGTTCATTTGCGCTGTTTGTTACATTTATTTTACTGTACATTTAATAGCGATTATTTGTGCCATTTCTTGAATAGGGAGAATGGTTGGTTTTCTTTTAATACTTTCTACTATGTGGAGGTCAGTGATTAGCGGTATTACTATATACTGAATATAGAAGGGTTTAGAGTTATTTATTATATTCTATTGATTAAATTTCACTCACTCCCTCTCCCTCCCTCTCCCTCCTTTTCCCTCTCTCTCTCCACCTCTCTCTCCCTCTGATCATTCCTCGCCGTAGGGGCTTTTGAGTTACGAGGGGTGAGTGATAAGTTCTCGGTGTAAGGTACAACGGATTATTTGTTGACAACTTTTTTTGGTTATTTCTCAGCATAGTCCCCTTGCACGTATATGCACTTAGTCCAGCGATCCTGGAGCATATGGATCCCTTCTTTGTAAAAGTCAGCATCTTGTGCCAGTAGAAAGTGGTCTACAGCATGAATGACGTCATCATCTGAAGCATATTTGCGACCACTGAGCTCCTTTTTGAGTTTGGTAAACAGGTAATAGTCCGAAGGGGTCAAATCTGGGGAATAAGGAGGATGTTCAAGAATCTGGAAGCCTCATTCATGAATGGCAGCCATTGCCACCGCCAACTTGTGAACTGGAGCATTGTCTTGCTGAAAGATGAGACTCCTCTCGTCAATTTCCCTCGACGCTTTTCCTTCAGTTTGACCCGCAGTTGCTTCACAAGATTAGCGTAATAGGCCCCGGTGGCTGTTCTGTCCTTTTGAAGATAGTCTACCAATATCACACCTTCTGAATCCCAAAATATGGAAGCCATCACTTCGCCTAGAGACAGAACCACCCATGTTTCCTTTAGAGGTGGGGATCCATGATGTTTCCACTGCTTTGACTGTTCTTTGGTTTCTGGTGATGAACCCAAGTCTCATCCATAGTCACAAATTGCTGAAGAAACTTTTCAGGATCTGCAGAAAAATGGCCAAGATTGTCTTTTGACATTTTGAGGCACTGTCGCTTGTGATCAGCTCCAAGAAGTTTTGGGACCCATCCAGCAGATACCTTTGTCATTTGAAGATCATTGTGAATAATAGCATGAACACGTTCCTAGGAGATGCCCAACTCAGTAACAATGTACCGCTCAGTTAGTCGTCGATCCTCCATTATCATGTCATAGATTCTGCCGGTTCATCTTCCAGACTCTCCCTTTCATATTTGAATTGAGCTGCCCATTTCTTCACTGTGCTGTAAGAAGGGAAACTCTCCCCTAGAGTTTCTACCATGACCTCATGGATCTCCTTCGATGATAAGCCCTTGATGCAGAGGTAGCGAATGACTGCTCGATGGGAAATTTTATCCATTTTCTCAATTTCTGGCACCCCTTACCACTTCAGTAGACTGTTTAAAAAATTGTTTGCAGTTAATTTCTTGAAACTTGGTGTTTAATCTTACATTAACCTGATCTACAAATATACTTAATATCAACTGTGTGTTTCAAGTATTTGTACCTTCTGCTGAGAACTCGTATATTAATGTACTGCCGTAGGATAAACCAGTTCTTTGTTCTTTTCTCCTCTTGGTTTTATATTAATGTACTGTAGTACGGTAAAACCTATATAGCTGATACTTATTTCCCCGAGGTTGTCTCTTAGACATCTCCTGTAATAAATTCTTGTTCTCTCTTACTCTATCTCCCATCCCATATTTCCAGTCAAGCCAGGCACATCATATTTTAATATATGATGAATCTCAACACATTGAAATCAAATCAAAGGATTCGTATCAGTAAATAAAACATGCAAACATAGTTAACAGTGCACAACAGCAACATACATAACAACGCAATAACAATCCAATTTTGCAAAGATATTTACACATGTTAAACAAGGCAACATTTTGAAAACAAATGCCTAAGGAAAATACTCAGCATCAAGTGGAATGAATTCAAGAACAATGCAGAGATAAGACAGATGACTGAACAGCAACCAGTCTCATGGGTGATCAGGAAAAGGAGATAGAAATATGTTGGTCACTTGATGAGAAGAAATGATCAGAGAATCCTAAAACAAGCTATCAAGTGGAACACAACAGGCCGAAGAAAAAGCGGCAGACCGCGTGAAACTCTGAAGAGGACATTATTACGAGAGGCCAAGTTAACAGGCATAAGATCCTTTGATGAGGTTGAAAGACTCGCCGAAGACAGGAAAATTTGGCGAACTACTTTACGAGCCCTATGTGACGTTTAACGGCACGGGAAGGATATAAGATATAAGAAGCAAGGCAACGTTTTATTTAACATATCTCCACCTTCTCTGTGTACACACCCTTCTGTATGGCCGTTATCACTCTATATTCACAACTGGTTACGCATTCTTTAGTCAAGTATATATATGATAGTAGAATGTCTGCATTAAATGTACTAACCACCAATAATCAGTCTCGACATCTCTTCATTTGTACACTCATGTATTTTGTACTTCTGTACATATTCTCTCGAATGTATATCTTCTTCTGTTTACTAAATGTACTCAAGATTCAATAGGCTGCATATTACATGTACAACAAAATATAACTCAAATAACTATGCCAACAATTATACCAAACAATACCAACAATACAACACTTGCAAACATTACATCTACTCGCGTGAGTCAATGAGGTCAATGAGATCATAGCTATTTTCATACAACATCTTGCTCACAAACAATTCACATTCTACTTCACAAAATACTTCAACACTGTTGCACTAACGAAAACATTCTCTCATCCAAGAGCTATTCATTATCAACGATAGACTGTCGCCCATTTCAGTCTAGCGCTCGACCCAAGACCGAAGGATCTTAGTCTGTTTAACCCTTATATCCTGTGCACCCTGGAATTTTCCACTCCTAACAAGAGGCTAGAACCTGTAGTTTCTTTAACACTAAGAATTTCCATTCTTAGAACAAATAAAAGCCGACTGGTCATCGCCTGATGAGACCAACATCCTTGGTATAGAATAACAAGTTTTTGTCACCGAATTACGTGAAATATAATTGGTCCTTTACAAGGTCAAGGAATTTGTATATGTTGGCAGTAGAGTAGCAGAAGATGGAATCAAAGAAAAAGACATCAACAACAGGCTAGCTAGAGCAAACCAGGCTGTCGCAGTCATGCACAATGTATGGAAGTCCAAAAAGCTGAGGAAAAAAAATTAGAATATTCAGGAGTAATGTTCTACATGTTCTACAGGACTGATTGCTGGAAGAGGATCGAAACTATAGAAGACAAATTAAATTAATTCCATACGTTTACGCATGATTAGAGGAATATTTTGACAAAATACCATAAGACATAACACATTTGATGGTAGAATTGCATATGGAATCTTTGACTTTGATTATTAAGGAAAGTTTCTGGTGATTGTTGAGATATGTACTCCGGATGACTGATGACTTATTATTTAAAAAAAATACAGCACTGAGATGGACCCGGGGCACAGAAGAAAGGAAAGATCAAAGGAGACATAGATAAGAACAACAGAAATGATGTTCAGTAACAGAGGACTCGCATGAGCAGGAAAGGACGAAGGGAAAACCCTTGGGGGAAGCTCCATGTGCCTTGGGCACTTAAAGGTTTAGAGAGAAAAAGAGATATGTTTGTGAGACTGAGAGACAGACCACTCGAAACAGAAACCAATAGGAAATGATTTTGGAGAAAAATGCAAATAATTGTTCCAGAATGCGAGCACAAATTAAATGAAGAAGTTCAAAGAGAAACTATATAACAATAACAGTGAGCTAAACTGTAAGGAAATCATACAGACAGTGCTTCGAACATCTCATGAGAGGACAAGAAAGAAAAAAGTTATAGGACCCGACAGGCACTGGAAAACTAAAGAAAGTGGAGGAAAGGAAGACCAGGAAAAAAATGTCAGAACACACTGTCTAAGTGGCATGGGAAAAAGAGAATCGATCTAGTTCATATATCTTATATCCTTCCCATGCCGTTAAACGTCACATAGGGCTCGCAAAGTAGTTCGCCAATTTTTCCTGTTTTCGGCGAGTCTTTCAACATCATCAAGGGATTTTATGCCTGTTAATTTGGCCTCTCTTAACAATGTCATCTTCAGAGTTTCACGCTGTCTGTCTCGTTTTCTTTGGCTTGTTGTGTTCCACTTGATAGCTTGTTTTGGGATTCTCTGGCTGAAACATCACGTGACCAACATACGTCCATCTCCTTTTCCTGATCACCCATGAGACTGGTTGTTGTTCAGTCATCTGTCTTATCTCTGCATTGTTCTTGAATTCGTTCCACTTGATGCCGAGTATTTCCTTAGGTATTTGTTTTCAAAAGAGTCTAATTTCTTGTACATTTATTTCTTTTGCATGCGTAAATGAGGGTGGATATTACATTTGAATTGAATAGTCTTAACTTGGTTTTTTGTTTATAACTTTTGAATACCATATGTTCTCAAGATTCTTGAAGATCGATGCTGCTTTTGCAATTCTAATCTTAACTTCCTTTCTTGTGCCACGATCCTGGTCTATGTAGCTGCCAAGGTATGCAAATTGATTGACCTCTTCAATATCTGTCCCTTCTTCATGTATTTTTCCATTTTGATTAAAGGGAAGTTTCATTATTTTTGTTTTGTCCTTGTTAATTTCAAGTCCTATTTTGCTAGCCAGTGAAGACAGGCTATCTGTTTTTTCTTGCATGGAATTCACATTGTTCCTAATAAGAGTTATGTCACCAGCAAAATCAAGATCTTCTAGTTGGGTCCCATGTACACAGTCAATACCTGTGTTACCCGTGCAGCATTTTTTCATTATGAAGTCTATTGTAATCCCAAAAAGTAAAGGAGACAGCATACATCCTTGTTTCACACCTGTTTCAATTTGGAACCATTCACTCATCCCTTCTTCTGTTTTCACTGCACAAACATATCCATTGTAGAAGTTCTTAATGATGCTGACAGTTTAAGATGGTATCAGTATAGATTTAAAATTCTCCACAATGATTCTCTGTGTATGCTATCAAATGCTTTTTTTAAAGTCTATGAAGTTCAGCATTAATAGTTTCTGCTTTTCAATATGTTCTTCAAGTATTATTCTTAGAGTAAAGACCTGGTCGAGACAGCTTCCCCCTTTTTGAAATCCAGCTAGTTCTTCTCTCATTGCAGTATCCACTATATCTTTACGTCTATTCAAAATGACCTTGCAAAATACTTTTGACACAACTGATATTAAGGTTACTCCTCTCCAACTGTTACAGTCACTAAGGTTGCCTTTTTTTTTAGTATTTTAAGAATGGTTCCTTTTTTCCATTTAGAAGGGACCTTTTCTTCTTTCCAAATCTTATTAAACATTCTCTGTAGTTGTCTCATGTTGTCACTATTGATAGCTTTTAACATTTCGGGTTTATTTCATCTTCACCTGCAGCTTTGTTGTTAGCCATTAAATTCACTGCTGTTTCAATTTCATGCAATGTAATTTCATCTAGGTTGATATTTAGTTGTGGGGCTGGTAAGTCAGTTTCAAGGTTTAATAATTCTGTTGGGTGTGGTCGAATAAGTATTTCCTGGAAGTGTTCAGCCCATCTTTGCTTTTGGTCTTTATTTGATGTTAATAGGGTTTCAGTTTCGCTAAGGATTGGTCTTTCTTTAGATGTAATAGTACATGTTAGTTTCTTTTCAATGTTATATAAAGTTTTGCTGTCTCCTGTTTTTGCTGCTTTTTCTGCCTCTTTCGCCATATTGTCTATGTGTTCTCTTTTATTCCTTCTAGCTGAACTTTTTACTTTCTTTGGATATGGTGTTTTCTGATATCCATGCTTTTCTATTTGTTTTTTTTTCAATCCAGCGCTTGCTTTTGCTGCTGTGATTATGGCTTTGCTGTAAGAATTCCATAATTCATCTATACCTATCTCCTCAACTTCTCTGGGTGTTTTGGAATGATTGGCAAGTTCCTGATTGAAATTACTGTTGGTATTCTCTTCTTGTAAGCTGTGGCTGTTTATCTTTCTGTGTACTGATTTCATTTGTTGGCTTTTCAATTTTAATTTTATTTTCCCTATGCACAGGTTGTGATCACTGTTAACATCTGCACCCCTATAAGCCCTTACATCTGTCAGAGATGTTCTGTATTATTTTCTAATACAAAAACGATCTATCTTGTTTCTAGTTCTATCATCTGGAGATATCCACGTTGTTTTATGTATCTCTTTGTGTGGAAATATTATGCCTTCAATGACCATGCACAACAGGCCAAAGAAAAAGAGGCACACCGCGTGACACTCTGAAGAGATCATTGTTAAGAGAGACCAAATTAACAGGCATAAAATCCCTTGATAAGGTTGAAAGACTCGTCGAAGATTGGAAAAATTGACGAACTACTTTGCGAGCCCTATGTGACGTTTAACGGCACGGGAAGGATATAAGATATAAGATATAAGAATGACCATGCCCTCTGTTAGACATATTTCAATTAATCTTTCTCCGTTCTGATTAACCATGTCGATTCCTTCTTTTCCCATTACTTTTTCAACGTTGGTGTTATCTTTCCCTTCCTTAGCGTTGAAGTCCCTCATAGCAATTAGGATGTCGTGTTTAGGGACTTTGTTGATGATTTGTTGTAATTGGTGATAGAAGTCGTCTTTCACTTCATCATCTGCATCGTTCGTGGGTGCATAACACTGTGTTTTTGTCATTCTTCCGTGTCTCATGTTGTATCGTACTCTTATTACACGACTGTTCACTGGTTCCCATTCTACAAGGCTCTTTGCTGCTACATTTGACATAATAATACCTACCCCCTCTCGATGTTTACCGTCGTTTCTGCCTGAATGCATTATTAACTTACCGTTTTCCTCCGATCTTTTACCTGCTTCGGCCATCGCATTTCACTGATGCCCAGTACGTCTAGGTGATATCTCTCCATTTCTCTGATGACCTGAGTAGTTTTTATTGGTGCTGCCATCGTTCTTACATTCCAGGATCCAGATCTAGTTACAAATATCATAATGGCCAGCTATTGGCAGCACAAGAACATTCGGTCCATGAATGAGTTTTTCTTATATCTTCTTCTTTATTCGCCTTCATTTGCTTAGTCATCAAGACAAGGAAGAAAGTGCCTCCACGAATCTCATAGTTAAGAAGAGTTATTCTTGTGTGCCGCACAATTGTTCACGAATTATCTTTCTCTGAGGTCAGGTTTGGGCTGTTAAGTCTTTCCTGCTTTAGATTCTGAAGACCGTTCTGACATGTCCAGAGTTTTTCTTTATGTAAGTTGTGATATATATATGGTCATTTATGAAAGCTATAATTTGTACATTTATTTACGTACGGATATATTTTATCTGCCTTTCGATATATTTTGTATGTTTCAGTATTTATTTGTACAATGTTTTATTTGTGCAGCCTGTATTTAAACTTTAGTTTCTGTTTGGGCTATGAAATGTCTCCCCCAGAGAGATTTAAAAAAAAACACATCACCAGCACAGACACCAGATGTTTTCGCGTATTGATCAACGAGTGCAGCCAACACATAGTAATGATTTCGATCACACAGTATACCTGCCAGATAGAATATGAAATTGATCTTGCTTATCTTCTGCTTTAAATTAAACCATTAAATCTATCGCTGCCGATACAGTTGTCTAATTCTTTTTTAAATGTGATATATTTTGTGCGGATTGGAGGTAGTTTGGCCATACTCTGAGGAAACCCGACACCAACATAGCAAGACAGGCACTGACATGGAATCCTGAAGCTAATAGAAAACGAGGAAGACCTAGACTTACTTGGAGAAAAGAAATTATGATAGTGGTCAGAGACAAGGGATGCACATGGAAGGAAGCAGGGAATAATTCCAAGAACAGGGATGACTGGGGAGCCTTTATCCGTGGCCTATGCTCTCAAGGGAGTGAAAGGCGATGATGATGATGATATTTTGTGTGCGAGTGAACAGTGTTGCACTGTAGCCATGTAACACACACTGCATGAGTGAATCACGACAAAGTACAGTTTAACTTCAGCTGTGAAACAAAGGCCAAAGTTCGATGCCCTGTCAAAGTAATTGGAGAAATCATTGCCAGAAAAAAAAGAAAGAAAAATGTGTACTAATGCTGACAGATGCCAGTTGTAATATATACTTGATATCACAATGAGATTAAAAGAAATATGAAAATTAACTCTATTTATACCGGGAAACATTTAAATGATTTTATATTTAATAAAAAAAAACCCATTACAAAATGATGACAGCCTCTATCCAGTTTGTTTTTTTTTTCTTTTCTTCAGAGATTCAAACTTGAAATTACGACATAGGCTAAATATAGATATGGATCTTTTCCGGAAAATACATATAGCGGCTGTGTTTATTATAATATTTTTGTACAGCTTTTGGATTTTTTTCTTGGACATTGAAAGGGTTAAATAGATATTTCGGCCATTGACGTGTGAAAAATATGTAGTCTACTTTAGTTGAAAATAAAATACAAGCAAAATTAAGCTACTGAAACAGAGAGGGGAACATTACAAGTTAAAAAAAAAGGATTAAAAGAAGCCATGTATTGCATTTTTGTCACAGTAAAAATAATATATAGAAAACCTTGGGACACTAAATACGGATTTAACAAGCTTACCCGAACAGGAAAATTCTCCTGTTTGTCTTCGTGTTTCCTAATAACTTAAAAACAATTTCATTTCCCCTTTCATGTTAAGTTCTTCTACTGCATTGTACAAATAGTTTGGTAGATGTTCATTCATGTGCAAGACTGACAAGGTAACTCTGATTTGTGTATGTAGTTCTTTCCTGCATTGAGCGTTTTGGTGAGAGTAAAACGTAATTGATTTGGCATTTCAGCGTTATTTTTTTCAGTTTCGTTATTTCAATTGTAATCATGTTTGTTACAACCATAACATGTTTGTACTGTCCGATTTAGAATGTGTGAAAGTGAGAGGAAGTTGTGTGATAAAAGACAAAATGTCAGACATCTAATGTTTCAGCTTTTGCAAAGGAAGTTCGATCAACCAATCATCAGTCCCTGTTATTGTTACATCCAGATTGGCCAATATTTCAACTTGTTGCTGATCATTACGATAGTTCTGTTGTGAATATGTTATTGTCAACTGTTCCAGACAATACGGCAGTTCTGTTGTGAATATATTATTGTCAGCTGTTCCAGACAATACGAGAGTTCTGTTATGAATATTTTATTGTCAGCTGTTCCAGACAATACGACAGTTCTGTTGTGAATATGTTATTGTCAGCTGTTCCAGACAATACGACAGTTCTGTTGTGAAATTTGTTATTGTCACATGTTATAAACAAGACTTTCATATACCAAAATTACATGAAAGTCAAGTCTACATATAGTCAAGTTCAGCCTTGGAAATGTGTAATGCTAACAATCACTTGCTCGTTTCAGTAACTACCTTTAACGTTTCTTTCTTTCTTTAATCATGGTGCTGGTTGATGCTGTGGTTCATGCTTCCTTTATTTTATGCCATTTTTACTTTGAATCTGATCGATTGCCCCCCCCCCCCTCTTTTTTTTGTCACCCGGTCAGGCAGTTTTAATATTTTTTTTCATTGATCTCCTTTCTTACTTGTTTCCTTTAGTTTTTCAGTGATTGTCAAATATTCGATTTTCTTTTTTGGTTATTTCTCCTGTTATGTCCAAGGAATGTTATTCTTGAATGTCAGTTTTGCCATTAGTTTCCCGACTATGTTGTAGCTAACCTTACTGCGCTTGTCTCTAATGCTGTCAGCGTGATCTTTCCCCCGACCCATGTGATGAAGACCAAGTGTCATAAAGGCAGTGTAGAATTTGCTATTGTAGCTTTTTCTATAGTCACTTTCTATCACAATGAACAGACCGTAGCATCATTAACAGCCTGTTTACTGTGAATATTTATTGTGTGACCCTGTGAATACCGCAGTTTATAGATATTACTGTGCTATTTCATGATTTTGATGATAAATGGACCATAGAAGTTCTTCAGTTACCAGATATTGCTGTGTTATATTGCGCTTATGATGGTGAATGCAGCATAAATATACTCCAGTTACTGAATGCTGATGTGTTAAGTTCTCCCTCAGTCAGTTCATCTGCAGATACAAGTACGCGGCTTCGCGTAGATCTGGAGAAGGAAAGGCAATCAGGCGCGATACTGCCCTCATCTCTCTTTCGAGCGCCAACATGTCAAGGAAAATATAGGCGCTAACCTCAGATCCGTTCACTGGCTTATTACATACACACCAGCCTTTCTTTTCTTTTACTGTATTATACTGTTCTGGTGATAATGTAAACATCAAAGCTACTTAGCCTACTGTAAGCTACTACTGTTCTGATGGCAATGTAAATATCAAATACTTATCTTGCTGTAAACTACCGTATTATATTGTTCTGATGATAATATAAACATCAAAGATACTTATCTTACCATAAACTACCCTGTTCTATTGTTCTGACGATACTGTAAACATCAGATACTTATCTTATTGTAAACTACTGTGTTATATTGTATGCCCTTCAGTAACCACGTAGTTTCTGCTAAGGTTACATAGACAAGACAAGACAAGATAAGACAAGACAAGAAGAGAGCGCTTTCAACTTGGGGGGGGGGGGGGAGGAGGATCCAGTCTAGAAATTTGGTGAGATTGTTAGGCCTCAGGCTAGGCCGCGCCACTTTCGTGTTCTCTCCCTTCCCCGCTCTTATCCTATACGTGCATTATTGATCTTGTTGGCTGCGACCTGATCGGTCTCGCGCCCACACGTGCTGATCAGGTTGTATCTGTTGGTCATGTCCAACTGCAGCCCCATTTCCCCCACCCCCCTCTCCTTGCCCCCTCACTTGCCCTCACTTCGGATCAAGATGTGTAGAGCAGAAGGAAGAAAAAATACGGACATAATTGGTTTGTTAATAACAGGAAAGGTAAGAAGAAGGGTTGCCGAGAAGGTTAGATGGGGATTGAGGAGGGGGGAGGGTGGAGGAGAGAAGTATCACTATAAGTACTACATCTGCGATATTGCTATGGGCAGAAGAGAGGATGAGATGTATCACAAAACGCTGTCTCTCTGCTATTTTGGGCTGTGACAAGGTAGAAGAACTTGGGCTGATCAAGCGTTTCTTTTCTCTAGGGGCTATGGCTGTTCTGGAGACATACCTCTCTTTTGTTTATCAGGATGGCTGTAATATAAACATTATCTTTTGTTCAGAGGAGACGGTTTTTGTACAGTCATTTTTTTCCCGTGCTTACGACCTTGTAAAAAAGATAAGAGAGAGACAATGTACTTTCATAGGACATGCAATGAGAAGAGGGGGCATTGAAAATATTATAACAACAGGAAAAATAGAAGGAAGAAGATCAAGAGGAAGACCAAGAGAAATGATACTGGACAGTCTGACGGGATGGTGTGAGAGGAGATCACCAACTGAACTGATGGCCTGCATGAAGGATCGGGTACTCTGGAGAAGCATAATAGCCAACGCCAGTCGGCACGGCACCTGATGATGATGATGATGCTTATGAGCAGAAATCTAAGACTGTTCTCGCTGCACCTATAATGAGACATTACATAATGTAGTTGAACTTCAGACATTTACAGTAGCATTTACTCACTACAGCCTATCTCTCAATATAGCATTTATTTCATCATAGTTCATCTCTCAATAGAGCATTTATTTCATCATAGTTCATCTCTCAGTATAGTATATGTATCATCATAATCCATCTCTCATTATGGCTATTTCATCATAATTCATCTATCAATATAGCATTTATTTCAGTGTAGTTCATCTCTCAGTATAGCATTTATTTCATCATAGTTTATCTCTCAATATAATATTTATTTCATCATAGCTCCTCTCTCAATATGACATTTATTTCAATATTTGATGATTATATATATATCTATAATATATAGATCATAATCCATCTCCCATTATGACTATTTCATCACAATTCATCTCTCAATATAGTATTTGTTTAATCATAGCTCATCTTTCAATAAAGCAATTATTTCATCAAAGCTCCCATGAACATATTATATCATAGCTCTCTCTCTCTCTCTCTCTGAACTTTAAGTGCACAGGGCACATGGGGCTTCCGCAAGGGTTTTCCACAAATGCCTGTCCTTCGCCTTTTTTCTGCTCTTGCCCAGGTGAGCCGTCTTTTGCTCAACATCCTTTCTGTTGTTCTTCTCCATGTCTCTTTTGGTCTACCTTTACTTCTGTTCCCCTGTGGTGTCCATCTTAGTGCTATTTTTGGTAGTGAGTTGTCAGTCATTCGGAGCACACGTCCCAACCATCGCCAGCGTCTTTCCTCAATAATTGTTGTCAGTGGTTTCATCTGCATTTCTGCTAATAAGATGTTATTTCTTATGGTGTTTGGCCAAAATATTTGTCTAATTCTTCGTAAACATTTAGTCTGGAAAGAATTCAACTTGTTTTCTATGGTTTTGGTGATTTTCCAGCATTCACTTCCATAGAGTAGTACACTTAGAACATTGCTCTTAAATATCCTGATTTTCATATTTATGCTTAGTTTTTTTTATTTCCATATAGTCTGCAGCATTGCAAAAGCCTGGTTTGCTCTAGTAAGCCTGCTGTTGATGTCCTCTGTGCTGTCTCCATTTTCTACTACTCTGCTGCCAAGGTCATTGACCTCCTTCACTAACTTGTTATCTACTCTGAGTACATTTCTGTTGTTCACATTTTGTTTCATTAACTTTGTCTTTCCTACGTTGATCTTTAGTCCTATGTTGTTTGCATTCTGAGTTAGCTTGTTTATTTTATCTTGCATATCTTTGTGACTACTTGATAACAGACAAATGTCGTCCGCAAAGTCAAGGTCCCCCAGCACTGTGTCAAGGGTCCATTGTAATCCTCTGCGTTTGTCTGATGTTGCCTCCTTCATTAACCAGTCTACTGCCAAGATAAATAATGTTGGTGATAGTACATATCCCTGTTTCACTCCTGTTTGTACCCTAAAGCTGCTGGAGGTATGTTCTCCACAGATAACTTTGCACTGAAAACCCTCGTATAGAGCTTTGATTACAGTAACTATTTTATGGGGGAGGCCATGCCATCTTAGGATTTTCCACAGTGCATCTCTGTTGACACTGTCAAAGGCTTTCTCAAAATCTATGAATAATGCATATGTTGTGCTATGCCACTCATTTGCCTGTTCTAATATTTGTCTAAGTACAAATATGTGGTCTATGCATGATCTTCCTTTCCTAAATCCTGCCTGCTCTTTCCGAAGTTTTTCCTCAAGTGTTGGTACAATTCTGTTGATGATTATTCTGCAAAATACTTTACTGGTGAGTGGCAGTAGGGTAATGCCTCTTCAGTTCCCGCAGTCTCTGAGGTCACCCTTCTTTGGTAGTTTTACTATAAGCCCAGTTTTCAACTCCTCTGGGGCTTTTTCTAGATCCCAAATTTGTTGTAATATCCGGCAAAGTTGTTTTGGTGTTTCTGTTTCTTCTGCTTTCAACATCTCAGCAGTCACTTCATCTTCACCTGGTGCTCTGTCTGATTTTAGCTTCTTTATCGCCTCCTTTACTTCATTTATTGTTACTGGTCCTGTATTGATGTTTAGTTCCGTTTTTGCTTCAGGTATGTCTATTGTTTGTGCTGCTTGTGTTCTGTTTAGTAGGGTGTTAAAGTGTTCCCTCCATCTTTCAATTTTTTCTCTTTCTCCACTGACCAGTTGTCCATTTTGTGTTCTTACGGCACTTTCACATCTTGTGTTGAAGTTACCTGTCATCTGCTTTGTGATTTTATATATAGTTTTCATGTCATTTGTATATGCTGCTTCTGCTAAGTTGTCATAATATTGACGTTTATCTTGACGGCATGATTCCTTCACTTCTTTGTCTTTTTGTGCATAATTACTTAAAACTCGTTCTTTAAGCCGTTGTGATTTGGTGTTCAATAATTTTTTCTTGATTTCTTTTCTTTGCTCTATCTTTTCCCATGTGGTCTCGCTTATCCATTCCTCTTTTCTCCTTTTCCGATATCCCAGCACCTCTTTTGCTGTTTCCTGTAGTGTTTTATTGAACTCTAATATGGACATTTCTGATTCATCTTGTAGGACACTGAAGCGGTTCTTAAGTGCTATTGAGAATTCATTTCTTGTTTGTTGGTCTATCAGTTTTCTTGTATCAAAATGTATCTTTCTGTGTTCTCCGATTTTGGCTTTCCTTAATTTTAGTTTTATTTTAGCTACCAGAAGGTTGTGATCGCTTCCTACATCTGCTCCTTTCCTTGCTCGCACATCTTGTAATGACCGTTTTCACTTGTTATTTATTAGTATGTGATCGATTTGGTTTTCTGTGGTTTTATCTGGTGACCTCCAAGTCACCTTATGGATGTTTTTGTGTTGGAAAATTGTTCCTCCAATGGTCATCATGTTTTCTTCACAGAAACTGCACAGTCTTTCTCCATTTTCATTTATTTCTCCGATTCCTTCTCTTCCCACGATTCTTCTTCTATCTTCATTTCCTTCACCTACTTTTGCATTGAAGTCGCCCAAGATGAGTAGCATATCATGCTTGGGTATTGTTTCTACTGTTGCTTGGAGGCTGTTGTAAAAATCTTCTTTTAATTCCTCTTCAGCTGCTTATGTTGGTGCATAACAAACTATAATAGACAGCTTCGTGAATCTTGAGTTGAATCGTGCATATAATAATCTCTCATTTATTGGGGTCCATTTCAGCAATGCTCTTGTTGCTTCTTTTGTTATAATCAATGCTACTCCTCCTTCATGAAGATCTTCTTTACCTGACCATATTATTGTATCTTCTGTGTGCTGTGTTGTTAATTTCCTTCTGCCTTGTCCTGTCCATCTTGCTTCTTGTATTCCTAGTATGTCTAGTATGTATCTGTGCATTTCCTTGATGGTTTGTGCTAGTTTTCCAGTCTGGTTTAGTGTTCTTACATTCCAGCTGCCTATTTGCATCTTGTGTTTAGGTTCCAGGAGGTCTGCAGTCGGGCTGGTGACTTCCAGTGGCTGGCTTTCATCCACAACCTTCATGGGCTCAGTTTCCTGATACGCATTTCTCCTTCCACCTGCATTATTTTTTCCCTTGCTTCCGTTTCTGTAGCAGTCTGATAGTTTTTTTTTTTAACCAGATAGGGTTGCTGGCCCTATGCTGAACCCTCCTTAGTCGCCTTTTACGATCATGCGTGGTAGGGTACAGTGGTCCTATTCTTTGCAGATCCCGGGTACCACACGGGGGATATCATAGCTCATCAACGTTTAATACATTTATTTCACTATAGCTCATATCTAAATATAGCACTTATTTCACCATGATTCATTTCTGAATATAGCACTTTAGCTCATCTATGAATATATGAGCACTTATTTCATCACAGCTCATCTATGAACATAGCACTTATTTCACATCTAATAGCACTTATTTTGCCGTAACTCATATCTGAATATAGCACTTATTTCACTACATCTCTTCTATTATATAGCACCCATTTCACTGTAACTCATTCTGAATATAGCACTTATTTCACTATAATTTTGAATATAGCATTTATTTTATCATAGCTCATCTCTGAATGTAGCATTTATTTCACCATAAGGGGTAATCCTGTCTTGCCTTAGAGGCACATAGGGATATGGTGTTAGTGACCATATTTTCCTTGACCTGTCAGCACACTAGAGGGTGATATGGTCAGTATCATGCCTGTCTGCCTTTCCTTCCCCAACTCCAGAAGAAGTCGGGTACCCATTTCTACAGCTGGGTGACTGCGGTGCATCCGGCAGGATTCGAACCCCCGACCTTCGCCATAAGAGACCAGTGCACTAACCACTTCGCCATTCAGACATCGTTTATAAATACGCACTTTTGTCCACCTCTGAATGTAGCATTAATTTCATCATATCTCAAACCTGAATGTAGCACCCACGTTAAACCTTTTCGTCAAAGCTTTATTTGACTGTCAGCAAAACTGACCAGTCATTTTATTTTATCAAAGGCGCCATCAGGCCTGATTTATATCCAAGAAAAGACATAGTGCTGCAACAGTCATCACTAGATTCAGGTCAAGGTCGATTGCACACGCGACTCAGGTACGACTTCCGAACCTGTGATCTCGTTGTTCACTTGATCGAAGGTAAGATGGCCAAAATATTGATAGACTTTTCATTCTTAAACATATCCTCGCCAGCTTTTTTTTACATTAAGAAACAACTGTTTAATTTCGTCAAACCTTTATATGATGTATGTTGTCCGTATCTGTGATCGCATACAGTCATATGACTGACAGCAGTGCATATAAAACGTCGGAGAATACGTATCGATGAAAAGGGGCCGCCTGTTTTAAAAATGACACGTAGATCCTTTTACATGCGCAAAGAAATACTCACCAAGATCTGTCAGTGATGAAGACATGTGTAACCTTGCCCAAGACTCTCTATGATGAGGACACAATCTTACTCAGTTAGTGCACTCACCTGCCCATCAGAAGATCCAGGGGTTGAATGTCCACTGTTGAGAAATATTTTCTCGTATAGGACAGGCACAGTTGTCAAACCTAAAGACCCAGTATGCAGTGGCTATGAATGTGAATGCAGTAACACTTCACATTCGTACTACATGCGAAGGTCATAGAATATATATGTGCGTGGGTGTTTCTCACCCTCGCGAGCAAGCATATAAGGCTGTTCGTTTGAAGGCGCTGAATTTTTAATCCCTGTTCAGCCTTGTCTCTGCATTATGCTAAAAAAAAATACCACTGTATTTAAACAGTCTCTCCTATAGTTTGTTTAATACACTCTCTCCTGTTGATTGTTTAATACACTCTCTCCTGTTGATTGTTTAACGCATTCTCTCCTGTTGATTGTTTAATACACTCTCTCCTGTTGATTGTTTAATACACTCTCTCTTGTTGATTGTTTAATACACTCTCTCCTGTTGATTGTTTAATACACTCTCTCCTGTTGATTGTTTAATACACTCTCTCCTGTTGATTGTTTAATACACTCTCTCCTGTTGATTGTTTAATACACTCTCTCTTGTTGATTGTTTAATACACTCTGTCCTGTTGATTGTTTAATACACTCTCTCCTGTTGATTGTTTAATACACTCTCTCCTGTTGATTGTTTAATACACTCTCTCCTGTTGATTGTTTAATACACTCTATGCTACTGATTGTTTAACACAGTCTTTCCTACTGATTGTTTACTACACTCTCTCCTACTGATTGTTTACTACACTCTCTCCTACTGATTGTTTAATACACTCTCTCCTACTGATTGTTTAATATACTCTCTCCTACTGATTGTTTACTACACTCTCTCCTACTGACTGTTTACTACACTCTCTCCTACTGATTGTTTATTACACTCTCTCCTACTGATTGTTTACTACACTCTCTCCTACTGATTGTTTACTACACTCTTTCCTACTGATTGTTTACTACACTCTTTCCTACTGATTGTTTAACACACTCTTTCCTACTGATTGTTTAACACACTCTCTCCTACTGATTGTTTAACACACTCTCTCCTACTGATTGTTTAATACGCTCTCTCCTACTGATTGTTTAACACACTCTCTCCTACTGATTGTTTAACACACTCTCTCCTACTGATTGTTTAATACGCTCTCTCTCTTCACACTCTCAGCTCAAGACTTGCCAGCCCCAGACCCAGGGTCAGGAACATTTGGTGACCCGTACGTCCGGATTTCCCTAGCGCCAAGCGTTGACGAGAAGGTCCGACAATCCTCTGTGAAAAGACGGACTCTCAACCCATATTACAATGAATATTTCAAGTTTCCTTTAGACTTTGATGATTTGAAGGTAAGTTTGGCATTCTTTCTTTCAGAGTCAAAAAGTAGTCACATAGCAAGTCACATAACCATTGAGAAATATATGAAAAAGACTTGAGACTGAGTCAGAAAAAGTCTTTTTGCATATTTTTCATTGATGACATCTCTTGATTTGAGATTACTTTTTGACTTCCCCTAGTATTATTATATAAAATTTTAATGTAAATTGATATACTTTCCTGTATTTGTTAATTTTCTTAGGCAAACTAATTTTAAGATTGCAGTCATGTGTCATTGTGTTTATTGTCACATTATTAAATAATGTTATGTAGCCACTTGCATATGCAGATGATGAAATAAAAGATGATTTCTATCACCATCTACAACTCATAAACAAAGTCCCTAAACATGACATCCTTCTTGTCATGGGAGACTTCAATGCCAAGGTAGGAAAAGATAACACTGATGCTGAAAAAGTAATGGAGAAAGAAGGAATTGATACGGTAAATCAGAATGGAGAAATATTAAGTGAGCTTTGCTTAACAGAAGGCGTGGTCATAGGAGGAACAATATTTATACACAAAGATATACATAAAACAACATGGATATCCCCAGATGATAGAACCAGAAACCTTTTTTGTATTAGGAAGCAATTCAGAATATCTCTGATAGATGTAAGTGCATATAGAGGTGCAGATGTCAACAGTGATCACAACCTGTTTATAGGTAAAATAAGACTGAAACTGAAAAGCCAGTACAAGAAATCAGTACCCAGAAAGATAAACAGTCACGGCCTACAAGAGGAAAATACTAACAAGAATTTCAATTTGGAACTTACCAATCATTTCATAGCACTCAGTGAGGTGGAGGAGATGGATATAGATGAAGTATGGAACTCTTAGTCATAATCACAGCAGCAAAAGCAAGTACTGGTCTCAAAACAAAAAAAAAACAAATAGGCAAGCATGGATGTCGGAAAACACATGAAAATACATATATGAAAGATGAGTAGCCAAATTAGCCATTTTGAACGTAAAGACAGATCTTGGAAAAGATTTTGCAACATGTAAAGAACTAGACAATAAAGTAAAAAGTTCACTTAGAAGAGATAAGAGAGAATACATAGACAGTATGTCAAAAGCAGCAGAAAAAGCAGCACAAATAGGAGACAGCAAAACTGTATACAACATACAAAAGAGGCTATGGGAACTGTTACATCCAAAGAAAGACCAATCTTTAGCAAAACTGAAACCCTATTAACATAAAGTATGGACCAAAAACAATGATGGGCTGAACATCGAATAGACCTTGAGTTGATAAACCTTGAAACCGACTTACCAATCCAATAACTAAATGTCAACCTAGATGAAATTACATTGAATGAAATTGAAACAGCAGTGAACCTAATGGCTAATGACAAAGCTGCAGGTGAAGATGAAATAACAGCTGAAATGTTAAAAGCTATTAACACTGATAACATGACCCAACTACAGAGAATGTTTAATAAAGTCTGGAAAAAAGAAAAGGTCCCTACAAAATGGAAAAAAGGAATCATTGTTAAAATACGCCCCAAAAAAGGCAACCTTAGTGACTGCAATAATTGGAGAGGAGTAACCTTACTATAAGTTGTGTCAAAAGTATTTTGCAGTCATTCTGAATAGAATTAAAGATATAGTGAATACAGCAATGAGAGAAGAACAAGCAGGATTTTGAAAAGGGAGAAGCTGTCTTGACCAGATCTTTACTCTAAGAGTAATACTTGAAGAACATATTGAGAAGCAAAAACCATTAATGCTGAACTTCATAGACATTAAAAAGGCATTTGATAGCATACACAGAGATTCATTTTGGGGAATTTTAAGACTATATGGAGTAATTTCATTAATTCTGTTGATGTAATAATTTTCGAAAAACTATGCAATTTATCTGAGTTCTTTATGTTAATAACAGAAGTTTTTTAAAGTTCTTATCTCTTGTTTAGCGTGTAATAAAATCAATTTGTCTTTGTACCTTCAGATTTAAAAAAAAGAAAAGGACACAAAATTACTACAAATTTAAAAAAAATTGGCAAATATACAGTCATACATATACAAGAAGCAAACTTATATGCTTCCCACACATGTTTTATCCATATGTGCTCATTCACTGACGTAACATTGTTTTCTGTTTTTTTTCCGTCTCTCTAGGAAAAAAGCTTGATTTTCCAATTCTATGACTACGATAGGTTCTCCCGTCACACACCTGTGGGAGAAGTAGAGATTATCATGGCAAATGTCGATGTCAGTAACAGTGTGGAGATGTGGTGTGACATACAGAGACAGCATAGGGTAGGTTGTGAACATTGTAATGAATGGGATGCCTGTCAGTCATAGCATTTATATGGTTGATCCAGCCTTAATGAGAGATGAGCCCAGCTAGTGTGTCTCCTGAGACCCGATGACTTTCCCTGTCTTAAAGTTTAAGTGGGACACATAGTAGATGAAAACAGAATGGCTGATCAACAGGGCAATTGTGGGATGGGTGTGAAATAATTTTTCACCTTCTTCTGCTTCATGTGACATGTCCTTTCCAGACGATTGTCCCCTTCACAGGCCCCCTGAATGCAGTGCAGCCTTGCACAAGTTAACCAGCATCATGCAAGGACATGTTCAGACTTTCCGTGATCTCCTGAGCTGACCTGTGGCAAAGTCGCCTCTTTTCTCTTTTGTTGGGCACTGTGTCCTCTGCCATCAACCTGTCCAAACTTTTGTGTCTCCTAATGTGGCTGAAGTACCTCAGTTTTCTAATTTTGATGATGCTTATGAATCTTCTTCTTCAGCTTTCTGAACCATTAAGGCTCACTGGTGCAGATAATGTTTGTCTCCATTCCCCTCTATCTTGATGTTTATGAATCACTTTACAAAGTTCCTTTAGGAGATTCTGGGCTGACTAACAATTTAATTTTGTTGTCAGTATATCCATTTCATTTACTGCCCTGGGTAGCTGTGTAGTTAGAAACTTAGTTTGCTAATCCAGTGGTACCGGATTCAAGTCCCATCATTGAGATTTTTTTTGCTGGCATGCACCAGAAAGTCCCTGTGGTCCACGTACCTGAGAAATCTAGGAAAGTAAGTGTGACCAGGTGTGATACTGACCACATCACACTTTCATGTGCCGAAGCTCTTGGGAATATGGACCTAACACTGTATCTCCACTATGCTTTATTAGCGTGGAAGTGGATTTTACCTTTGCCTTTTTTTTTTCATTTATACTTTAGTATAACTGACAAATTGTAATCTGTTATTTCATTTTACATGCAGATCATTGGCGAATGTGGGGAGATTCTCATATCTTTGAGTTATCTGCCAACAGCAGAACGGCTGACAGTTGTTGTGATGAAAGCCCGAGACCTCAAACTCTCCACAGCAGCACCCTCTGCTGGTCAGTGTTTCTCAGTCTCTTTGTGGTGTTTATTTAATAATTCGTGGTAATACTATTACATAAATAATTTGTTACCTGTCATAGATTATACAACATTTTTAATACTTTATGTGGTCATTGCATGGGGCTTTGTTGTCTAAGGTAAAACTAAGGTAAAATTCCCGTTTCCATGCCATTAAGGCATATTGGAGATATGGTGCTAGACCCATATTTTCCATGACCTTTAGCACATGAAAGTGTGATGTGGTCAATATCACACCTGGTAAATCTACCTTCCCGGATTTCTCTGGTACCCATTTTTAGAGTCCTGGGGCCTCTTTGGTGAGTACCAGAAAAAATATTCCACTGCTGAGGCTGAACTCGCTACCACCGGATTAGTAAACCGAATGCCTAATCACTCAGCTAACCAGGTCATTATCTATAGGGGAGGCAGCTGGTGGCACAGAATGCAGGAGCTTCCTGTATGAGGACGTCGAGCATGTGGATGGAAACTGAGGCAGTGACCAAGGTTAGTTCGGCAGGATGATGCACACAGTGTGGTAGTGACAGACTCTCAAAACATGCTTCGCAAGATAGAGGGGTTTGCCACAGATGGGTTCAGTTCTTGGGGGGATTCAGTGTCACCAGGCAGAGGTGGATATATTGCTCAGTACATGTAGGAACGAAAAGCAATGAAGTAGCTGATCAAGTTGCTTATAATTCTATTGGAAAAGGTATGATTCCTATGGACATGACAGATATACCGAGGAAATGGGACAGGAAGAGGAAAGGGGATGTGTTGATAATATATATCTACAGAGGATGAAGGAAGGGGGAAGGAAGAGCCAAGCAGCTGGCTAGTAGAGTTCGAGGTTGCCAGAACAAACAGCTGAGCAACAGTTAGTGCTCATACTCTTCAGTGGTTACTGAAACAAAGAGCGGAGCACGTATGGGCGTGCCCCAAGTGCAGTGATGCTAATTCCTAGATTCAAAATTACATTTAATTATGATGGAGCTTAATTTGATGCTTAGTATAGCAGCAGATTAACTTAGCGCCAGCTCATAGTCTCCGTAAAGCCCCTGAGCATGATAAAATGTCATGACAGTTAATTTCTTTCCTTCTTATCATGATACCAGAGAACTAACCACTTGATGCTTGCTGTTGCTATTCACAATAACACCAGTATGTTTAATTGTACTGTGTTCCCAGACAGGTATGCTGCTTTATATGGAAACAGTGAAAAAATCTCGAGTTAGTATTGATTTGTAACAGATATAGATATACGACTAAAATAGATGCATAGGAATTGCGTCACAAAGGTTAACTTTCATGAAATAGTGTTCCCTGGAAGAAATTAAGTTATTGAATTTTCTTTCTTCATTTCCTTGCAATGAGCTTATAGCCACATATTTGTAAGTCTGAATTTTACTTGAACATCTGTTAATTCTTAACGTACTGTGCAGTGTACTTTGATGTGCCTTATTTTGGAGTTGATGATTTCCATTTTTGGAGGCCAGTTCTGTATTTCAAGTATGATAAATGCTTACTTGTACAGTGTGGTTGACTGGAAAAGCAACTACCATGGTTTTTTTTCCCCCTCTCTGCCTTTGAGAATCAACTCACTAAAACTATGCTACTCCTGTGCTGCAGAATAACTGATACAAGCAACATGATGATGACTGAATAATCTGAGAAAATTTGCTAAACTGATGTAGAAATAGAAACAAGATGCCCTTCAAATATGTATGTGCAAAGACTTGGTGTTACTGATTAACAGTTTAGAAGACATTAAGAGCATTAAAATACTGTAAAACATAGAAGCAAACTATAATTCCTTCATATAAGAAGACATGAAAATATATTGAAAGTCATTTTCAAAGGAAAAGGCTGGAGTTTATATCTGATGGATATATATATATATATATCACCAAATTCGAGTGTCTTCTATTCTATTTTGTTCACATATTCATATGTGTCATATCCATTATGGCATATTCATAGATCCATATGTACATGAGATCCAAACATATATGTATATTAAGTCTAGGGCCTATTCCATGAAGAAAGCCCAGGTCATGCAATTTTGTATTAAACATGGCAGCAATGTTTTTTTTTTCCTGAAAAATAACATAATGCCTAATTTTTAGTTTTTATACCAATTTAAAATTTCCATCTCAAGAATGGAAAAAAAACCATTTGAATGCAGTGATTTCATTTTAAATTTGTAACAAAACAATTTGTACAGTTAGCAATGAAGATAAGAATTAACCATTTTCATGTAATATCCAGTTCACTTTTAAATGTGTTAGTTTTTTTTAAAAATTTAATGATGGTAATGAAACATGTAGATACAAGTATTAACAGTACTTGCAAAGCATATTTTTCTGAGCAACTTTTATCTTCACCAATTTTATCAATATTTATTTGGCACTATGCCTGAACCATAAGCTGCCCAAGGCACATGGAGCTTCTGTGCAGGTTTTCCACAAACATCTGTTCTTTGCCTTTTTTTTTTTTTTTCTAATCATGTCTAAGTGAGGCCTCTGTTACTCATTATTCTCTCTGTTGTTCTACTCCATGTCTCCTTTGGTCTATCCTTACTTCTGTTCCCATGAGGTGTCCATCTTAGTGCTGATTTCGGTAATGAGTCATCAGTCATCAGGGGCACATGTCCCAGCCTTTGCCAACTCTTTCCTTTGTAATTGAAGTCAGTGGCTTCATCTGCATTTCAGCCAGAAAAGTGTTATTTCTTATGGCATTTTGCCAAAATGTTCATCCAATCCTGTGTAAACATTTAGTCTGGAAGGTATTCACTTTTGTTTTTTTTTTTTTTACAGTTTTGGTTGTTTTTAAGCATTCACTTCCACAGAGTAACACATATATCCTGCTCATTTTTTTT
Source organism: Achatina immaculata (assembly GCA_009760885.1). Taxonomy (NCBI): domain Eukaryota; kingdom Metazoa; phylum Mollusca; class Gastropoda; order Stylommatophora; family Achatinidae; genus Lissachatina; species Lissachatina immaculata. The sequence continues at coordinate 10,746,642 of CM019692.1, forward strand.
TTTATTTCCATAATTGGCATTACCAGACATAAAAACAGCTAGCATTCTCTTCGCAGCTCCACTTTTCATTCATCATATAATAACTTCCTGGAGAAGCAGTTGTCATGTCTATTATTGCAGCATATCTGAACCATCTCAGTCTGCTGCTTAATCTCATCATTAAGTACAGAAACTTAGCTCCTTGAAATCACCACAGAGTTAGTTTCTTTGTTCTGTCACTTGATTTTCATTAAAATGTGAAGGTTTTTTTTTCTATGTATAATAAATACAGCTGTGTATCTGTGACCATACATTTGTGTATTGTTTTATATTTATTTTTCTATTTATAATAAATGCAGCTGTGTATCTGTGACCACACATTTGTGTATTGTTTTTTATTTATTTTTCAGATCCATTTGTAAGAGTATCCTTGATGGTGGATGGTAAGAAGGTTAAACGAAAGAAGACATCAGTCAGAAGGGGCTCCATTAGTCCAGTGTGGAATGAAGCTCTGGCCTTTAATGTTCCAGCTGAAGTGCTGCCAAAGGTCACTCTGGAAGTTACAGTTCTAGACCATGATCTGATTGGTCATGGAGAGATGCTGGGACGATGCTTTATTGGTGGAACTGGAGAAGACCGTGGGCATTGGAAAGACATGCTGTCCAATCAAAGAAAGTCTGTGGCCATGTGGCATGTTTTACGGAAGTAGAAAGAAAGACACAGTTTAAAACAATCTGTGTTTTGTATCACATGTGGACTATTTTTGTGAAGACAGCTAAGAAAATGGTCAATCATAGCAATTCTAGAAAAAAAAAAAGATTGTGGCCACATGTTGACTTCTTAAGACAATGAAGAATCAGGTCACATCTGGACTATTTGTGTGAAGACAGCTAACAAACTGACCAGACAGGCTCCTCTTGGCAAGACAGAAACCTGGTCATATGTGATGAATACTTGAAATTCGGCAAAGAAACAGGTTGCCTTTCAGGTAAAGAACTCATTGGAATTGGTCACATGTGGACTCTTCTTGTAAAGAGAGCAAAAAGAAACTGGTCACATGAGACCCTTGAATCTTTCATATACAGATAATATGGTCATATGTTACTATTTCTGTGAGATAAACAGAGAAATAGGTTATAAGTGGATGATTCATGTGAAGGGACTAAAGTAAGCAGTAATGTGGACTTTTCAAGATGGAACCAGTTGCCATGTGGATACTTTTAAAAAAGAAAGATTTCAGTAAGAAGTTGCCTCTGTGGATTTCGTATAACAGAATGAAGAATCTTATTATCTGTTAATTATTCTTTTATGGATAACGGAGAAAGTGGTTGCCTTGAGATACTTTTGCTGTTGTAAACCAAAAATTGGTCTCCAGTCAACTGTTCAAGTGAACTCTACTCTTTAGCAGATTGTTTATGAAAAAGACAGCAAAGAATTTCATGCAAGAAGAACATTTTTAATATCACACATTGATTATTTCTTTGGAAGACAATGCATAAAGTTGCCTTCTATTGAAATTTGGAAAAGACAAGGTAAACCTTAAAATATGCAGTTAAATCATGCATCAAGGATGCTGCAGACGTCAAACTGTTTAACACTGTCACTAAAAAAAGGTGGGTAAGATACTAATTCATCAATGATATTTGAAACATTCCCCACAAGACTTAATTTAAGCATTTAAATCAAGTTTTATTAGTGTAAGTGGATCATTAAGAATAATGAAAATCATGTAAGCTTAAAAAAAAAACTATTCAAGAAACAATCCACAAAATGAGTCAAATCTGATATGTTATTATCAAGAAAAACAGTTGTCAAATGTTGTTTGAACAGCAATGGCCTTTTTTTAAAAAAAATTATAATAGCCGCCAACTGGGTCTTCCCAGTTTCATTGAACTAGCATGCTTTTTTTTTTTCCACATTAGGATCTAAATCCATAGTTTGTTGTTCAGCAGTTTTCCAGGTTTTGATATATGTGGCCAGGTTCATTAATGAAATTTCCTTTGAGATACATTCCTCTCTTTCAGTTGCAAGTTTTTCACTTGCTGCAGTTATACTGATTATATAAACACATACGTTTTTGTCACTAAACAGAAACTGAGCAGCTAGCAATGTAGTGGCATATCAACACTGTTTCCAGATTTTTGGTCAATTTTTCTGAACTTATTCAGAATATTAAGTTCAGCTACATTCATTGATGTATGGTATAAATGTTTATGGTCAGCTTTAATGAAAAAGCTGCACTGATTGAAACAGCATATGTCAAGGTTTACCTGTAGTGATCTCTCCACTTACGCAATACTCTTATGAGAACATGGAGAAGCTGTAATGGAGAATAAAATGAAACTGTTTATCTAAACTTATTTAAAATAATTAGTTCTAGACTTTTTGCATGAAGAAAATGAGAAATAATAGGATTATATGAATTTCTATTGTGAAGTAAATTGTCTTTTTTTTTTTAATAAAGGTCTGTAGGAAAATAAGAATCTGGTCTTTAGCAAACTTTCTGGCACAGGAAAAGAAGACGGTGCCTTCCCGCTACCCCCCCCCCCACCACCACCACTTAAAAAAAAGGGCATGTGCAAAAAGTATTGTATGTATGACACTGTACTTATATAAAGGGTCCGGCATAAAACATAGCTGGATTTTAAAAATGGAAAATAAATAAGCGCCATACATGTTTTTGGTTTTATAAAAAAAGCGAAATGAAACTCAGAAATGTGGGTGTTTTTATTATTACTGACAATCATATTTAGGTTTGAAAATTACGCCGGTTAGATGGCCGCCATTACATTTGATACATTCAGCAAGGTGTCTGGAAAATCCCTGTATAACACCATTTAACATGTTCAAAGGGATATTTTGAATGCAGTGTCAGATTCGATCTTTTAGGTCTGCAATTGATTGTGATTGACTAGCATACACCATGTTCTTGAGGTACCGCTACAAAAAAGAAGTCTGCAGCTGATAAATCCGGTGACCTTGCTGGCCAATGAATCCCCAAATCTGGAAATAAGACGGTTGGGAAATGCTTGTCGAAGCATGGCCATGGACTGATGAGCTGTGTGGGCAGTTGCTCCATCTTGTTTAAACCATATTAGTCTCTTATTTCTATTGGCCAAGTCTGGAATGAAGTATTCAGTTAGCACCTGCACATAAAGATCACTGTTAACGGTAAGAGAATGCCAGGTGCTAAAGCGTTCCTAACAGCTGATCGCAGAGGGCTACTCAGCAATGTGTTGCGGAGTTCTTGAATTCGTTCAGGTGTCTGTTGAGTTCTTGGACGACCAGTAGACTTGTTATTAAGGCAATTAGCGGTCTCCTTAAATTTATTGACCCACCTCAAAATTGTTTTGTCCTCTGATCGGGAACATTATCATGGGGATGCAACTCAAAGTGGTGACGAAACTTTCATTGTACAGTAATAGATGATCCTCCATTTTAAAAATAAGTTTTAACTGTGAATGCGCGATGTTGTGTGTGCCAAGAAGCCATTGTTAAAAATGACCGTTTGTCTGCTTCATCTCTGACATCATGTTTTTTTTTTTTTTTTCATAGTATTCAGTTTCTGCGCACTACGTCAGTTACTCTTCAGTATGCCACAGGAAGAAACGCAGACATTCAGTTGGGTACTGGAATAAAAGCACGGGTCTTGAACTGTGTAGGGGGTATAGTTGTAAAATGGAATGGAAAACAGTATTTACATGTACTTCCGTGTACTTAAAATGTTTCAAAGTATAACTAAATGTATGAAAATTTCATAAATGCAGAGTTTTTTAGAAAAAAAAAAGATGTAATGTGATGTTTTTAGACAATGACTGTGCCCAGCTCACCATCGGCTAAGGTCTAGATCTACACTGCTTACCATCTGAGATGTCTAGATCTACTTGTCGATCTCGTATTGTGATTCTATGTTGCATTCTCGCTAAATTAATGTCTGAAATAACCTACTAACTACTTCTCCAATCGTCTAAATATATCTAAATCTACTTTGGATACATTCAAGAGCAGTGGGGTGGTCATAGGCCACTATCTACATCATCAAAAATAGACAATTTTCCATGTTTCTCTTCCTTTTTCTCGCTCGGCATCGCTCGTAACTAAGCACTCTTTCACCGTTTTGAAAAGTGTCACCGGAAACGCTGACGAAATATGTATAATCTAAATATTGCACCGTTTGTTTTATTGAAATAAACCAAGAGTCGATATACCGACCGTTGGCACATGCTGGGAAACCGGAAACACAGATGAAATATGTATAATCTAAATGTTGCACTGTTTGTTTTATTGAAATAAACCAAGAGTCGATATATCGACCGTTGGCACACATCGGAAACCGGAAGGGTCGAAAATTTGACCAATGGTACGGAAAGATCCAGCTATGCTTTATGCCGGACCCTGTACATACAATATGCATTCATATATTCAAATTTATCTTATCTTATATCATATATTCTTCCCCTGCCGTTAAACGCAAGGTAGTTCGCCAATTTTTCCACATAATCAATGGAATAACATAATTGCAATATTCAGCTTAAAGAGAGACAATACTGTTTGGTAAAAGCATACTATAAAATTTTCATAAACAGTATACATTTGTAAATTTAACAATAAATATATTTTTAAAAAATATTTAAGATATGTTGATTTTTCTTGTTTAAACTGCAGATAACTGTTTTGTAAATAAACATATCTAAATATAGCATCTGACTAATGACATCATCTTCTACGCCAAAACTTCAAATATAACGCTGTACGATGACAGCGGCTTCTAGATCCCATTAGTGATTTATTTCTCCTCTTTGTTGACAGTGACTTCCCATATTCTACTAAGTGTTATTATACAAGTATTTCAACAGTAAAGATAGGAGGAATAAACTTTACCCATTCTTAGACAAAGAGCCCTATGTGACGTTTAACAGCACGGGAAGGATATAAGATATAAGATTCTTAGACAAAATGTATTATTTGGACTTGAGTCTTCATCAGCCAAAAACAAAAGCAAAAACAGGCAAGAATAGAGAACAGCTAGTGTGACTGAAGGAAGAAAAATATCAGAGTTAAAAGTTTAAACGACTGGTAATAAACAGAAAGATCATTCAGTCATGGTGCTCTCTGTTTCAACGTTCTCAAGGGCCAGTGCTGAAAGACAGATCAGAAAGACTTCATATATAAAAATATATGCACCATATTAAACTGATTATATATTATCAGAGTCATGATGTGAATATCATAATTGTATTGTCATGTGTGACAAAAGTGCATTTTTTTATATAATTTCCTGGTTACGTTATATGATAACATTTATATATCAGCTTCAGTGTCCACTACCACAAAGAAAGGTGAGACCTCCAAATAACAGTAATTTGCGGATGCCTGTTATAACAACGGAAGTCTGTTCATTTTCTAAATCTGTCTCATCTTCCACTTTGCTTAAATCTAGTCACATCGTTATCTGAATTTTCCCCAAACTATCTCAGAATTTCTCTCTCATTGGCCTCTCTGTCCATCTTCTCCTTCACATCTGTCTCTGTTTATATGTTTTGAAAAGGGGGATTGTCTTTTTTGATCTAGAAGCGCTTTTTGTCCTGTCTCTGTTTCTTTCTTGCCATTGTTTACACTGCTTCTAGCTCTTTCCAGCACTTGTTTATTTCTCTCATTTCACTGCCCTCAATTAACCCTTCAGTTTATACATATTTAAAATTGTAAAGGTCACCGAGTCCATAAGCATTCCAATTTCCGGTTAATAAAAATCTCTGTACGGTGCACATGGTCCTTGAGTAGAGTTATGTGGAGGTGGATGGTGCAGGTTTATGAAAACAGGCAGAGAGAGGAAGAAAGGAAGGAGGAAAAGTTAGCAATAAGGAGTAGCAGCAATGATATGGTTATGAAAAACATCTATAGCTACCAAACACGATGGCAAAATTGCCTTTATCAAGGACAACAGAAAAGACAAACAGATGAAAACAAGCAAAGAAACATGTCTGTGATCCTCTCTTTCGGGAAACTAAGCTGACTATTGCTGCAGGCAAATTAGAAAAATTATGAGGAGTTAGAGAAGCAAACACGGAACACAATCAGCACAGATGAACTCAGATGAATGGAAGTTGTTGCTGGGTGGGGATTAACCCACTGAGAAGCTGTACTGATAATGACTCAGCCATTCCTGATCCCAAATGCTGTTTTGTATTGATGAGAAATGCTTATGTAATATGGCAAAGGCTTACTCAACCCTTGAAGAAATTTGACCTTTCTTATCTGTTGGCCTACTTTATTATACCTTTCTTATCTGTTTGCCTACTTTGTTTGACCTTTCTTATCCTGTTGGCCTACTTTATTTGACCTTTCTTATCTGTTGGCCCACTTTAGCCTCTATATTCACATTGAGGCTGGACTAGTGATTCTTGGAATCTAGTTTCCCCAAGGTTTAATTAGCTCTCTTTCATCTTCATTGTTTTTGCTTTGTCTTGTTCTAAGAATGTAAAACCAAAAACGTTTTGATAGTTTTGTATTTTGTTATTAAATTAGACCTATCGGCCTTCTTTTTTTTTGTTTGTTTGTAATACAATTTATATTTGTCAGCCATGCTATTGTTGAATGCATTTGAAGTGTAAGATGAAAACTTGTTCATTAAAAAAAAACTTGTTAATTTGTATAATGTTTACAGAATTCAGAAAAAAAGCAAGACGTCTAGTATCCACAGATGTGATTTTGAGCAGATGTAATGTACGAGGTGAAGTCACTAAGTAACTCGCAAATGCCTGTTACCAAAAAAAAAAAAAACTAATTGCGACAGTAATTTGAAAACTTTTAATTTTTGAACCTACATTATGCCTCTATTTCTCAACGTAATCGCCACCAACTTTGATACATTTTTCCCATCGTGTAATCAGTGATGCAATACCCATGGCATAAAAATCGGGAGTCCGATTTCTGTGCCATTTTTTAAACCTCTCTTTCCACCTCTTCGTCAATCAAGAATCTTCTCCCGCAAAGATGGTTTTTCAATGGACCAAACAGGTGAAAATCACTGGAGCTAAGTCAGGACTATAGGATGGATGTTCAAGAACTTCTCAACCCAACTAGCTAATTTTCTCTTGGGTTAATCGGGCCGTATGTGGTCTGGCATTGTCATGAAGGAGAAGCACACCTCTAGTCAGCAGACCAGGGCATTTTCATCGAGTTGCATCCCATAGCATCGACAGAACTTCACAGTACGATACAGAGTTCCCACTGTCACCGTTACTCCTCTGTCAGCTCTGATAATCTCATTCACACGTTGCATAGTCGCTTCTGTTGCAATCTGAACAGGACGGCCAAGTCGGACTTTGTCAACAATTTCAGTGCGTCCCTGAGAAAATTCTTTTACCCAGTTATAGACCGCTTTACGTGATAAACACTTTTCAGCATAAACTGTAATCATTTCCTTATGAATGTCCTCAACTGAATGTCCTTTAGCCCACAAAAATCGTACTAAACTTCTCTGTTCTTCTTTGGTACACACTAACAGTTGGGTAGCCATTTTGTTATTGCTTTGCGCATGTGCACCTAACTCCCAGCGCCCCCTACATACAATTATTATAAAGTTGGATGATGGTACTATCTAAGGATATATTTAAATACTACCTGATAACTGCCACTGATAAAATATTTCAATTTGCGAGTTACTTAGTGACTTCCCCTCGTAGATTCCATGGAAGCCTGGATAAGACTGTACAGTTCATCATGCTGAAGCAGCTTTAGACTGAGCATCACCAAATCTTGGATGCTGAGAAACTAGAATATCCAGTATCTATATGTTTTACTCTGTACAGAGATTGTATTCTGTATGGCGTGTATAGGCACATGCATCCATACCCTTTCTTTTTTTTTAAAGTGTGCTTTCGTAGGGAAATAAAATAATGATGTTAGTTTCATTCGGTCATTTATAACCGCAGAATGATACACCGTTGTAGGAGAACTAGTCGTAGAAGGTTGGGATGAAGTTCTGGCTTATTTCAGCTGAAATACCGTAAAAGTCACTCTTGAAGTTATAATGCTAGACCATGATCTGATGAGGCATGGAGAAATGCTGTGAAGATGTTTCTTTGGTAGAAATATGGAAGATGACATTCTATCAGGATAAAGAAAGACATGCTGTGCAAAAGTGACAAGAAAGACATAAGATAGACAAAATTCATATGGGATAATTACATGTCTAGGAAATGGAGGTGGACTGGCCACACTCTGAGGAAACCAGACACCAACATAGCAAGACAGGCACTGACATGGAATCCTCAAGGAAACAGAAAAAGAGGAAAGTCTAGACTTACTTGGAGAAGAGAAATTATGACAGTGCTCAGAGACAAGGGATACACATGGAAGGAAGTAGAGAGTAAATCCAAGAACAGGGATGACTGGAGAGCCTTTACCTGTGGCCTGTGCTCACAAGGGAGTGAAAGGCAATGATGATGATGATGATATGGAATATCACACAGAAAGAGAAATAAATCTGGAATGTATGGGAAACAAATTGTAGTCCGTACACCATGTTTTCTGATTGGTCAAAATAACAGCAAAAAAGTTAATTAATTAAACAAAATAATAATGATGCATGTCAGCGGCATGGTAAGAGTTGCCAGGTGGCACTAGAGCCCAGATAATGAAAACTGTGAGAAGCAACAGTTTTTGTGACATGTTTAGGCAAAAATAAAATGGCATAAATCATATAAGTAATTTGCATAAACAAACAAGAAATTGTTCTTTCAGGCAGACTTTTGATAACCATAAGAACTGTAAGTGAAATGCTGCTGTACTGTGATATATAAAATTGTAGACAACTAACAAGAAGCATTACAAATATGCTAACAGACATCAAATGGAACTTAATGAAAGAAATATAACAGTTCAGTAGTCAAGTACTCCACTCATTGATATGCTAAAAAACATACTAGAAACTGAAACAGATGACCCATAATTCCCAGTGACAGTTTTTCCTTAACATGTTAGGTACCATTTTCACCAACTATTTCAACTGGAGCACACCAACATTTGGTTCTGAACCCATTACATTTCCAAAAAAAGACTACAGTTTGCTGTCAGTTCAGCTACTCCTATGCTCCTCTGCAGCTTAATATATGCTTGCGGAACTCTGCCACCACTTGTAAAGATTCATATGCCATTACAGTTGTATGGTCAACTCTGGCTTTCCAACTTCACATGAGAACTAGCAGTAGTTACACCCTCTTAGTTGCAATCACAACACATTTAGTGAAAGTGATGAGTTGTATTTCATACAATGTGATAAATATTAATGATAGGACACATTTTCAGAACAATTTATTCTGTATTCTGTCAATGTTTAAGGGTGTATGGACAATTATAAATTTGGTTTAATTTCTGCAGGTTTATAAATTGCTTCGCTGACATATGAAACTTGACAAGTTTATTTAATACCACCTATAGGCAGTGCACTGCAGTTATAAATTAAGCTACCAGAAGAGTGTGGGAAGGGTTGATTTAAACGTGAATTGCCTGCTCTTGTGAGCAAGTGGGAACAGAGCCCAATATCAGCATGCTCTATTTGGCCCAGATGTAAAAAACATAGGAAACTAGAACAATGTTTTATGGGAAATAGTCACTGAAATTAAAGAAAATCTGCTACAGAGGTGAGGTGCAGTCAAATAAATGGTATACTGGGTTGTCATATGTTTATTTAATTAAAAGCCCCAGCATTTGGAATCATACGTGATTTTAATATAGAGGAATGCAAAAAGTCATTGACAAATTGTAATAATGTACATAATCAATATGTTGTAGTACATTCTTTCACACTACTGGTTTGCATGAACATTTATACATGATATAAAACAGAAAGTCAGCTTTGGAGATAGTGAACATTTGTTTTTCAGTGCCAGTGATGTACATAGTACATGCTTCAAGTGATCTCTATTGTATGTGTTGAAGTTGTTCTATGCTACACATGCTGGAGTTGTTCTGTGCTGCATATGCTGGAGTTGTTCTGTGCTACATATGCTGTGGATGATCTATAACACACTGCAAATATGACATATTCTGCAAAGTAATTATGTTTATACATGTGAAACATGCAGCCAGAGTTGTATGTTTTACATGTTACAAATGTTCTTTTTTATATACATTGTAAAACTTTATACAAGGTGATCCCAAAATTTCAGCATCATAGGAATATATGAAATCTACTTTTGGGCACTCTGATCTTTTTTTTTCTTTGGATTATCAAGGAATGTTCTTTTTTGTTCTTAGGATTTCTTATGTATCAAGTAGGACCTGCAGTGCTGCATCATCATCATCAGTGAAACTCCTTTCATATCCTCAGTGTAGTTTATCTTCCATGGATTTTATGTCCTTAATCTTCACAATTAATCTGCAAATACAACTCTGAGTTATTTTCTTGTGCATTGGATACAGTTTGTTTAACTTATATATCAGCCTCTCCCTGACTTTGTCAAATTCATATAGCAACCCATCTTAGGCTCTGTTGAATTCATATAACATCTCCTTGACACTTTTAACTCTTACAGAGTGGTGAGGATTTATATGGTTTTTGTATGCATTAAATATTCAGAGGTGACAATTGATCATCACTTTACATGTAGTATTTACATTCAGGGGACTGCACGTGCAGTATTTTAAGTTGACCAATGGAAAGAAAAGAAAATATTGGCTCTTTTGCCTGGTCATGAAAGAGTTAAATGCATAATGTAACCTCTCTGTAAGTCTGATTTTCCAGGAGAAGATTATAATAATCTGTATTCCCTCTTTCTTTCCCAGTGATATTACATTTGTAAAATTATAAATATATTTATTTCTGTGGTGCTGTACTTATGGGACACATATAATACATGCTAATGATGTTCATATTTTACATGCTAAAAATATATGATATATGTGTGTGTGTGATATACATTGCAAATGTCTGTACATTATAATTACAAATATTGAAAGTCATTCATGCTGCTGATGTCCTGTATTCTACATTCAACAAGTGTTCTATGTAAAACATGCCACAAATGTTCTATGTGATACATGCCAATGTGTTCTATGTGATACATTCTACTAATATTCTATATAGCATATGCCACATATACTCCTTTCATTTTCTTGCCCTACATTATGTCACACAAGATGAAAATGAACCACATTATAAAAACTGTTTGTGTCTTATGTCATTAAAACTACAGAGAAAACATCATTCAAGATGAAATCCCACATCGCAGTCATCTCAAATATTTCACTGCCTCTATAATACATCACAGTCTCACAAGTTCATTTTGTCTAAAAAATTTCATGTTTTATTTCAGTAAAACTTTGGCTATATAAACTTCTCCTGTTTATGTGATGGGTAGCATGAAATAGGAATTCAGAGAAATCCAGTATAGTATTTTATCAGCTAGCCCCAACTCTGGTAAAGGTAGAATCCCCATTTTCCCCATTAAGTTAAGCTAGGGATACGGTGTTAGGCCTGTATTTCCAAGATCTTTGGCACATAAAAGTGTGATGTGGTCAGTATCATGCGTGGCCACATTTACCCTCCCACATTTCTGTGGCACCCATTTCTAGAGGCTGGGTGGACCCAGCGTCTTTTTTGGTGTGATGGTACAAGAAAAAATTCCAACTTGTGAGATTTGAACCCAGTACCACTGGAATATTAGACCCAACTCTGAAAGAACCAGGTATTCAACTGACAGCAAATATTTATAAACATACCATTCTATATATGCATTATCACAACCAAACCTGGACATTAATCAAGCTACAAAAATGCAAAATGAACATAAAAATATGACCAGGAGAATATGATGAGACAAGAGCATCAGAAACTTCATTGAAATATGAAGAAATGAAGGAAAGTGAAGAAATCAGCATGCTGGTTTGAATACATTGTGTAAAAGAGGACAGATGAGCCCAGTTGTATTGAGGAAGCAATTGTGGGATTATGGGAGAAAAAAAAATAGACAAATGTTGATCATTTACTTTTAAATAATCTCATAACAGTTTTTCAAGCTTTATGAGGTTCACTAAATCAGAAAAAAATACACAATCCCCTTTCATATTGCATATTACAGGTATGTTAAGATGATTTAAAAACAAAAGTAAGAACAGTTTATTAATTAATGAGCACACAATCGCTTCATCAGAAAATATTCTGTGGTAAAGTTTTCCTTTGACATGCACTTCCAGTCAATAACTTAATGTGCTACTTCCTAACATTACAGATTCTTATTTATCATTTCTGTGACTACATGTTGTTTCGTACTTTCTGTTTTCTGAAGAAAGCATTTTGCTGAAATATTGGCTTCGTTTGTTGCATTTGACTGTATTTATTCTCCTTTTTTCCTCATCAGATTTTGCTAACTTCTTGTAAAATTCACATTACTCATTCATGTTTTTCACTTCTCAATGATTTCACAGCTATATTCTCTATCTTTGTCTTATAAACTCTTTTGTCATCCTGTCAGCTTCCCCATGGAATTAGCAGACTTTTCCAAAGGAAAACCGTAGACAGGATTTTCAACCAACATCAGGCCACATGCTTCAACACTGTTTCTAATGATATAGATCTCGTGGGCTAATCAAGGGGACTATATTTCTGTTTTTCTACTACTACTTCTTTAGCAAAATAGGAAACAAGCACGCAGCTCTTCAGTAGCCATCTGTAAACCCAAAACAACCCAAAAAGCATTTATCTATGCCCAAAATTGTGCATTTCTGTGACGTGGCACTCAATCTTATCATACATATATATATATATGTATATATATGTATGCATATCGTATATTGCATTCTATCTCAGATGGATAATTGACTTTCACATATAAACTTTACTGTGGCATCAAGAATGGTGATCACTAAATAATTTAATATCCACTATGCCATGTCTAATTTGTTCTTTTCACCGCATCCATTTAGTGAATGACCAGTCTATGATAATCTTTTTGTGGCGTGGGGTATGTCCAAGTTCACTGTTTTGATCACACCCACAGAAGCAATACAATCAAAGACTGTGTGGTCTAAATTTTGCTCCAAATTAGCGTGAGAGTCATTTTAAAAACATGTGAAACATGAGTAAGACATTTTAAACCATGTGAAACGAGATGCTTGCTTCAGTCTTGTCCTTGTGTCAGTTGGCAACAATAAAATACTATTTCACGTGGACTCGGCCTTTGTCTCATTGATGTTGCAGATTGTTTATTGTCTCATTGATGTTGCAGATTGTTTATTGTCTCATTGGTGTTGCAGATTGTTTATTGTCTCATTGATGTTGCAGATTGTTTATTGTCTCATTGATGTTGCAGATTGTTTATTGTCTCATTGATGTTGCAGATTGTTTATTGACTCATTGATGTTATAGAATGTTTATTGTCTCATTAATGTTTTGATCTACAGTTACTTCCACTTTCTTCATTGACGAAGAAATCAATGCACAAATAGGAAAAGCAGCTACAACTTTTTAGAAACTAAAGAAAAGGTTAACTTTAAATATAAGAATCTTGATTTAACAGGCATGTGTAATTAAAACTCTCTTATATGGATCTCACAAGTGGATATCATGTACAAGGCATGAGAAAAAAAACTGAACAGTTTCTATTTTTTCTGCCCTCATGAGTGAATAATGAGCTTCAGTTGGCAAGATAAAGGAACCAACTCTGAGGTTCTGCAACGTGCTAAGGTTCCGTCAGTGATCGCAAGACGAAGCGGCAGAAGACTGAGATGGCTGGGACATGTAACAAGAATGGATTCCCAAGTAGGTTTTGCACTGTGAACTTATGGAGGGAAGAAGGCCACATGGTAGAAGATCTAAACTGATATTATTTGTAAGTCATCAATCTGAGAGTTTTCTATCAGCCAGAGATCTGGGAAGAGCTTGTGAAAGACTGTGCTATGTGAAGAGTAGAGAATCATTTGAGCAGGAAATGAGGATCAAATGTGAAATTAAAAGACGCAGGCACAAGAAAACTTGACCTGACAGCAAAGGTATTGCTAGATGTTGCTGTTGCCGATTGTGCAAATCTAACAGAGGTAGAGTCAGCGATGAGAGGAACTTCTCAGCAAGATCAAGCCTGGTAAAACGCATGACAGTTGATATCTGCCTACTTCAAATGTATGTGTATATATATATATTTACATACCTTGGCAGCTACATAGACCAGGATGGTGACACTAGAAAGGAAGTTAGGATCAGAATTGCAAAAGCAGCATCAATCTTCAAGAATCTTGAGAACATATGGAATTCAAAAGTTATAAGCACAAAAAAACCAAGTTAAGACTATTCAATTCAAATGTAATATCCACCCTCATTTATGCATGCGAAAGCTGGAAAACAACTAAAGAAATAGAAAAAATTAGACTCTTTTGAAAACAAAAGCATAAGGAAAATACTCGGCATCAAGTGGAACGAATTCCAGAACAATGCAGAGGTAAGACAGATGACTGAACAACAACCAGTCTCATGGGTGATCAGGAAAAGGAGATGGACACGTGATGAGAAGAAATGATCAGAGAATCCGAAAACAAGCTATCAAGTGGAACACAACAGGCCGAAGAAAAAGAGTCGGACCGCGTGAAACTCTGAAGAGGACATTGTTAAGAGAGGCCAAATTATCAGGCATAAAATCCTTTGATGAGGTTGAAAGACTCGCCGAAGACAGGAAAATTTGGCGAACTATTTGCGAGCCCTATGTGACGTTTAACGGCACGGGAAGGATATAAGATATATATATATATATATATATATATATATATATATATATATATATATATATATATATATAACACAAGCCGACAACTAAATAATGAGACTGATTTTATTACGGCCATGACAAAAATGCCACCTATGACGCAAAGCATGGAATCCAAAGAGGCAACCTTTATTTGTTATCTGGCACCTTTTCATCGCCACCCGATAAGCAGACTTCAAACAAGCCGCCATTTTATTGACCTAGTCAGAGGTGTATTGTTACGTAATCAGCATGGAGCAAAATAGCTAACATTAACATTCTGAAAATGTGCCATTGAAACAGTTGAATTGATGCGACAAGTTTATGGGGATAATCCTTTATTGTTTATATGTAAACCCATATACAAGGTTCGACAAAAGTAATGAAACTAATTACATAAAAAATAAAATAAACATTTGAAGATATAACCTGTATTTTATTCAAAGTAAGCCCCCCTTGTGCATTGTTACAGCGAGTGGCACGATCTAACAAACTTTAGAACGATCTCTGCAGTTCTTCTGTTGGTATGGCCCTTAAACTCGATGTTACGGCACCTTAGATGTCATCAGTATCGTTGGAGAAGCGTTCTTTCAATGGTAACTTTAATTTTGGTAATAGAAAATAATCGTAGGGAGACAAATCTGGGGATTAGGTTGGATGGTTGAGAACATACACTTGTTTTTCGGCCAAAAATTTCTGTACAACTACCACCCAATGAGCCAGTGCATTATCACGAAGAAGGAAAACAACTGCCAGGTGTTGAATACTCGGGTCAGACTGTCCCTCTGGAATAAATTCTGTGTTAATAACTCCTTTGCTGTCGTAGAAGCACACCAACATTGTCTTCACTTTCGACTTTTGAAGATGATTTGTTTGGTTTTTTTTTTTTTTGCATTTTGGTGATGAAGATGACTTCCACCGAGCATTTTGGCGGTTAGTTGTGCGATCATAGCGTTAATTCCATGTTTCATCCTCTGTAACAATCAAATTTAAGAAATGTTTATTTCTGCGACACGTTTTGATGATGTCTTTTGCGTACCCAACACACTGATGTTTTTGATCATTAGACAACGCATGTAATACAAACCGACAAATAACTTTTTTTTTGCCACAAAAGTTTTACGAATGGTCTCTTGGTTAACATCAAATTCATCTGCCATCATCCTCACAGTCAAAGAATGATCTTCTTGTATCCTTTCTCGGACCTTTGTAAAGAGTTCCTCATTACGAACAGAAATTTGGCGTCCATGTCTAGTGCATTTGTAATCGTTTCCACGCCACTTTTGAATCGTGAATACCACCTGAATATCTGTGCGCGAGACAAACAATTATCCCCATAAACTTGTGGCATCAATTCAGTTGTCTCAATGGCACTTTTTCCGAGTTTTAAACATAATTTAATGTTAGCTTTTTGTTCCATGGTGATTGCGTAACAATGCACCTCTGACTAGGTCAACAAAATGGCGGCTTGTTTGTCGTCTGCTTATCGGGCGGCGATGAAAAGTTGCCAGATCACAGATAAAGGTTGCCTCTTTGGATTCCATGTTTTGTTTCATAGATGGCATTTTTGTCTTTACCATAATAAAGTCAGTCGCATTACTTAATTGTCGGACCTTGTATATATACACATATACAAATATATATATATATATACACATACTTATGTATGAATATATATATATATATATATATATATATATATATATATATATAAACTAGAATTTACACTCTAGTATGTCAAATGAACTGGTATTTGGCATATGCGACTCCATATAAATCAGTATCTCACTCTTGAACACTTTATAGCACTATTTTCTAAACAGATATTTTGCTCAACTGCATCACAATGACTCCGAAAATGTTATATTGATATACACCGTGTAACAAACGATAACCCAAGCGACAATAAAAAATCACATGAGTAACAACTCAGCTATGATAGCTAACATCTGGCATGCGTAACATGAATCTAAAATACCACGTGAATCAGCACTTGCAAATATGACAAAAAGTTTAATGGAAAATCGCCGTGTGAATGAGTGGTTTACAGATTGATGTGGCGACTGAAGATTGTGATGACGGGCAATCAGCAATGAACACAAGAAAAATTTCTGGAGGATTTGCCATCGCCTTGGGACTCTCACTACCACACTGAAACATTGGAAAACATACGAACCTCATATATACAGAAAAACTCCTTACACAAACTTCCAACCATGAATCACATTCTGTTCTAAAAAGGACAATCAAACTTAAACAACTACATGATGAACCAGGCATACTAACGACCATAGAGACCAAACTAACATACGCCCTGTCACTTTCACATCTCGAACCGAAGTCTTCTCCTTGCAAAAAGGCAAGTCGAGACTCCGTGACCAGACTGGCCAATGGGAACACGGAGATACCAGCTTATGTCTTACTCTGTGCTTGCCAAAATCAAATAAGCTGTGGTCAACAACTTTTAACCACAAATGTCTGGGTTCCAACCCAAATTCTGTCACAGAGTAACATTCGGTGTCGAATTGGGAGTTGGTTACGGCCAGTTTTTTTTTTTTTTGGGTCACCAAGTGAAGTTATGCATGAAGGATCGGGTACTCTGGAGAAGCATAATAGCCAACGCCAGTCGGCACGGCATATGATGATGATGATGATGAGTGAAGTTATAAAGCAAGGTATATGTAGCATTTCTTCGCAGACTCCACTGCCATGGGGATTATAATAATCCCTGCTTCGTTAGCCAAGTTTGGCCTATTATTTGTGTTACCAACGGAGAGGCAGAGCATGGTCTTGGCCAGCTGTAGTTCGCAAATCCTGGCGCAGGCATGTCAGCTGTGGGTCGTTGACCACTAAATCGAACAGATTTTCACTCCCCCTCCCCCTCCTGGCCTCCAATTGTCTGATTAATTTGCACGTGATGTTTGTTGTTCTTCTACATTTCCGATCGTGGTATATTATTAGAGACGACTGAATTCAGTGCTAGGCATAAAGCATTGAACTCATCCTTTTTTTGTTGGTTAATGAAATGAATTTCAACATCTCCGGGTAGAATTTCAGCAATGTCCTTTGTTTATGGAAAAGTCTTTTTAAAACATCTCAAAACATTTTAACTGGAGCCTCATTCCAAGGTCGCACAAACGAAGACGAAAGACATTAAGATAGTTCAATGAATAAAATAGTGGGAAAAAGTAAATGTAGCCACAGGACATGACTATCAAGCACACAGAGGAGATACGGTTCAGGATTGTCTTTGAACTATTTGCACACAAGAGGGCTATGTAATCAATATCAAGAGCTTTCCTTTACTAGCTCAAGACGTACTCAGTTACTTATTTCTACAGCTGGTTTGCTTTGGGTCAAGGAACCTATCTTAATACTAGAAACAAGTGCATTAAACGCTTCGCTACCCATTCACTCATCTATTTATACATTTGGTCGATGATCGACTAAGCATTTAACGACCAAACGCCTTGTGGTGTCTTGCAGGACAGCAACAAATTCTCTCTACGTCTCACCGCCTGCTCCTAGACTTAGTATGGGTGCCTCAAATATGCTGACTTGTATTCATCTCTGCACGTACAGTTCTCTTCCAGTCTCTCCTTGATCATCTAGTCTTTGTCTTTCCTTAAGGTGTCCATCGTATGACAGTTTTGGCAACGTTGCTGAGGTTCCCTCGGAGCACTTGACCAATCCATTTCCATCGTTTTTTCCCTGTTATTACGTGCGTGTCTTCTTGTAGGTCCCTATTATTTATTGTCTGTTGCAGGTAAACATTCATAATTTCTTTGCTCGCTATTTGGGAAACAAATTAATTAATACTCCCCCCCCCCCCCGCCTCACCCGCGCCAAATGTATGCCACACTGTAGATATTGTCTTATCTGGTCTTCTACCTTATATACCCTTCAATGTTGAGGGGACAAACAGACGCCTTGGTAGGGCTCTGCGATTTGTTTCATATAATGGGAGATTTATGATTTCTGTCATTTCATCCTTCCACCTCTTGGCGTGGGCGGTCTCTTACTGTGTTTCCTATAATTTTTAGTGTGAGTGTTTTCTGTATTATACTCTCTGGTATTAGTCATGTAATGTGGCCAAATTATTTGACATGTTATTTCTGGATGTTGTGTAGTACTGATGCTACTCCAATCCTTGCCCTGATGGTGTCATTTCTGATTTGGTTTCCTCTTGTTGGGTGTCTGAGTGGCGAAGTGGTTAATGCACTGGTCTCTCATGGCGAAGGTCGGGGGTTCGAATCCGGCCAGCGGCACCCCAGTCACCTAGCTGTAGAAATGGGTACCCGACTTCTTCTGGAGCTGGGGAAGGAAAGGCAGCCAGGCGTGATACTGACCATATCACCCTCTAGTGTGCTGACAGGTCAAGGAAAATATGGGCACTAACACCATATCCCTATGTGCCTCTAAGGCATGACAGGGTCACCTTTACTTACTTTTTTTACTCTTGTTACTTTCCCTATTCTCCTCACATCTCACTTCTGTCGTGATGATTTTTCTTTTGTGTTTAGCTGCTTGTGTCCGTGTTTGGTTTTGGCAGCACAGAATTTGTAAGAAGACTGTGTTGTATTGTGCTTTTAAAAAATCATTTCTTCTTCTTCTTATTATTATTATTATTATTATTATTATTATTATTCAACAACGTAAGAATCTCTTCTTCAGCTTTCCAAGCCATTAAAGCTCATTGCTGCAGATAAAGTTCACCTCCATTTCTCTCTCGTCCTAATCTTCTCTCTCCAGTTGGTGACACCAATTTTCGTTATATCCTCTTGTATTTACGTATTTGTTTTTCAGTAGAGGTGTCATTTGTTCAAAGACCTGATTTACTTTATTGCATCTGTTCTTAACTTCGGCATCGATTTTCCCAGATGATAATGTTGTACTCCATAAGTATTTGAAATGTTTCACTTGGTTCATAGTAAATCTGTGACGTGTCCAAGGCATCAACAGATATAATTTTGTGGACTTTTACTGTATCCTGATAGACGTACATGTTGTTGTTGCCTGTGGGAGTTGGTAGCACTACTCTACCCGAAAGGTAATCTTGTCACTATGGTACACCTTAAGTGACACAACAAAAAAGCCAGGTTCGTAACTGCTACAACAAAAACGACAGTGTGAAATGTTTGACAGGACTAACACCTAGAAAACTCCATTGAGATAATAATAGTCAAACTAGAAGGATACAAATCAAAACATTTATTGAATGAAGAAATGGACGATGAAAAATGGAGATGAGAAAAGAGGACGAGCTGCCTACATGGCAGGTTGAATCAACAAATATTACAGGAACTTCCCGGGCGCGTAGTCAACGCCATGGGGAAGAAAATTCTGACAACTAGTAACTACTAAAAAGAACTACTTACAAATTAGCGAACTTCCAAAAAATATCCAGAACACATATATCTTCCAAAAGTTGAAAACCAGTACAAACACAGTATTGTCCCTATAAGGAAAACACTGTTAAACAGCTTACATTTCACTGACAAAGAAACTTGTCCTAAATGACAATATGCTGAAAATGAGTCTACTACATAATTGGAACTAAGTCTACTACATAACTGCAACTGAGTCAACTATATAACTGGAACTGAGTCTACTACATAACTGGAACTGAATCTACTACATAACTGGAAACTGAAATTGAGTCTACTATATAACTGGAACTGAATCTACTACATAACTGGAACTGAATCTACTACATAACTGGAAACTGAATTTGAGTCTACTACATCAATGGAACTGAGTCTACTACATAACTGGAAACTGAAACTGAGTCTACTACATAACTGTAACTGCAAACTCCTCTACTGGAAAAAAATGGATACTAAGCAAAATTACTACAAAATCCTCCCTTCAAAAACTTACTCAAGCTTAAATATCACATACTAATTCTTCCTATGATTCCTGAATCTTCTATCATGAAGAAAAGCTCACTCCACGTGAATAATCATGTTTTTATGACCTTTGATTTCCTAAACAAACTATTTCCTTAAAAAACTAAGCCTCTATTACTAATTTAATATGTTGCGTCAACAGTCACTCCTAAGTTGACACTTTAACTTTTCCCAACCTAATCTCAGATATCCCGTGCAAAATTTACATTACCAGTCAAGGTTACATGAGCTGACTAACTTTCTCCCGTGGGCAAAAAAAAAAAAAATCAGTAGTACAAGTGACTGAACCAAGTATCCTTACTTTTAAAGTTTATTACTTCCCTTTGACTGATCTTAACAATATACTATTACACTTACTTTGAATATCAAAAAGACAGAGACTATGGTTATATCTAATAAACATAATCTACCAAAATGCAGCATAAAATTAAATGGAACTATTCTAAGCAGGTGCAGAAATTTAAATACCTTGGAGCTGTAATAACTTCAGATGGGAAATGCAGAACAGAAATTAAGAATAGAATAGACCAAACGAAGACTGCATTTCAGAGAATGAGAAACATTATGCAACACATCATTATCAATAAATCTTAGAAAACGAGTTCTAAAATGCTATATTGAATCTATCTTGTTATATGGAAGTGAATGATGGACAATAGGCAGGTCTGCACAAAAGTCATTGGAAACAACAGAAATATGGTTTATTAGAAGAATGTTACGAATTCCCGGGACAGCAAAATAACTAATGGAGAATGTTTGAGAAGAGCTGGAGATAGAAAAAAAATCTTGTAAAAAAAAAATAAGAGACAGAGACGATGTACTTTCATAGGACATGCAATGAGAAGAGGGGGCATTGAAAAATATTATAACAACAGGAAAAATATAGGGAAGAAGATCCAGGTGAAGACCAAGAGAAATAATACTGGAAAGTCTGACGAGATGATTTAAGAGGAGATCATCAACTGAGCTAATGGCCTGCATGAAGGATCGTGTACTCTGGAGAAGCATAATAGCCAAGGCCAGTCGGCCTGGCACATGATGATGATGATGATGATGATAGTACTTACTGTAAACATTACTAAATTAATATAACAGGTAGTGTACACACAACGCCCATACATTACACTATGTAGAAAAAATGTATGATTTGTAAAAAATAAATATAACAGTTACTGGACATCCTGTGAATTAACGCAGGTGTGCTGAAAATTGCTGTATACTGCAGTTTAGATTTTACTTAATTGTGTCTGGAAAATTAGAAATGGGTAAAATGAGGTCAGCCAAATTGAGCGTCATCACCATATCTTATTACTGTATTCCTTTCTAATTCTTAAATTCGTGCATGTCCGCCAGTTTGCGCAAGAAGTCCTTGACCTTTTCTCGAAGAATCTGGTCATTGTTCCTGCTGGCACGCTGGCACCTTTCTAAGAAAGACTCGAACTTCCTTCCCCTGCTGTTCTCAAACAAGTTGACAAGCTGTCGGCGTGTCCGAAACGATGGCGGAGTATTGCACATCAGAGTGGTGACTTTCTCTCTTACCTTTCTAGAAGGAGAAGGTGTGGAAGCTGTGGAGCGTCTTGGTGTGTGAACTCTCTCCCTTGACCTCGCCCTGGAACTTGCAGAACTGGACTCTGGTGAATATGACATACGGACAGGACCATTCTGTCGACTAACATAAATATCATAAGCTGGAAGGACAGAGGTATACCAGTGGTTTGGGTAGGTGTCCATCTTCAGTTTACTCAAGGCGGATTCGTGTCTATATTTCTCTGGGCTCGAACTCACCGCAGATTTCGACTTCCTCAACAGAGGGAATTTTTTCTCGTGTTGGTCGTCCTGAGACAAATGCCAGTTCTGTAAATGTGAGTATCGTTCTGGAAACTTAACGCCGTAACTCGTTTTGTCATTGTAGTCATCATCATCATCGTCATCACTACCAGCACCACCAGTAACTTTAACATGCCTGCTGTCTTTCTTATCATAGCGCTTAATTCTACCCTGAATAAGCTGTGATTTTATAGAAGTATGTACGTCATGCGTGGAGAGCTTAAATTCTGAAAATGTTGAATCATCAGGTTTTGGGGTCATCTTTGTAGACTGATGTCGGAAGAAATGTCGACTTTCAGTAGTCTGTGGACTTTGTTTGGTAAGACCTCGAGCCTATGAAAAATAGAGAATAAAGAAAATAGTTTCAAATATATTTTTAAAAAAATCAGTTTCCTGAATGATTCATTTTTCTGTTTGATGCCGTACGGATGATCATAGGCATTGCTTCCCCATTTTCCTGATGTTGTTGGTACCTTTAAACAAATCAGCTGTCTTTCCTTTCCTGATCCATTCGGACATCTGGTGTGGATGTTTTTCTCGCAGTATCTGTTTCCTTTTTTCAGTTGAGTTTTTCAGTGTTTGTTAAGTTCTCTAGCGGCATTCTTTGACATGTACACTGAATTTTGACTGCATCTCTTTCTAATTTTAATCATGTTCAGACTGTCTGTAACTTCTATGAGAACCTCTGCATCCACAGTTATTTGTTGTCCAAAGTGTATACTGCACTTTTGTCCAAAATCAGATCTCTTTCGTTCCTAGTTTACTGTACCTATTCGTTTATTGTCCAAAAAAATCTCCCCCCCCCCCCCACCAAAAAAAAACAACAAAAACAACAGAGAATATCTTAATCTGCTGACTAAAATAAAACACACACACACACACACACACACACACACACACACGCAACAGAACTAATTAGAAACACAAATAGCATAAAATAGAGAGGCGTCATCGCCAACGAGCATAAGAGCATAAGTTAATTAATACATTCACAGTATAATCTTCGTTACACGTGTGCCATGGTCCATGAATAAGAGAGTACAGCGAGAAATGGAGGCCATGGAAATGTGGTTCATAAGAAGGATGTTGAAGGTATCATGGACAGCTAAGAAAACCAACGAAGAAGTCTTAAGAGAGGCTGGAGTGAAAAGGCAAATTACAGCAAAGATCAGAGGCAGACAAGCGAGATTTGTAGGACATTTTTTGAGAAGAGGAAAGTTGGAACACATTGTGGCAACTGAAAAAACTGAGGGAAGAAGAGACAGAGGAAGACAGAGAGAGAGAGAGAGAGAGAGAGAGAGAGAGAGAGAAGTTACTGGATGAGCTGTCAGTGTGGCTAGGAAAAAAGTCACCGGCGGATCTCATAATCAAGTCTAAAGACAGGGAATTGTGGAGAGAAATGATCGCCTACGCCACGCGGCACGGCACGATTGATTGACACGTGTGCATTAACCTTTTATAAAATCAAGAAATGTTCAGAGAGCGAATACAAATAAAATTTCGTTTCCTTATTAAACTTCATTTGTTATCAGTCATATTTACCAGAGAGTTAATCACAGAATAGTTATCAGACTTCTCATCGTTTTATGATCATTTCTTTGCGAGCTATATTTGATCACTAATGCACCACGTCGTAAGCACACTGCCATTAACTTGTAAATAATTAATAAGTTTTCATTAACAGAACCTAGGTCGCTTTCACTGTCTTACAGGACAGCTCAATTTATATAGTAAGATTAGACAGTTTCTGTCTACGTTAAATCACCACAGTTCTGTTTACATTAACACGACAGCACGCTGTCTTTACACAGCACGCTGTCTTTACACTGTCAATGACTGTATTATAGATAGCCACTTTGTCATTTCAAAAATCCGTTTACACAAGCGAAATGTGTAGGGTTGTAATGTTCGTATTTTTGTTCATTGCTTGCTGAAATTGATTCCTCGATATTTTCCTTGGTTAGGATTGTCTTCTTCTTCTTCTTCTTCTGTTTACAGACTCCAGATAGCTTTTCATTCACTGGGACTGCCGAGGTCCACAGTTGTTTAATGAGATCTTCCTGGTACATACAGTCCTATAGAACATGTTCTGCCGTCATTTCTGATTCACTGCAGAATTCAATTTCGAACTGTTTTATAATGTAAAAAAAAAAAAATTATGCAGGGGGCTTTTCAGTTCATAGCGCCTTAAGCTGAGTCTAAACAAGATTACATTTTCCTTTTTCGACCGACGGATGTTACTGGTTGTCATTGTGCATGTAGTGTTGGTGTTCTTTGATCAGTTTTATTTTGTAATATTTTTGGTGAGATTCAACGGACCAGTTTCTGACTGTTGGAGTTTCAAATAAATCGATATTATGTTTGAAAACAATACATCCTTGAATCCTAACTCCGCTTCTCTTTATAAACAAAATGACACACAAGTTAGTTAGTTAGTTAGTTAGTTAGTTAATTAGTTGGTTAGTTAGTTAGTTAGTTAGTTAGTTAGTTAGTTAGTTAGTTAGTTAGTTAGTTAGTTAGTTAGGATCGCCATCCATGCACTTTGGCCACATCAATAGGTGCGCTGATCTCCTCTTCATGGCCTCCTGTAACTGACCACACCGTTCTATATTGACAGACCAACCGTCTGAAGCTCTTGATCGATTATTCTTTTGTTTCACCCCCCTCAACTTCTTCATTCTCGACAACGTAGCCTTTTCCACAGCTGCCAGTGGAATGTTTCGTCAGACTAGCTTCTCTCACAGCGCTGATGATGTCTGATCCATCTGTTGTCTGCCCTTGCTCATTGATAGCTGAGTGTCCAACTGATCCTGACACCTTCGTGGCCTAGTACAAAAATCACGGTCAGTCGATGGATCTGTGACATCTGCAGGGATTCGATATACTGTTGCCTTAGATAGCCAGTCTGAATTTGCTTTAGCATGTTCACGGAGTTGCTTAAGATGCCAGTTGGCGTGTAGTCTTGTGACTTCAGCCAGCCGAGAGCATTTGTCACAGCCATGATTTTCAATGTGAGACTGCTTGTTATTGCAACAAAAGCATCACTGGTTTTGTGTGTGTGTTTTGTTTTGTTTTCACTGTTCTGTCATTTGAGTTGACGGCAAAGGCCCAAGTACACAAACACAAGCACAACCAAAGACACTTACCGCCATAGCTGCACTCACTGAGACAGTCAGAATGATAAACTTGCCAAAAGGGAGTTTGACAGTCGCACGGTCAAATGGTGTCAAATAAATAGAGTGATTAAAGCCGTTTAAGCCGAAACGTTATAAAACAAGAGATATCCAAACCGACGCAAGATGCACAACTACGCAAATCCAAAAATGGTTCCCCAATGCGAAATGCATCAGAAATGACTTATTCTGCACACTACATCCAGAAAGCATGCCTGATATCATAGATCTACCTTCGTATATCAGAAAATACGAAACTAAAGCGATAAAATCCTTGACACTGTTGTTGTATAGAACATTATTGTGGCTAAACGTCAATATTTTTTGAACAGACTTGTAGAGTGCTAAATGAAGAGTGAAAGTGAATGTGCAGATAACTATCACAAGACAGTAAGTGTCTCTAGCGCCGTCCTAAAACTTTAGCTTTATTGCTTGTCACAAAATATGGAGTCTTTTCAACGCGTGAAACATTTTATAGCGTCAGACCGCTTTATTGCTGTACGATTACACTTTACAAACACTTAAAACGCAGAGACTGCAACGGCTATGGGAGGGCTAAGATAGTACAAGCATATCTAATAATGGTTCCAACCGACAGAGATTCAAAGAGTGCTCTACAGCCTTTATAAAGCAGCCAGTACGAGTCTTGCTGTTTGAAGCTGTAGGCAACAAATACACAACACACAGACACACGTAAGAGATGTAACGAATATTGACCTTTATGTATTCGGTCGAATCTTAATATTGAATACGAATATTGGATTATTTGGGTGATCGAATACAAATAGCAGGTGGACAGAAACACGACTACTATAATATATAAATAAACTCACAAATATGCATATTCTGATGTCATTATTCTCCCCAGTTTGACATAAATTGAACAACTATTTCTTCTGCATGGTGTAGCGCTTTATTGGAAGTCTGAAGAAAGTCAGTCAGTCATTTGCATGTCCCTTGCGGAACTTGGCTTCCCTAACAGCTCTCCTGTAGGCCTCTCGATTGTAAACAAGATATAAAACAAGTTTGGATACATTTGTTCTTTTTTTTTTTTGTGTCCATGATATTGGAAGAACTCTTCTGTAGCATTTACATTCACAGGCATTTATGTGTTTCTCAACTGTTTTGTTAAGTGTCCAGGTCTCACAGGCATATGTTGCGATGGGAAAAATGCATGCCTTTAAAAATCTTATTTTTGTGGTTCTGTCTGTTCCTATCCACAGATTCTTTAGTTGTTTTACTTTCTGAAAAGCGATAGATGTCCTCTTTTTAATTTCCCTCATTGTATCTCCATTATTAGTTAGTATGATCCAAAATATTCAAAACTCTCCATCTCTTCCAATGAAGATAAAGCAGATTATAATATTCAACATTTTTTTTCCTAGAAGAAGTTTGTATTAATCTGAAGTCCAGTATTAGTAAATCAGGAGGAATATTTCTATTAATGTTCCAAATTTTACAATTCAGCCTAAAATGAACTCGAATCGAATATTTTGTACATCTGTTTTATATGTAAATATAATTTCCGGTAATGAAGATATTATTAAGTTTTGGGTTTCAACGACAAAACGAAATAATTTTGTATATTAATATAAGTAAAAAAAAAGTAAAGGTAACCCTGTCATGCCTTAGAGGCACATAGGGATATGGTGTTAATGCCCATATTTTCCTTGACCTGTCAGCACACTAGAGGGTGATATGGTCAGTATCACGCCTGGCTGCCTTTTCCTTCCCCAACTCCAGAAGAAGTCGGGTACCCATTTCTACAGCTGGGTGACTGGGGTGCCGCCGGCCGGATTCGAACTCCGACCTTCGCCATATTAATATAAGAATTTTTAAAATTCGTTATTTCTGTTATTTTATTTTCTATAGTTCTTTCTTGCATTTCTTTACTTCTTCCTTGTCCCGATCGAAACTGAATGGAGAGTGAGTGTTCTTTTTTATATTAATGTTTCTCGACCTTTATTTCATCCGTGGTCCCCTTTCAATTTTCTTTTTTTTTGCGATTCTCCACCCACGAAGTTCCATTACCAGTGAAAAATAGAGCCACATACATTGGTCTATATGTTTCTATTTATATTAGTTTTAGTAAAGCTGTTTATACCAAACATTTACATACACACTTTTTGTAATGCTGTTTATACCAAACATTTACATACACACTTTTAGTAAAACTGTTATACCAAACAATTACAAACACAGTTTAATTAAACCTGTTTATACCAAACACTGACATACACACTTTTAGTAATGCTGTTTATACCAAACGGTTACAAACACACTTTAACTGTCAGTGGAATTTGTTACGTGGTCAACATGACCCTTGAGCTTGGTTAAGTGATGCATGTTTTCGTTATCTCAGGTTCCAGGGAAATTAAGTGATAAAAAGAAGATCACATCTGCTCACTAGTCCAGGCGTGTACGCACCTGTGTTAACAAATAACTCACTCGACTGAAACCTGATTCTATTAAATATGACGTGGGAAATGTAATGAAAAACAATTTTCTCTCTTCCGAGCGTTGTGGAAACTTGTTTTTAACTGCAGTATTTAGCCGTATAATATATATTTTTTCCCTCCTTTAAAGCTCACTTAGGTTTACTAAACGTCTCTGTAGTAACAACATTAATACTTCAATATCAGCAATATCGACTAGCTTTCTGGTAATGATCTGCTAACCAAGTTAGTTTCAATAACTGCGCACACGTGAGCTACTCGAGGTCAAACACTGGAACCGGGGCTGAAATGGTCTCCACAAAGTCTGCGATTTTATAGAAGTATGTAAGTCACGCGTGGAGAGCTTAAATTCTTCTGAAAATGTTGAATCATCAGGTTTTGGTGGTCATCTATGTAGACTGATGTCAGGAGACATGTCGACTTTTAGTAGTCTGTGGACTTTATTTGGTAAGACCTCGAGCCTATGAAAAATAGAGAATAAAGAAAATAAGTTTCAAATATATTTTAAAAAATCAGTTTCCTATATGATTCATTTTTCTGTCTGATGCCGTACGGATGATCATAGGCATTGCTTCCCCATTTTCCTGATATTGTTGGTACCTTTAAACAAATCGGCTGTCTTTCCTTTCCTGATCCATTCGGACATCCATTAGGATCGCTGAAAGCACGAAGAAGACAAGGCATGCCGTCCAGGTTGAAAGGTCCCACAGACACTTGGGCAGTAGAAAAGCTGACTGGAGGCGACGTAATGTTCTTTGTTTCAGATCGGACAGCGGAGGGTAACAGGCGCGTTCTCTGAAATCAACAAGACAGTATTTACAGTATAATATATTTTCATTTTATATGCTCCCCCCTCAATAAGTCCCGTTCCTCCCCCCCCCCTCTCATTACAAGTGCTTCATCTGTGGTCTTCAATTATCTCGTGTCCCCCACCCCCCACTTTCAGGGAAGCACCTGTAGATGAGGAATATATTTTCTTTTCTGTCATTGGAAACGAAATCATTGTTCATACCTTTCCCTCGACAACACAAGGAGGAGCTTGTTCATGTCCCATCTCCCTGGAACTGACAGCGGCAACTTTGCAGCTGATACTGATGGGGCTGTCAGTCATAATCATCTTGTGTAATGGGAAGACTTGTGTGTCTGTCTTTCAACATGCTAATTTACGTTCATGCCAGTCTGTCATTTATTCTACCTGTATGTTAATTAACCTGCGTGTCCATTTTTAACAATCTTTCTGTTTAACCAGGTCACCTGATTTCATATAAAACTGTCCTTGTAATCTCTTGTCCATCCACCCATCTGTATGTTTGTCTATCTGCATTTGTTTGGTAAAAACATAATGAACCTTCTTCTTTTTTCTTCCTCCTCTTCCTCCTTCTTCTTCCTGCTCCTCCTCCTTCTTCTTCCTGCTCCTCCTCTTCTTCTTCCTCCTCTTCATTATTCTTCCTGTTCCTCCACTTCCTCCTCCTTCTTCTTCTTCCTCCTCCTTCTTCTTCTTCCTCCTCCTCCTTCTTCTTGCTTCTACTCCTCATTCTTCTTCTTCTTCTTCCTGCTCCTCCTCCTCCTCCTTCTTCTTCCTGCTCCCCCTTCTTTTCTTCTTCCTGCTCCTCCTCTTCCTGCTCCTTCTTCCTGCCCCTCCTCTGATGTCGACTACAGGCCTCCATGAATTATAAAACTTAAAAGTTATCTTAAACTGCTCTTACAGACACCGAATACAATTAATTGTTTTCTGAATAGTCTCGAAAATCGTGTTTAGTAGATAATCATTTATAATGTATGTAGTTACTTCTGTACTGAGTGAATGTTTAAGAGCGAAACGTAAATGTTATATTTTATTTTATGTCTCTCAGCTTCAGTGTTAGTTATGTTTGTTATATGAACAGCATATTTGTAGAATGTCTAGAATAGAGTGAAAGATGTATGATAAAGGGCAGAATGTCAGACGGGCCTGCGTGCCCAATTCTTAACCCTTTTGAAATAAAGATCAATCAATCAATCAATCCTTTTTCTTTTTGCTCTTCCTTCTTCTGCTGCTACTGCTCCTTCTTTTCTTCCTGGTCCTCTTCTTCTTCTTCTTGCTCCTCATCCTCCTCTTCCTTCTTCTTCTTTGTCCTCTTCCTACAATCTCTCCGACACTGCGAACTGCTGTTCTTTGCAGCCCATGCTGTGAAAGTGTTGGGGCACAGCATCGTATCGTCTTGAGAGCGGGCTATGGCAGCCATTATTTTCAGTCTCTGACTTGAACTAATAAGCAGGACATGCGCAGTACTTCTTTAACAGACTCCACCGCCACTGGGACTACGGTGATCCCTGACCCGTTAGCCAGGGAAGAGAGAACAGAAATAGTAAATAAACACCAATGGAAAATGTTACAAATTAATAATAAATAAAATTAATAAAATAAAGAATAGCCCAGCGTAACACACTTTATTTCTGTTATGTACCTTGTATTCGCTCTGGATATTAAAAAGTATGTATATCAGCATTAGCGAAGAAGAAGAAGGAAAAGCTTCCGCGCCGTTGATGTCTAGACCAGCGGTTCTCAGACCCTTTTGCTGCACGGCCCACATTTAAAAGTCAAGCATTTTTGTGGCCAACTAATAAAGTGCTTTATATTTACAATGTAGAAATATAACTTTATAAAGTATTATGTAATATTTTCCCTACATGACTAACAACATATTCGTTGTTACATAAAAGCTCTTTTCATTTACCTTAAAGATGGCACTGTTTCCGGTTGGATTGCATGTCTATTCTGGCTGGAATTTGTGACAAACACACTCGAAGATCATCCTCCACGTTCATTCTTGAACAATATTTGGTTGTCATGATAGTCAATGCAGAAAATTAAACTTCGCTTAAATAAGTTATTGAAAAAGGTAGGAGAACTTTCATCGCCAGGACTTACAAAAACGGATATTCCAGTGAAACAATGCACTAAAAGAAAGAGATATCCACAGCGGGGTCGTTAAATATAATTTGTAATGCGTGATCGCTAGACAGTTCCGCTAATTATTCTTGTGCACGACCGGTTAATTCAGAGAATACACAATGAAAAGGATTACGAATCCATTCGTACGCTTTAATGTCTTCGGGCGTGAAGTATTTCTCAAAATATTCAGCAACAGATGTCAGATGCCCTCTTATTACAACAGTGAGCCCTTTCAGATTCTCGCCATTAACTTCATTGCTCTCTATAAATTCACAGAACAAGTGAAACATGTCTTGTGATTTGTTCTCGAGTCGCGTGCGCAAAAGTCTTAGTTTTTTCTTAAAGGCTACAACTTTGTCGTATGTCTTGAGTATACTGGCATCTTTACCCTGCAGTGATATGTTCAAATTGTTCAAAATGCTAAAATATCAGCAAGGTATGCCAGCATGGCAAGCCACTCAATATCAGCGACCTTACCTGGTAGGTCGAGATTGTGTTCTGCCAAAAATTGCAACAATTCTAAACCAAGCTCAAACACTCTTGCAAGAACTTTTCCTCTGGACAGCCAACGCACAGCCGAGTGCAGTAGGAGATTCTTGTGTTCTGCCTCCAACTCAGTACAAAGTCGAGCAAATAATCGATTGTTGACTGTTTTAGTTTTTATGAAATTTACAACCGAACACAGTCTTCGAATTCAGATCCCAGAGTTTCATTCAACTTCTCTGAAGCGAGTGCCTCACGATGGATCATACAATGGGTGCCTACAATCTCGGGTGACACTTGCTTTATGCGAGTTACAACACCGCTGTTACAGCCAGTCATTGTGGCAGCACCGTCAGTGCAAACACCGATGCAGTTCGTCCACTGCAGTCCAAAAGTTGTGAAAAAATCGTTTAAAACATGAAATATTTCATCGGCTGTCGTTCTCGCTGGCGGCGACTTGCAAAAATGAAATTTCTCTTACATACTATCTTGCCAACAATAGCGAACATAAACAAGCAGCTGTGACTCGCCAGCGATGTCAGTTGACTCATCTAACAGAATACCAAACTTAGTAGATTGTAATCGTTCAGACAGCTGCGCGACAATGCCCTCGGACATTTCAGATATTCTTTTGCCCACAGTATCGTTCGAGATGGGAATGCTTTTCAGTTTTGCAGCGTATTCTGAGCTGAACAATACGTCACAAATCTCAAATGCGACTGGCATGATAAGATCTTCTCCAATCGTGTGCGGTTTCTTTGATTTTGCTATTCTCTGGGCAGTCAGATACGATGTCTTAAGAGCTTTTTCGTTGAGAGTAACACTGTCTTCTGTTTACTATAATCCACGGTTTTACCTTCGAAAAATTATTGGTTTTATTCTGTAGATCTGGATGTCTTGCAGTTAGATGACGACGCATTTTCGTCGGCTTCATTGCCTCATTAGAGAGGATTTGCAAACAAATAAAACACTGTGGCAGATTTTGATCATTTATTGATGGACCAAAACTGTACTTAATATACTCCACATCATATTTTCGAGCATATTTAGTTTTCTTAACAGTATCAACGTTAACGTCTTCTCGATCACATTGACTTTCGCTGCCGCTACTATCGATTTGTATGCGCGAAGTCAAAGTCTGACGTTTCACAAATCGATCCATTTTATGGCCTAATATGTTAAAGTTTAAACAATAAAACAGGTTATCCGAAAACCTCCACGACCACTACGTGGGTTAACTGGAATCAGTTGATTAATCCAATACAGATTACACACAGCACCAAGACCGAATAGGGGCTCTCAAGCCAACGAAATATGATTTTTAAACTAAAACACAATTGCTGAGAATTATGTTTCACTTCTGCTCTCTCGCAGAATCTACACCGACTGTTCTCTAAAATTACGTTATAAAATTGCACGTATCAGGAACATGGTCAGAAAGACGCTGGTGTCACACTTCAAAAGTGATGCCGTCTTTTTATGTGCGTCACATTTCTGTTTGATGCTAGAAGAAACGCTGTCTGGACTATCCTTTCTCCAATAGCCGTACTGCGGACATACTAATAAAGCGACCTATGCATTGCGTGAAAAATGCGGAATAATTTTTTTATTGTATCTACTTTTTTGGAGGCTGCTTTGAGACTTCAGCGCGGCCCACAATACTCTCTGTCACTTCCCACCTTTGGGCCGCGGCCCATGGGTTGAGAACCACTGATCTAGGCATACAGTTTACTTTGTTGTGTGACATTTTCTCAAAGAGAAAATAACCGGGAGATTTACTCCAAACTTTTCGAACGCTATTAAGGCCCCTTTCAATGTGAAAGTTATCAGCTATTTTCATCTCTTTAGACCTAGCACTTGTTTCGCCGTTTTTGGCGAGCTATAGGATTTATACACATTTTAAAAAAAACTTTGGTCTGTTTATTATTTCGCTAAACATCACCATCCTGTGTCCTTTCCACATGGAAGGTTGCCTTCTGCGGTTCTCCAACTTGCACTATCCGTTTTTCAATGTTTAACCGGCCAAGCTGAATCCAGTCCATCTTTTTATGTTGTTCACCATTCAATATCATTGTCAACCTCTTGCACGTTCTCCTTCTGTCTTCCCGTCATTTATGGTTATCATTGCATTTTATATACGCACTAATAAGTGAAACAACCTCAGATAACCAACTTAGGCCCTTGAAATGTGGATATGCAGTAGAATAGGATGAATTTCAAAAAAGAAAAATGGAAACAAAGATACACCACCAAGACGAGGGAGCGAGAAAACTGGAGATTCGTTAAGGCCAATCTTCGCACCAAAGACGGAACATAATGATGATCGTGGACATTATATGGCGTGTGACTGTATTTCGAAAATAATGAGATTTCAAAATAACGAAGTCAGTATATAAAAATGTGTGTCAGACAACCAGCGATTTTGTGTACTTCGAGTTTACATCACGTGTGGCTGAACGATTGACCAATGAAATGCCAACAATTAAAATATGTCGCGTATGACGTCATCACAGTTGCTTACGGCCATAAACACATTCAGGAAGGGAAAACAGAAGGGTATTTATTTGTCAGGTTCCGCAAAGAGGCCATGTTTCACAGTTAAACATTAAATGGGGGTGTTCTCATGCTCAGGTTCTGAACACGTGATCAGAGACGTGGGCGATCAGATCTGACCCTGGGGTCAGTTATTACCGACCCTCTCCCCCATTCAAAAAAAAGAAAGGGGTGGGGGGGGGGGGGAAGTAACGTTTCTAATAAGAAAGAGGGGAAAACGGGGCCCCCAGGTACATCTCAACAGACCGGACACAAGGGAAGCAACACTGGCTCAATTTCCCCCCCCCCCCCTCCCCATCTCGCTCTCTTTCTTCCCCCCGCGCCCCACATTTTCGTCTTCACTGACCATGATATTCAAAATCTGGGAATCCGAGCTTACAAATGATATATGTCATCATCATCATAATCATCAGGGGTGACGAACTATAGCTGCCATACTACCGTCAGGGCTGGCGAACTATAGCTGACATGCTACTGTCAGGGCTGGTGAACTATAGCTGATATACTACCGTCAGACCTGGCGAACTATAGCTGACATACTACCGTCAGGGTTGGCAAACTATAGCTGACATGCTACCGTCAGGGCTGGCGAACTATAGCTGACATGCTACTGTCAGGGCTGGCGAACTATAGCTGACATGCTACCGTCAGACCTGGCGAACTATAGCTGACATGCTACTGTCAGGGCTGGTGAACTATAGCTGATATACTACCGTCAGACCTGGCGAACTATAGCTGACATACTACCGTCAGGGTTGGCAAACTATAGCTGACATGCTACCGTCAGGGCTGGCGAACTATAGCTGACATGCTACCGTCAGACCTGGCGAACTATAGCTGACATACTACCGTCAGGGTTGGCAAACTATACCTGACATTTACCAACCCTGTCCCGCCTCTCCGTTGGTATCTTCAGTAACAGGTCTAGCCTGTCTATAGGAGCAGATATAGCCATAGTCCCCATGGTGGTGGAGTCTGCTTAAGAAGTACTGAACATCCCCTGCTTTTTAGCTGTATTCAGAGAATAGAAAATAACTGCCATGACTCTTTTCCAAGCCGACACGATAATGTGCCGCAACATTTTCACGGCATCTGCTGCAAAACACCATATGGCAGTTCCAGGAGACTGAAGAAAAAGAATAAAAAACAAAAACAAAACAACTCCAGTCAAGGGATCTAACCATTATAAAAAATATGAGAAGACTTTTTGACTCTCCCTTGAGGATTTTCATACATTTTTCAAACAAATCTGATTTTCAGCTCCCTTTCAACTTGTCCTAGCATACAACCTCTTCTTGCAATGTTGAACTGCATTTCATTACCCTAATTAAGTTGCGTCAAACAAAGAAAATTATCAACCGTAACATTTATGGCTTGCCATACTTATTAATTTAGTAAGAAACGTGACGAATGTACTTAGCCTACTATATTTTTCTCTGCAGAAGATGAAGAGCATAATGTTAAATTCAACACAGAAAGTTAATTTCCCCTGTGTTTTAATGGGTGTTCTTATTTTTGTAAAGCTGCTCTATGTTTTTGTAAATATAGAGTTTATAAAAGTCCCATAGTGCTATAACACTGTGGTCGCCTTTCTAAAAACTGGACCATAGCAGTGGTGGTAGAAGAGTGTGCACAGCCTGAGGCTAGAGGAAGGCCGTAGGTTGGTCTTCAGCCATGCAGTGTCGCTGAGGCTATGAGATGTATATAAAACCATCACGTGCTCTGTACGGTCATTCAGTTCGTGCTAAGAAAATATGAAGTCTGATCAGACTGTGTTGTGAATGAACGGCGGTAGGCGATCACGTGATGCTCAGAGCCTGACATAAACAGAAAAAAATCTGGAGAGAAGCACGCACTTGTGGATCTTCATACTGTCATTGGCTTAACTATGTGGATATCATACACAGACTACATCAGTTATCTCTACTTAGTAAGTTTTTGTGTGTATTTGTGTGTGTATTTTTATTTTTATACAGAAGATTCAGCAAAACGTATTTATCTGTATCTTATACTAAACACACATCATAAACTCTTCCATTTTCAATTTTAAAAAAGCCAAGATCTCATATATAATTCGTTATACATTTATGGTTTCATGAACTACTGCTTGAGGAGGATTTTAAACATTAAATGCCAGGACAAGATCAGGAACGAGGAGGTCTGAAAAAGGGCAGGTCAGGAACCTATGAACCCACAAATTACGTCTAGGAAATGGAGTTGGATTGTCCACACTCTGAGGAAACCCGACACCAGCATAGCAAGACAGGCACTGATATAGAATCCTCAAGGAAATAAAAAAACGAGGAAGACTTAGGCTTACATGGAGAAGACAAGTTATGACAGTGCTCAGAAACAAGGGATACATATGGAAGGAAGCAGAGAATAATTCAAAGAACACGGATGACTGGAGAGCCTTTATCCGTTGCCTATGCACTCAAGGGAGTGAAAGGCGATGATGATGATGGTTTCAGTTACTTTAGTTTGCTTCATTGCTGTTTAATAATTTCATAATTTAATAATTGCAATGTGACATTCACATAATAATAATAATAACAATAGGAAGAAGAAGCAGAACAAGAGGAAAAATTAATATACAAACAGACTGTAAGTCTGAATAATTTTCTGTCATTTGTATCAAATGTTAACACAATAACTTTCACTCTTGTCTAAAGTACTAAAACTAGTTTTTGTAATAAATGTGTGACTTTCACTCTCCGGTTGCAAGTAGTTTCGATTCCGGCGCGAGCTGGCGATTATGCTACGCTATTCTGTGCGGAACTCTATTTTCTATTCACTGTCACATTTCTCTTCCTCTTTACAGCCGCACAAAATAATGCTCTCTCAATAAAAACGCCGGACAGAATGATCAGTGCAGCAGAAATGTGAATCTACAGGAAAGTGGGACATATGCTGTGGAAAAGCAGAAGAGCAAAAATGCACAAGTATTAGAACAACTAGAAGTGCAACGGGAACTTTTCAAAGAAATTATTTGGTTTCATTAAAACACGTAATAATATACTGAAGACCATGCTGGAGGAAAAGGTTGAAGGTATAAAGAGCTAGAGGCAAACAGAGATGCAGATGGAGAGGTAACATACGAGAGAGAGAGAGAGAGAGAGAGAGAGAGAGAGAGAGAGCACAGATTGACTGAGTGCACTATCAAAGCCAAGGAGCGAGAAAACTGGAGATTCATTACCGTCAAATCTTCGTACTGAAGATGGCACATGATGATGATTACTGGTACCTGGTCAGCGCACTGAGATCTTTTCACCCAGTCTTGTAACTCCCATTTTTTTTCTTTCTTTGAGTTTTCCAGTGACTCTCATGATCTCTGACTTTTGTCTTGTAGTTCTCATTAATATAAGATTATAATTCTTGATTCGTTAAGGTACTTTCCAGTGTTAACAGCACGCATGCGCACTTGTGGACAAATGTATCACATGTAAAGTACAAAGAGAAGTATGAATGTGCTTGAAAATCAATAGAACAGTATCTAGTTGTAACCTCTGTTTTATTGTGACACGAAGCAACAACACAGCACGTATCTGGCCAAAGTAAAGGAGTCAAGCGTGATTTGACTACATCACTCTAATCACTCTGTCAACAGATCAAGGAAAATATGGGCAGTAACGTTATATCCCATATCTATAAATATGGATAGTAACACCATATCCTATATATACAAATATGGACAGTAACACTATATCCCATATCTATAAAAATGGACAGTAACACTATATCCCATATCTACTGCGTAGAAGAGGATCACACTTCTTTTGCTGCTGTATCAATATCATTAACATTTCACTGTTATGATGCGGCCTTTAGTCTTGAATGTAAGAAAGTTAGAGAAACTTAAAGGCGTAGTGGTTAGAGCACTCGTCTAGCAACCGAATGGTTGAGGGGTCGAATCCCCAACTGAGCGGGATTTTCCGACCAAAACGGCCCCTTGGTCGACCCAGACTCCTAAAATGTGTAACATAGAAAATCTGGGAAGGAAAGGCACCAAGGAAAGGAACTGGCCACCCTCCCTCATACACCGATGGCCCAGCATAATGAGGTCTCTAACGCTTCATCCCCTACGCCATTTCCTATGGGTCTACCTTTACCTAGATTCTTTATCTTATAAGAGTAAATTTCTTTAGCTTCTTCTGCTGAACTCTGCACCGCATGACAATCCTCTTTCGTCATCCACTGAAACTGAATTCATTGCGACCAAAACGCTATACACTAAATACCGAAACACAAGTAAAACGTCCAACCACTGAAAACATTCAAAAATAATTATCCGCATGTTTTCTAAATGTAATCAGATATGTTACTTTTTGTTTGTTTGTTTGTTTTAATCTAACGTATCTTTCCCCGCAACTTCAGCCAAGTTCGAACGAGGAGTGCAGTCAAATGTTTTTGTTTTTTGTTTCCTAGCAACTGTTGGACCTGCGCACACAAACATAGTTCTACACTGAATGCTTTGAATCACGG
This sequence comes from Achatina immaculata, assembly GCA_009760885.1. Lineage (NCBI taxonomy): Eukaryota > Metazoa > Mollusca > Gastropoda > Stylommatophora > Achatinidae > Lissachatina > Lissachatina immaculata. The sequence continues at coordinate 10,785,174 of CM019692.1, forward strand.
AGAAAATGACTTTCACCAAATAAATAAATGTATACATAAATAAATAACATTGAGGAATTTTGCACACAAAAACAAACTGCCAAACGTGAGGACAGGGGCATGAGGATGTCTTGTAAATATGGTCATAAAACATCCAGTGCCATGAAATTAGTGTCAGAAATCTTATCTCAGACCGACCACAACTTTGTTCACATGTGTTGAAACAGACATTAAAAAAGTGTTTGCAGAATAACTTCCCTGATAAATGCACTTCTACTTTCATTTATTGTACGATTTATCAGTCAGCAATCCATAACCTGACATGTTTGGTCAGGGTTGGCGAATCGTAGTCTACCAAGATCCCGGCGATTGAGTTTGCTAAAGATCCAGTGCACACCCCTTGCTCGGAAGCTCTTATTGAATAACTGCATGAAGGTTTTGCTTTGAAATGTTAGAAAAATAATTTACGAGCACCTTAAAACCTGACGTTCTTTATCTGACATGGTGTATTTGCTAACAGGAAAAGTAAGAGAACGCAGTTTTGCAGGATTAGACCTCGAAAAAATCGTAGACAAAGCATTTTAGTGAGACGTGAGAGAAAGAAAAATCACAAGAGAATTACCTGGGATTCGAACACGGACTCCAGTAGGACGAGCAGCCGTCTAGCCACGAGAGAACACTAATGAACTGCGCTAACTAGCACCTCCAAAAAAAAAGGTGTTTTGTCTACGATGTTTTAGAGGTATAATCCTACAAAACTGTGTTCTCTTACTTTACTGTACGAATGCCTCGTTGTTTCCTATTTATAAAAAAATATTTGCTAACAGGAGAGCCCGTGACTGATATATATATATATATATATATATATATATATATATATATATATATATATATATATATATAACACTATATCCCATATCTATTGCATATAAAAGGATCACATACACACACACACACATATATATATATATATAGTGTTACAGTTTTTCTATAAAAAGATAACTGATGTTTCCTATGTATAACACGTTAAGTTATACTGACATTAAGAAGGACCTGTTTCGATAACTATTTTGAATAAGGCTTCTGAGTGATTTTATGTTAACGATAAGACTGTATCGTTATCTCTTATATCTCTTATATCCTTCTCGTGCCGTTAAACGTTACATAGGACTCGCAAGGTAGTTCGCCAGTTTTTCCTGTTTTCGGCGAGCTTTTCAACTTCGTCAAGGGATTCATGCCTATTAATTTGGCCTCTCTTAACAATGTCCTCTTTAGAGTTTCACGTGGTCTGCCTCTTTTTCTTCGGCCTGCTGTGTTCCACTTGATAGCTCATTTTGGGATTCTCTGATCATTTCTTCTCATCAAGTGACCAGCATATGTCCATCTTATTTTCCTGATCACCCATGAGACTGATTGTTGTTCAGTCATCTGTCTTATCTCTGCATTGTTCTTGAATTCGCTCCACTTGATGCCGAGTATTTTCCTTAGGCATTTGTTTTCAAAAGAGTCTAATTTCTTGTCTATTTCTTTAGTTGTTTTCCAGCTTTCACATGCATAAATGAGGGTGGATATTACATTTGAATTGAATAATCTTAACAGCTGTATAATGTGAGGACAGGGGCATGAGGATGTCTTGTAAATATGGTCATAAAACAACCAGTGCCATAAAATTAGTGTCAGAAATCTGTATCTCAGACCGACCACAGTAAGAATAATCTTAACTTGGTTTTTGTGCTTATAACTTTTTAATTCCATATGTTCTCAAGATTCTTGAAGATCGATGCTGCTTTTGCAATTCTAATTTTAACTTCCTTTCTAGTGTCACCATCCTGGCATATGTAGCTGCCAAGGTATGCAAATTGATTGACTTCTTCAACATCTGTCCCTTCTACGTGTATTTTTCCATTTTGATTAATGGGAAGTTTCATTAGTTTTGTTTTGTCCCTATTAATTTCAAGTCCTATTTTGGTAGCCGTTATCGTTATAGGTAGTAAGGTAAAGGTGACCCTGTCATGCCTTGGAGGCACATAGGGATATGGTGTTAGTGCCCATATTTTCCTTGACCTGTCAGCACACTAGAGGGTGATATGGTCAGTATCACGCCTGGCTGCCTTTCCTTCCCCAACTCCAGAAGAAGTCAGGTACCCATTTCTACAGCTGGGTAACTGGGGTGCCGCCGGCCGGATTCGAACCCCCGACCTTCGCCATGAGAGACCAGTGCACTAACCACTTCGCCACTCAGACACTCGTTATCGTTATAGTTAATTATAATTAAGCATAACTGATATTTCAGTCACTATGGAGCATTTGATTTCCATTAACAAAAAGATCATGGGCGTTATTTAAGTAACTGACAAATTTGTAATGAGTATTTCATTAACATCAACGCTTATGACTGATGTATTTATTTATAAAGCCCATGGCCGCTGTTTCAGTGAAAATATCAAAAATGGTTAATGGTTTTTGGTTTTTCAGACAAATTTATGCTACCGGTGTCCTGGTATTTTCTTAACTTCTAGTATTTTAATGACCGGTGCCCAAATTCGTGAACATAAACAACCAACAATGAATGCATTAAAACTTTATTTAAAAACAAGAAAATGTTCCCGATATTCCTACATCTTACACCCTTCCCGTGCCGTTAAACGTCACATAGGGCCCGCATGGTAGTTCGCCAAGATGTCCTGTCTTCGGCGAGTTTTTCAATTTTATCAAGGGATGTTATGCCCACTGATTTGGCTTCTTTTAACAATGTCCTCTTTAGAGTTTCATGTGGTCGACCGTTTTTTTTTCCTCGGCCTCTTGTGTTCCATTTAATAGCTTGTTTGGGGATTCTCTAAGTGTTTCTTCTCATCACGTGACCGACATATGTCCATCTTCTTTTTCTGATCATCCATGAGACAGGTTATTGTTTGCTCATCTGTCTGATCTCTGCGTTGTTCTTGAATTCGTTCCACTTTATACCGAGTATTTTCCTTAGGCATTTGTTTTCGAAAGAGTCTAATTTCTTGTCTATTTCTTTTGTTGTTTTCCAGCTTTCACATGCATAAATGAGGGTGGATATTACATTTGAATTGAATAATCTTAGCTTGGTTTTTGTGCTTATAACGTTTGAATGCCATATGTTCTCAAGATTCTTTAAGGTCAGTGCTGCTTTGGCAATTCGAATTCTAACTTCTTTTCTGGTGTCACCATTGTGGTGACATAGCTGTCGAGATATGCAAAATGGTTTACTTCTTCAACAGCTGTTCCTTCTACGTATATTTGTCCTTCGTCGTTAATGAGAACCTTCTTTGTTTTTGTTTTATCCTTGTTTATTTCAAGCCCTATTTTACTAGCCATTGAAGACAGGGTGCCTGTTTTTACCTGCGTTGATTTCATATTGTCGCTGATAAGAGTTATCCTGATATTTATTATTTAGTTAGTGTCCTGGTATTAACTTGTGGTAATAAGCTACTACTACGAATTTATTTCCTGTACATGACATTGGAATGTGGATACACACAAAGCGTGGGTTTTGGAAGAGTTGCCACGTGGAGACTGTATTTAACTGAACTCGGAAGTTTGGGCGGCTGACACCCAACCCAAGCTGACACATCGAGCGGGACAATTGCAGGCTAAGACACCATCTATACCAGAAGTTGAAAACTGGCACAACAGACCTATGTCCCTGCAGCAACGAGCAACAGATATCAGATCATATCCTCCAGAGTTGCTAGCTGAACAACTCATCAGGTAAAGGACCTGACCAGCGCCCCCCCCCCCCCCCCCCCCAGCCCCATACAGGAAAAGCTCTACGATAAAACCTGAGACGAACTGCAGCATTTGTGAGAAAGACTGTTGTTGATGTCTGAACGAGCAACGAAGAAGAAGAAGAAAGGCTGAGATCACACTACACAGAGGGTACAGAACTATTTGACCGCACTACCGCCATATAAATATAAGGGACTATTTTTTTAATCACGCACATACAGTGGACACAACTGGCAAATACTAATAATGAAAATTAACCGAACTGAGCTATTTAATCTGTTTTTTGATGAAACTTTTTGTCGTCGTGAAAAATATTTTAGGCATTTAATTTTGTCACAACTTTGGTTTCATTTCTTTATTAATATCTAAAACTGAGATAATCTTATTACCTTACATTTTTTTTTAGTGAGAGGTACAGTAAGTCGAAGGGAAGGGGGCACAAAAAGTGAAGAAATAGGAGGAAAATGAAATCACAAACGGAAATTGTTTCCTCTCGGAAACTTTCCTCGATAAGTAGCTGGCAAATGTGATTACTTCTACACTTAATAATTACCAATTCTCGCTAATAATTTACAGATACAGAAACGTAGTGTGTCAGTGTTAGTACTGTTTGCTCGTGTCATGTGACCCAATCAAGTTCGATGGAGCCCATGATTGATGATGGTAGTTGAGGCATTTGTTCGAATCACGCACAGATTTAGAAAAAATGATGGGGGGAAAACTATGTCGTAGCTGTGCATCCAAAAACGCCCTGGGGCCATCTGTCACTCACATTCATCACCCGATCCTGCTACACCCAAAAACTTGTCGTGGTTTACACCCAACTTCACACATCATTGGCCTGTGGCTAGATAGAGAAAACTTCCCATTCGAAATGTGACCATGTATCAGACTATCCTGTATACACATTCAAGAGTGTTTATAAAATTCACTTAGCTAGTACATTTCCGTTAACCTTTTCGTATCCTTTGTGAAAAAATTTCGTAGATGAAACAAACCAGTGCCTCACCGCAAAAGTGAGAGAGTTTTAAAAACAAAAAGCCTCATTAAAACATGTCGGATGCACAAGTATTTAGACAAAAATGAATTTACCTAAGTTATTTTCATGAAAGTCATTTATCAACCGAAGTAGGATAAAAGAAGAAAAAAAATGTCTTCATGTGTAAAACAAACAGACAAATAACGTTGATACATGAGATTGGACAACTAAAGTTTGCTTTTTCTTTAAAAACATTATGGAAAAAGTTATTTGTAAAGTCTGGTAATTAGAATCACGGTATATTATGGACTGGTCATATGCTAGAAAAGATACCAGAACTAATGATACAAAAAGCCATGAGATTAGGCACCTGTAGGAAAGAGGGAGAGAACCTGATTAAAAAATAATCTGGTGATGAAGAGATGAAACAGAGATGAGCACTATGCAACACAGTTGGGGCATCATACGACACAGCTGGGGCACCATACAACAAAGCTGGGACGTCATACGACACAGCTGGAGCAGACCATGATTAAAAAAATAAAGCTCCCTTTTAAGACACAACATAGTTCAATGGATGTCAACTGCTTTGCTGATTATCTATCAACGACACTGATGGATGATCGTACTTTATGCAAGGATTCTCAAAGAGGAAATAGATGGACTGTGTTCATCATATTCGAGTACTCAGACTGAGCAGAAAACACAGTGCTCATGTATCATTTCAGGCAGGGCACACTAAACAATCAGTGAGCGAATATGAGTGGATGTCAATATTAAAAACACGGACAAATGAACACCTGTTCAAACTGACGACCAAAAACACATACATTCACAACAACATCTTACCGAGGGACTATGGTGTAAGATAAGTGTGATGACGACTGCAGCAAAATTGGTATTAGTGGAATGAGATAGACAGAAGATGGTTCAGTTTTATCAAAATATGAAAAAAGGAAATGAGACAGAAGCAACAGAAATTAATAACAAGATGAGCAGGTATAAAACAAACGGTAACAATCCGATATTTCGGCAAAATGCCTTTGTCAAGGACAACAGGAATGAAAAAAAAACACATAGAAAAATGTACGCTAACAAATAGAAAATTAACTGTCTGAGATGTTTGGAACACGGAAAGTTTAGAATGAAAAAAAAAGTGTTTGTGAGCTAAAGAGAATGAGAGGAATGCACTGACATATTTAGTGTGAGCTGCCCATAATCCTCTCCTGTCAGACAAGATTAATGTAGAATACCCATAACCTATTAAATTATTAGAATTAGCAAAATCAGACGTTTAGTACTCAAGTCATTGCGATATATATATATATGTCATGTAACATTTTGTGTCAGGGTACACATAGAGCAGTCCCAGTGATTAAAGAAAAAAACTGTTTCGTGTTGTAAGGTTCAGACTCTCAAGTTTCTGTGTATCATACCTTCTATTTTGGCCCTTATTTCCTTATAAAATGACGCAAGGTAGAATCTCTCTGCTTATTTTGTCGCCTTTCGTCTGGTCTTTCCAGGCTTCATTACTGACGAAAAAACTATTACGTGTGTTGCTTAAAAAAAATAGCATCAAAGATTTGGTTGATCTTGTAGGGTTCTTTACTCCGGAAGTTGGCCATATAATATTTAATTAAAGCGGCATTGACGATGGAGGGCAGACTATGCACTTTGTACTGGAAGACGTTGCTAAGGAAACAAAAGTTTGAGACATTGAAATAATGTTGATTAGTAAAGAAATATGCGTCTTGTAGTGAACAACTACAAGAATAACGTTACAACGTTTTCCTTTTTATCATTTCCTCACTTCCCTCCCTTCTTTCCGGTGACAGTCGCTATTGCAAGCAGATTCCAGCCGTTTTCAAGGCTCATTTCTTCTTCTTCCTCCCTCCCCCCCCCCCCCCCCAACCCACTAGTCTTTTAAGTACACATTTGAATAGTTGGGGCTGGGTCTAAATAAGTCAGGAGTCATTTCAGCAATAACAACGCCTCTTTCATTTTCCCCTAAACTTGTACTACTGAGCCATGTGACACAAACTGGTTACAACTTTAGACCACAGACACAATCAGGATCTCCTATCTTTTATTCCAGATATGTACAGCTCTGACAACAGACGCACATATAACGGATGTGAAGCTTTCATCAACAGAGCACAGCGTTACGTTGACATTCAGTCCTAACATCGCGGCTACTAATTACACCGCGTCGTTTCGACTATCCCAAGGGATATTTTGGAAGGATTACGGTCTGGAAGGTCCATACAGTGGCAGCCCTTTGCAGGTCACACATACCAGTCTTTTACCTGGTAGCAGATACACTGTGGAAGTGTTTGAGAATCTGACGAGGGTATCACACAAAGTCTATCAGGAGGAGATTGCTACTGGTAAGTACAGCTATAAGGAGAATACAGCTTTAACTCCTTTGCTCTAAAACAACATTGGTATGCTTGGTAGATCTTTAAAGCTTATGCAAAACAATGATCAGAACGATATTCAGTCTAAATAAAAATCCAGATAAAATGAAAAATAGCAATTTGCTAATACAGTCCATATTTTTAGATTATTAAGTAATTACCTTTCAGTTTATTTCTGCTAAAATTTCTCAGCAAAAATTTTTTTCTGGCACAGCGTGGAAAATAATTCAGAAGTGAAAGGGTTAAATCTGTATAGACAGACAATTTGTATAGATATGTGTACACAGTCAAGATCATCTTTGTCCAAGGGCATACATGTGCCTCTGAAAATGAAAGAGCAGATAGGTTAGTCTAGCTACAGATATGGTGCCTGTTAGTCATGTACTGGATTGGGCCAAGGTCAGCAACGTCCTCACAGAGTTTGACAGAACAGAAGATCTAGGCACATGCCAGGAATCTCATTCTGTGGTGAAAGAACTGGCCATAGAGTGTATAGGCATCAAGCATGATCATCATATTTGGAAATGCAAATCAGTACAGACCTGGTATCATACTTTAAACTGAGGAGATTTATTTAAGAAGGATGTGGAAGATGCGACCAGTATAGCCATCAATAATCGACCTCTTGTGTCAGGGTTGGCAACCTTCAGCTGACCACGGCTGTCTTAGTTTTCCATTGGTACCTCTAGTAAAGGTAACAGTCTGGCTAAAGGGCAGTAGCCCGCTAAAGAAGCATTGCATCCTTTTCAGTTAAAAAAAACTCCTCTGAGGATCTGCAAGAATGGCCGTTGTATCAAACTCCCCCATTCAACATGATATTTATTCTTCAACACCCCCACCACACTTCACCTGCAAAGAACATCTTTCTTGGAATTCCAGAGAGTTAGAACAACAACATAAAGAGACAATGAGAGTACCAGAGTGAGGGAAGAACCTTTGGCTAGAGTTGAGTTAGATGAAAATGTATGTTTCAGTTAAACATACAAAAAGACCAGAAGTGGGTGGAAAGAAGAGAAAATGAGCAATATAAGATAATAAGAACAGTGATATGGTCATGAAAAACAAGAGTAACAGCCCAATATTTCAGCAAAAGTGCCTTTATTAAGGTCAGCAGAGAGGACAAGGAAAAAAAATACACAGAAAAACTTATCTGAGTTCAACCTTTATTGATGACTGAGCATGGACCTTCATCAGGCTACTAGAAGTAGTTTACTGTAGCCATCATCATATTTACTTTGACTGGAATCAAACCACTAGTCACTGGAATGAGAAATAAATGCACACATTTTTTTTAACCATTCACGCACCTGACCATAGGAATAATTAGTAAATAAATAATTAATACATATATCTTCTTATCTTATATCTTATATCCTTCCCGTGCCGTTAAACGTCACATAGGGCTCACAAAGTAGTTTGCCAATTTTTCCTGTCTTCGGCGAGTCTTTCAACCTCATCAAAGGATTTTATGCCTGTTAATCTGGCCTCTCTTAACAATGTCCTCTTCAGAGTTTCACGCGGTCTGCCTCTTTTTCTTCGGCCTGTTGTGTTCCACTTGATGGCTTGTTTTGGGATTCTCTGATCACTTCTTCTCATCAAGTGACCAACATATATATATATATATATATATATTTGTTATTTAAATGATCATTATTTATTTCTTATTTACTTAGTGCCACTGACACCAGAGTCAGTTACAGCCTCTGTCACTGGAAGCAACTTCATAGTCTTGCAGTGGGTGTCACCACAAAATTTGAAATACGAGTCCCATGAGGTCAGTATAAATGAAACTGGGATGTCTGTCACTGTTTTATTAATTCATAGTTTACATTTATTACAATTTTTTTAGACATGTAATGAGATGGTTAAATTATAGAATATGATAATCAGTAGATTTGATCAGTGAATCACAACTTACATTTATTACAATTTTTTTAATACATGTAATGAGATGGTTAAATTCTAGAACATGATAATCAGTGGAAAACTCAAGGGATAAAGAAAGTAAAATATCTAAAGAACCAGAACAGGTAGCACAGGAAAAAAAAGGCAACAGAATTGATTAAAAACAGCAAAGACCATGCAAACTTGAGAAACATTATCATCTATCAGCAAGACCTAAAATGAAAAAATGAATATGACCAAAATGATTGGCTGATTACAGAGGTTTGGAAAACAGCCAGCATGCTTTGCTTGCATAATGGAACTGTTGTTTCCCTTTAACAAAGTTGATATTATTTTGTGAAATAACAGAGAAATACTGAATTTACATTATTTTGCCTGATATACAAATGTGACTAACACCTTCACATCCATTGTTTAAGTTTTATGAATTAAAGTGCAAATATAACATCTAGATAAATGGAAGGCAAGTATAGATAAGGGTAAATGATATTCCCATTCCATAGAAATATTTAATTGTTCAGATTGAACTGAAAAGAGTTTAAAAAGTCGTATAGATTTGAGAGACCAAAATTCAGATTAAGCACATTGTTATTTAAAAAAAAAAACAAAACAAATGGATTTCTCTGATTATAGGAATTCATCTTTATTTCATATAATGATTTATATCTCGTTCTTTATCTTTTTGCTCTACTGTGGTTATAAATTCTAATATGTCATGATAAATTTTATTTTTTCTTGCACATCCAGATATACTTCATGTGCAACAACTCATCCTGGCAAGAACAGAATGCTACTTGGGAGACAAAATTTAACCTCACTGGCCTAGATTCTGGCTACAGCTATCAAGTATTTGTGGTGGCAGTAACTGCGGGGGTCAGAAGTCAACAATCTGAGATAGCCGAGGCCTTCACTTGTGAGTCTTTGCAGGGCTGTCTTAACAGCATTGTAATCCCTAGGCAAAGCAATGCACTGGGACCCCTACCCACCCATTCACAGAAATAAGAGAAAAAAAAGGTCACCTGACCTAGGTTTCCACAACTTCCTAGTCTTTTTTTCTTTCTTTTATTTTATACTGCTGTTTAATGTTCAGCTGGGTTTAGTATAAAGTTTGCTATTGTTCTTATTCAGTATATCGAAAAGGCTCTTTTCTGTGACTTAACTTTAGCCATCTTTTTTTTTTTTCAGTTATTTTATGAGTGAATGCAAACTGATAATCAGCATTAATCAGTTATTTTATGAGTGAATGCAAACTGATAACCATCATTAATCAGTTATTTTATGAGTAAATGCAAACTGATAATCAGCATTAACCAGTTATTGATAAATTCGTCACATGGCGCCCGTGCATTAAGAGATGGTATTGAAGCTAGTTATTGTCTGATTTATTGACATCTGTATCGAGAGCAGGACTCTGTATTTTCCTGTGCTACTCAGACTGGCCATTATTTTAACCATACAAAGAAGAAATTCTGACAATATTTGAATTATGGAGCCCCTATACAACTACTCAATGTGCCCAAGTGTTAAGATGGTACTGAGTTTTTTAGTTAATTATGTGTATTTTCCAGGAGAATTGTTAAAGAATGTGACACCTGTGAGGTTAAAGAATATGACACCTGTGAGGTTACCTATCACAATTAAGTTGATATATTTAGTAAAATTATTTACTTTATGCAGCAGATTTCATGTCTGATTATCATGACAATGAGGTCTGAGAAGGACTTGTATAAGACTGAGTAATGTTGAGAACAATTCTACATAAAAGTCCAGCATCATTTAAGGATGAAATAAAGACAAGGCCTGAAGTTTGAGGACGCACAATGTCTCCCCCATGTTGGTCCTGTGCAGAGGAAACTGGTGGAGTATAGTGTTTATTAAATGAAAAAAAAATGAGGAGCACTGTCATCTGCTCTGATAAGATCCTGGTTATGGGTGGCTAAGAACAACCTAATTTCACTGAACTGATCTAAAACAAAAAATGACAGTATCACAGAGATCCTCAGATGTCCTAACCAAGAGAATCTACTAGATTAGTGCTATTTTTTTGTTTTAATTGTTTTTTTTTTAGTTCTTTTTGATGTTGTTGTTAAGGCATTTTTGCTGAAATATTGATTTTTTACTGCTTGTTTTACACTTGCATGCGGCCATCTCATTGTCATTCCTTGTCACGTTTTTTTTCTTTCTGTTGTCATAAAACTACACTATACACTTCTGACTATCTCTACTCCACTACACTATACACTTCTGACTATCTCTACTCCACTACACTATACATTTCTGACTATCTCTACTCTGCTACACTATACACTTCTGACTATCTCTACTCTGCTACACTATACACTTCTGACTATCTCTACTCAGCTATGCTATACACTTCTGACTATCTCTACTCTGCTACACTATACACTTCTGACTATCTCTACTCCACTACACTATACATTTCTGACTATCTCTACTCTGCTACACTATACATTTCTGACTATCTCTACTCCACTACACTATACACTTCTGACTATCTCTACTCTACTATGCTATACACCTATGACTATCTCTACTCTACAACACTATACACTTCTGACTATCTCTACTCTGCTACACTATACACTTCTGACTATCTCTACTCAGCTATGCTATACACTTCTGACTATCTCTACTCTGCTACACTATACACTTCTGACTATCTCTACTCTGCTACGCTATACAGTTCTGACTATCTCTACTCTACAACACTATACACTTCTGACTATCTCTACTCTACAACACTATACACTTCTGACTATCTCTACTCCGTTACGCTATACACTTCTGACTATCTCTACTCTGCTACACTATACACTTCTGACTATCTCTACTCCACTACATTATACACTTCTGACTATCTCTACTCCACTACACTATACACTTCTGACTATCTCTACTCTGCTATGCTATATACCTATGGCTATCTCTACTCTACAACACTATACACTTCTGACTATCTCTACTCCGCTACACTATACACTTCTGACTATCTCTACTCCACTACACTATACACTTCTGACTATCTCTACTCTGCTATGCTATATACCTATGGCTATCTCTACTCTACAACACTATACACTTCTGACTATCTCTACTCCGCTACACTATACACTTCAGACTATCTCTACTCCGCTACACTATACACTTCTGACTATCTCTACTCTGCTATGCTATATACCTATGGTTATCTCTACTCTACAACACTATACACTTCTGGCTATCTCTACTCCACTACACTATACACTTCTGACTATCTCTACTCCACTACACTATACACTTCTGACTATCTCTACTCTACTATGCTATACACCTATGGCTATCTCTACTCTACAACACTATACACTTCTGACTATCTCTACTCTGCTACACTATACACTTCTGACTATCTCTACTCTGCTACACTATACACTTCTGACTATCTCTACTCTGCTACACTATACACTTCTGACTATCTCTACTCTGCTACACTATACACTTCTGACTATCTCTACTCTACTATGCTATACACTTCTGACTATCTCTACTCCACAACACTATACACTTCTGACTATCTCTACTCTACAACACTATACACTTCTGACTATCTCTACTCTACTATGCTATACACTTCTGACTATCTCTACTCCACAACACTATACACTTCTGACTATCTCTACTCTACTATGCTATACACTTCAGACTATCTCTACTCTGCTACACTATACACTTCAGACTATCTCTACTCTGCTACACTATACACTTCTGACTATCTCTACTCCACTACACTATACACTTCTGACTATCTCTACTCTGCTATGCTATATACCTATGGCTATCTCTACTCTACAACACTATACACTTCTGACTATCTCTACTCCGCTACACTATACACTTCTGACTATCTCTACTCCACTACACTATACACTTCTGACTATCTCTACTCCACTACACTATACACTTCAGACTATCTCTACTCCACTACACTATACACTTCTGACTATCTCTACTCTACTATGCTATACACCTATGACTATCTCTACTCCACAACACTATACACTTCTGACTATCTCTACTCTACTATGCTATACACTTCAGACTATCTCTACTCTGCTACACTATACACTTCAGACTATCTCTACTCTGCTACACTATACACTTCTGACTATCTCTACTCCACTACACTATACACTTCTGACTATCTCTACTCTGCTATGCTATATACCTATGGCTATCTCTACTCTACAACACTATACACTTCTGACTATCTCTACTCCGCTACACTATACACTTCAGACTATCTCTACTCCGCTACACTATACACTTCTGACTATCTCTACTCCGCTACACTATACACTTCTGACTATCTCTACTCCACTACACTATACACTTCTGACTATCTCTACTCTGCTATGCTATATACCTATGGCTATCTCTACTCTACAACACTATACACTTCTGACTATCTCTACTCCGCTACACTATACACTTCAGACTATCTCTACTCCACTACACTATACACTTCTGACTATCTCTACTCCACTACACTATACACTTCAGACTATCTCTACTCCACTACACTATACACTTCTGACTATCTCTACTCTACTATGCTATACACCTATGACTATCTCTACTCCACAACACTATACACTTCTGACTATCTCTACTCCACAACACTATACACTTCTGACTATCTCTACTCCACAACACTATACACTTCTGACTATCTCTACTCCACAACACTATACACTTCTGACTTTCTCTACTCTGCTACACTATACACTTCTGACTATCTCTACTCCACAACACTATACACTTCTGACTATCTCTACTCCACTACACTATAAACTTCTGACTATCTCTACTCTGCTATGTTATACACTTTTGACTATCTCTACTCTGCTACGTTATACACTTTTTGACTATCGCTACTCTGCTACACACAGAGAAGTGTGATCACCAACTCCTATCAAAATGATACTTATATGCCATGGGAGGACAAGTGTAAAATCTAATAGTTAAAAGTATTTATCACATTTATGTTTCATGTTTCAGTTTTCATTTGTGTCCTCAGTGAAATAAGAAACAGGATGACATCAGATTAACAGGAACAGCAGGACCAAACGACGACATGGGAAGAGGTCTGCAGTGATCATTGACATGGAACAATATCTGGAAAATGAGACCATTATACAGTAGAACCTCTCTTAATTGGGACCCAATTTTCCACCAATACCAAAACAACAGCACTTTTGAAGGTCTAACTTTAAAGTGGAAATTTAGGTCTATTAGATAAGAAAAATACCCTCTCTTGCCTGGAAGGTTATAAAGAACATTACTTTATGTTGCTGTTGGTGTAAACTGTGACCAATGATCATGTTTGAAGACGACAAGTCAAGTGACAACGATTTTCATGGTTTTAACACACTGTGTCTGACATCTTGGATTTAGTAACGCATTTGGAGAAGGTTAGCGAAGAGGAGGTGTAGGCTTGGGTGGATGTAGACAAATCCATTCCCATCACTCTCTCTCTCTTGACAGTGACGAAATAATGAAACATGTACTGGGAAAGGAGAAAGATGATGAGAAGGATGATGAAGATGAGGATGATGGCACGCAGACCAAGAAAGTTACATGGAAGTTAGCTTATGAAGGATTGCAGACTTTTCCAAAATTTGCTGAGCAATGTTCATCCATGTCAGCATATGATGTTATGAAACTTGATTGCATACACAGTAAATATGTAAACAACAGTCAATGACATGCAGGCAGACATTCAAGCTTATGTTATGTCATCACACTAATAAATTCACAACTTTCATGTGATAATACATACTGTAATTTTTTAATGCTTTTTAAACTTGGTTGTGTGAAATATAAAATTCTGTGTATGTGTTTTTATGGTAAACTACCTTCTGGAAACATACCAAGAAACCCAAGCAGCAATCAAAGAAAAAGAGGAAGACCGAAACGAAGATGGCTGCAAGACATCGTTGATGATCTGGAAATGGATGCAGCAGCAGCAGGCCATCTTGCTCACAACCGAGAGGCCTACAGGAGTGCTGTTTGGGAGGCAAAGTTCCGCAAGGGACATGCAAAGGAATGAATGAATGTGTTTTTAATTTTAAAAAAATATGCACAGTTTTTTATGTTATTTATTAATTATGGCTGGTAGATAAAAAAACATGACCAGCAAACTTCATGTGCTGCAATATCTACAGAAGGCATCACAAAACATGAACAGGTAAGTTCTCAAAATATATATTCAGTTATCCAGCAAAATCTCATATCAGGAATCAGTGAAGTCCTATTGTTAATGGTTAAGAGAGCTTCTAATGTATATTAGACTTCATCATTAGAGCTGTGTATAACCTTCCACCTACAGGAGCAACATTGGAGGGCATATTTCCTCTAATGATCTAAGGATTTTTTTTTTTTTGCTCTCTATAGTAGAGAGCTTCATGCATAGAAAGAGCTGTCAAACCAAATTCCTAAATATTTTGACACAAGGGCTAGGCAAAGTTAGAGAGACAACAAGGAGTAATAACTTGGAATGAAAGGTAGAGGAGAGAAAGTTAGGAAAAGAGATTACTGTAGGAAGCTTATATCTATAGTAATGAGCCTGCAGAGTTTGAAAAGCTGAAGAGAAAGAGAGAGAGGCAAAGCAAGCATTTCTTGCTTATGGTAGTCATTTGTCATGTATTTATTTCTTGTTTCACTCATCTTTGTTATTATCTTTACATCTGAATTTAGTGCCAGCACCTCCAGTAAATTTAACTGCCATGGCTCTGGGCACAAACCAGATAAGGATAACATGGATGCCAGAGTCATCCTCCTTTCAGGTAGAGATACGATATTCCTACGCCAAGACATTAAATGTTGTTAAGAAGATTGAGGTTTAAGTAGATTTGGAATGTAGCACAATATATGATCTTGGAAGAAGTGCTGTGGTATTAATTTGTTCATGAAGCTAAATATTGTTGAGTGGGTGGAGTTTTATGTAGGTTTGGAATACAGAGTAATATATGAGCACAAAAGAATTGTAGTGGTGTCAGTCTGGCCTCTCAAAACAAAGGAAATGGGCTAAAATCCAGCCCATTGTGTTCCAGTCAATCAGATAAAAGGGATGGTAAAACTAGTTGAAATAAATAAGGTAGATAGAAGTGTATGGTGCAGTTTTACAAAGTGAGGGAGGGAGTGAGTAAGGTGAGAAAAAACAAATAGAAAGTATGAGAATGTATAAATGAAAAACATACAACATCCGATATTTTGGCATGAGCCTTATTCGAGGATACATACAAAACAAGACAAAAACATGAAGAACTTATCTGAAATGTCTTCCTCCGAGTCAGGACAGAAAAGTGTGTAGTAGAAGAGAGAAGGAAAGACCACGCTGCCTCTGAACAAAAGATGCCCGATAGAGCCAATTGTGAAGAAGAGGTGGAGAGAGGGGAGGAGAACAAGTGGGAGAAAGGGGTGGGGGGAAGGCAATAGAAACATGATAGAAACCAATAGAAACCAGCAATAGAAACCAGTCAATCAAATAAGTGCCATGCCGCATGGCATAGGCAATCATTTCTCTCCACAATTCCCTGTCTTTAGACTTGATTATGAGATCCACCGGTGACTTTCTTTCTAGCCGCACTGACAGCCCATCCAGTAATTTCTCTCTCTGTCTTCCTCTGTCTCTTCTTCCCTCAATTTTTCCAGTTGCCGCAATTTGTTCCAATTTTCCTCTTCTCAGAAAATGTCCCTCAAATCTTGCTTGTCTGCCTCTGATCTTTGCTGTAATTTTCTTTTTAACTCCAGCCTCTCTTAAGACTTCTTCATTGGTTTTCTTAGCTGTCCATGGTACCTTCAACATCCATCTTATAAACCACATTTCCATGGCCTCCATTTCTCACTATATTCTCTTATTCATGGACCATGCTTCACATCAATAAAACAAAATTGGCTTGGTGTAACATTTAAGCACATTTAATTTAATCTTGTTTCCATTGATATGGATCTGTTGCACAAGATGTTTCTCATTTTCTGAAATGCTGTTTTGGCCTGAGCACATCTGGTTTTTATTTCATTGTGATGTTTCCTGTCTGTTGTTATAATTGTTCCTAAGTGCTTGAATTTATCAGTTTGTTTCAGATCTGTGCCATCAATGGTAATGCTACATTTTAGTAGTATTCTTTTCTTTGAGATGACTATCACTTCAGTCTTCTTTTTGTTCAGGCTAAGACCTTTACTTTTACTTTCATAAACCACGATGTCCAGAAGAGCCTATGGTTTCCATTCAATTTTAGCAATCAGAACTGTGTCTTTTGCATATCTTAAATTGTTATGGTTGTATCCGCCAATTGATATTCCTGGCAAGTTCTCTATATTTCTCATTATGTTATCACTGTACAAGGAGAAGAGGTCAGGAGATAAAACACATTCTTGTCTAACTCCCAGTTTTATGTCTTGGAATGCTCCTATTTGGTTCTAAACCCTTCTTCCTGCTGATTGCTGCCAGTATATGTTTTTGATGAGTTTCAGATCTTTCCCATCTATGTTGATGTCTTCCAGCATTCTTATAATTTCTGTGTGTCTCATTTTATCAAATGCTTTACAATATTCTATGAAGCATAAGTGTAGGTCCATCTTTACTTCTATTGACCTTTCCATCAATGTTCTCAATGTTTATATGGCATTACTTCCAATCAACCTAGCTGACACTTTGTTTCAAGAAATGGCTGTGGTTTTCGTTGCACCAGTTTAGTCTAGAGCTGGACATCCTCACCAGAAAACCTCGATGTGGTTTGGATATGAATATATCCCTGCCAGGTGAGAGGTGGTTGCCCATCCAGTCCAGAGTTGGACTTTCTCACCGGAAAACCTAAACGTGATTTAGATATGAATATATCCCTGTTGGGTGAGAGGTAGTTGCCTATCTAGGCTTCACTGGTCCAGTGTCTCCGACTTCAGTATTTTGTGGTCGTGGCCTCTGCTCTTCCTGGTGGTGATCAGGATGGAGCTTTTGTCGAGGAGGACGAATCCTTGTCACTAGTGAGTTTCATCCCTGGGTTAAGCACATTTAGGCATATTATCCCAGTATTTGTGTATACAGGACGTGACCGACCTCTACAGCGGAGGTACCATGATATGCATAGCCATCAAGTTTCACCCCTGGGTTAAGCTGATTTAGGCATATTGTCCCAGTATGGGTGTATATAGGATGTGGCCGGCTCTAGAGCAGAGGTACCTTGATATGAGTAGCCCTGACCATGAGACTGCTGGTTACTTCACTTAGTCCTTTCCATCACCTTTTCCACGTCGGCGCCAAGCGGCAACCCTAATCACATTTTTCATTGGCCGGGAGGAGTTTCACCCTACGCACAGCAGCTGAAGAATTTTGGCAGTAGTAAGTCTGTCTCTAAACTAGATCTTGCAGATAGGTTCTTATAGGCTCCACTCACTTGTCCACAGAAGTTGTTTTTCACTGACTGTCTCCATGTACCTTGCCCTCTACCTGACCAATTTAAGAAAAAAAAATGTTCTACAGAAGAGATAAAATTAGAAGTTTGTCATTGGGAAAAGACTAATAGTAATATCAGAACAAATTTAGTAGGATTAGAATCTTGAAAAAATCGTAGACAAAGCTGAGTCTCACTAAAGTGCTTTGTCTACAGTCTCACTAAAGTGCTTTGTCTACAATTTTTTCGAGGTCTAATCCTAAAAAATTTGTTCAAAGTCTCACTAAAGTGCTTTGTCTATGATTTTTTCGAGGTCTAATCCTACAAAATTTGTTCTCTTACTTTACTGTACCAAAGCCTCGAAGTTTCTTATTTACAAAAAATTGTTCCACTAGTAATATCAGTGCTGGGCTGCTAAACAGAAACAGCATGTAAAATGATGTAGCCACATAACATAACTGTTTATATATCAAAAGAAAACACTTGCACAAAGATGTAAATGAAACAGAGGCAGAAGTTGTAAATGCAAGAGATGAGTATATGATGTAGCAGAAATACTGAATGTCTCTTTGTTTGAAGTGAATCATGGAGTCATATTTGAGAAATCACTGTCCTCTTGACATGACAAGGTACCTGAGGAAGAAGAACAAATAATAAGACCAGCTATGGAATCCAACTAATTTGATCTCCCTATTTTTTTTTTATTTAGATGTTATTTTGACTCCTTCTGTGAATTCTAATTATCGGTGAAATTTATAAAAGATACTTTAATACACAGACACACCTGAATAAATTACTAGTTCCTATATATACCTAACCACATAATTTGTTCTTGATACAAACTTTTTGTCTAATTAAATTTTAACACTGGATGCATAAGATTAATCTGTAAAAATTAGACAATAGAACATTTTGAGCAGTATTACATAGTAACAAAGTAACACTGCTGTAGTATTTTAACCTCTTGGTTTCTTCAGACAGTCAACCATGTGCATGTCCCTTGCGGAACTTTGCCTCCCTAACAGCTCTCCTGTAGGCCTCTCAGTTGTAAGCAAGATGCCCTGCTGCTGATGCATCCATTTGCAGATCATCAATGATGTCTTGCAGCCATCTTCACCTTGGTCTTCCTCTCTTTCTTTTTCCCATTATGTACCCTTCCAAGACGGTCTTCTCTAAATTATCATGACATTTAATGTTCTTAAGATAATGGAGGGTAAAATCTGAGAATTGTCTTCACAGTGATAAACAAATTAGGAAGTAGAGGAACGAGAGAGAAGAAAAACAGGTACTGAGATGAGTACTGGAATATAAACATAAGAAAAAAAGAAGTCTTGATGAGTGTTAACTTGTCTACAGGAATCTTTTCAAGTCAGATACTCTCTAGAAGATGTGAACTCCCTGACAAACACAACATGTAGTCATTCTCCATGTACGTTAACTCCTGGTCCACCATCTGGTCAGACTGTTGATGTGTTTGTTTACTCTGTGAGTCATGGATACTTGAGCAGCCCTGCCACCATCAAAAGCTCTACAGGTTTGTCAGAGGTTTTCAAGATTTTAAAATTGCTTTCTGTTTTGTTTTCTTCATGTGTTTAACCTGTTTTTTTTTTGTTTTTTGTGAATTTGCATGTTTAAATTATTTTACTGTACAAATCTGACATTCTGACAGTTTTTTTTTAAACTTTATTTTTAAAGTGCACACAGTCATTTGTATATAATATTGCATGGCACATAATTCTATGTTTGTATTAGTAAGCAAGCTTTAATCCTTTTGCTGCCATGAGAGATAAGATAATCTGATATCTTTCTTGCATATCTCTGCTCTAAATATGTTAGTATGATATGGCAGCACACTCTTGTCATAATTGATGAAATAACTACACAACTGTTTTATATCATCATTCAAGCACTTCAGCCCTTTAAATTTCTGATGCTCTAGATTATTGCTCTCAGATGTTTGTGAGTTGTTGATTTTAAATTCTTCACAAACCCTAAATACATTCCAATGAAGCAAACTTGCCCTACTATATAATGACTTTACAGATGCACTGTTAATACCCCATGAGATAATTATAGGTCAAAGGACTCATTGAACCTTAATTGCCCAGGGCACATGGGGCTTCCACAAGAGTTTTTAACAAATGCCTGTCCTTTGCCTTGTTTTCCACTCTTGCCCAGGTGAGCCCTTTATTACTCAACATCCTCTCTATTGTTTGTCTCCATGTCTAATTTGGACTACCCTTACTTCTGTTCCTCTGTGGTGTCCATTTTAGAGCAGTTTTTGGTAGTGAGTTGTCAGTCATTCGGAGCACAGGTCACAACCATGGCCAGCGTCTTTCCTCAGTAATTGCTGTCAGTGGCTTCATCTGCATTTCTGCCAACAAGATGCTATTTCTTATGGTGTGTGGCCAAAATATTCTTCCATTTCTTCATAAACATTAAGTCTGGAAAAAATTCAGCTTGTTTTCTATAGTTTTGGTGATTTTCCAGCATTCACTTCCATAGAGTAGTACACTTAGAACATTACTCTTAAATATCATGATTTTCATCTTCATGCTTAGTTTTTTTAGATTTCCATATTGTCTACAGAATTGCAAAAACCAGAGTAAAACAGGTTACCACTGGTGAGATATGTGCATGAATGTGTTTAATAATGCACACTTTTGATACTTTTCAAAGTATCCAAACATGATCAAGTTTGGTACCATATGTATTCACTACTTCACACATTTAGTATTATTTTGTAAAGTATATCTAAACAGTTTAGAAAGAAGACTGGTGGTGATGATGATTTCAACAGTCTAGCAAAAAGGGTATAGGGACGTATTAGGCAATATATTGAAAGTCTATAATCTTTAAAAAACATAAATCTCTAGTTTATAGCATAAAATTATTGTTGTTTGCTTGGTGGTTAGCAAAGCACTGGGTAAATGTCAAAAATCCTACTAGGTTTCTGAGATTTTTGACACAAACCTTGGCCCCATGCTATTTGCTAAAATCAAAGTTAGTGAGATTAAAGAAAAAAAAACCCATTGGAAATAACTCACTGAATCACACTGGGTTATACTGCACACATGAATGCATATATATGATAAATAAAATAGGTTTTTTAATATAAAGCTTTGTCAATATAAAGCCTATAAGGCCTCTTGCATATGGGGCCATGATTAAACTGATAGAAGATGAATAAGAAAAATACTTTGATTAAGAATTAATCAACAAATTTTGTAGCCTGTGTTACAGTTCAAGTATAAAGTCTGATTAAATTATTAATAAACTATCCCTGTTACCTTTTAATATAATATAAAAATATTATAATAACAAATATTTATAGGAACTATATAATTAACTGGCATTGATTAGGTATATGGGATCCAAATAGAAGATCTTGATTTTGAGATAACATAAATCTTATCAGTGACAATGGGAAATTGATACAGGAAAAAACAGATTCCCTGTCTTCCTTGGCTAACAAAAAAAGGTCTTGAAATTAACAAAGACAAAACATAAATTATGAAATTTCTCACTAACCAAGAAGGAAAAATATATATAGAAGGAACAGCTGTATGATGGCACCAGGAAGTAAGTTAGAATTAGAATTGCAAAAGCAGCATTGTCCTTCAAAAATCTTGAGAACATATGGAATTCAAAAGTTATAAGCACAAAAAAAAAAGGTTAAGATTATTCAATTCAAATGTGATATCCACCCTCATTTATGCATGTGGAAGCTGGAAATCAACTAAAGAAATAGAAAAGAAATTAGACTCTTTTGAAAACTGCGTAAGGAAAATACTTGGTATAAAGTGGAATGAATTTAAGAACAACACAAAGATAAGACAGATGAGCAAACAACAACCTGTCTCATGGGTGATCAGTAAAAGAAGATGGACATATGTAGGCCATGTGATGAGAAGAAACAATCAGAGAAACCCAAAACAAGCTATCAAGTGGACCACAACAGGCCAAAGATAAAGAGGTCAACCACATGAAACTCTAAAGAGGACATTGTTAAGAGAAGCCAGTTTAGTGAGCATAACATCCCTTGATGAAGTTGAAAAACTCGCCAAAAACAAGGAGACATGGCAAACAACTATGCAAGCCCTATATGACGTTTAACGTCACGGGAAGGATGTGAGATATATACCTTATTTAAAAGTGTTATGTTTTTTAACAATTGTTCAGCTCAGATACAAGCTTGTAAATAATATCAGAAATGGCAAACAAGAGATATGTGATTTTAAATAAAGATGCAACATATTCCTTTAGAGTCAGAAAATGAAACAAAAAAGTTTTTGAGATGCTATAGAACATATAAAACAACTAATTAGCACAATAGAAAAAAAAGATATTAAAATTCTTTTGGACATAAGATTAGAAGACATAATGTTAAAGTAACTAATAAATACTATAAAAATAAATAGGAAGCAAAGAAATGGAGACAGAAAAGAAATATCTGAATAAACTGACCAAATGGCACAGAGGAAAATAAGTTAGCTACCTAATTTAATTAGCACTGAGAAGATTGGTTGATGTTTCCTGTTGGTACAGCACCAAATGAATGAATAATAAAACTGTCAAGTTTTTTTTTTTTTAATAGCTCCTGGTATAGTGGCCAACTTGATAGGCATATCTGGTGTTTGCAGTTTAAATCTCAGCTGGTCAGCACCAGCTCACTCAGTTCAAGTGTCATACAGGCTAACTGTTGCCAGCATCACTAAAAATAACAGTCAGACCAACAGCATCTTGGCTACCAGTCCTGAGCTCAGCTATGTCCTGGACTCTTTGATTGGTGGATATGTTTATAAGGTGGATGTGCAGGCAGTGGCCAGGTATGCCATAGGGGAAGCCAGGACAGATTTATTTGTAACTGGTAAGTAATTATATTTAATTTTTCCTTTTTGAAAGAAGTGAATCATAGCCAAAGAGTGGATCAATACAAATATCATCTGAAGCAATATTTTTTGATGAAGGTAAGAGTACCTTGGACAGATAAAGATGACAAATGAGGAATGTCCAACAAAGGGCAAAGGAAAAAATAAAGATTAAAGGTATAAGAAAAAGACAATGAACATTTTTTGCACATGCAGTGAGAATATAGAGCATCAAAAAAAATTGTGCAGAGCAGGAAAGTAATGCCAAAACAGAAGATTATGGAAATCAAATGCAATGGCATGATAGCTTCAGAAAGTAAGGGTTGTAAGGAAGTTTGTCTGCTAATACTAATGGGTATGATGTATAGTGATGATGATAATTATGATGATGATGACAGTATTACAGAAACTTAAAATATCCTGTTATATAAGGAAGTTTATCGAACCCTATCAAGACATCTGTTTGTACATTTCAACAATGAAAGATGTGTGAGGAAGAAGACAAGACAATGTGAAAAGTATTTTTGAATATACAAGCAGCATAGGTTAGATTTTACGCTAAACAACCCTGTTTTTATTTTCAGTGTGTGAGCATGACTGTGTGTGCCTGGGTGTGCTTACTACCAAGTGAATAAATGGATAAGTGAGTAAGAGAGGAAGTGAATTCTTGGATAAGTGGAGAAAGTATGTGAATGCATGTGAAAAGCAGGGGAGTAAACACTGTTATTATTTCATACTGGTAGCACTGGGATATATATTGTTTAGTATAACATGAACATATGGAATATCATCTAAGATTGTCAACATCATTAGGGACCTCTACATTGTATATGTTTGTGCAGTCAACAGGGAAGATGGAATGAGCGAATGGTTCCATATTGAAACAGGTGTGAAACAAGAATGTATATTATCTCTCTTGCTTTTTGGAATTGCCATAGACTTCATAATGAAAAAATGCCGTGCAGGTAAAACAGACACTGATTGTGTACACGGGACCTAACTGGAAGATCTTGATTTTGCTGATAACATAACTCTTATCAGTGACAATGTGAAATCAGTGCAAGAAAAAACAGATACTCTGTCTTCAATGGCTATTAAAATAGGACTTGAAATTAACAAGGAAAAAAAAAATGAAACATCTCATTAACCACAAAGGAAAAATATACACAGAAGAAACATATGTTGAAGAGATAAAAGAATTTGCATATCTCGGCAGCTACATAGACCAGGATGGTGACACCAAAAAGGAAGATAGAATTAGAAATGCTAAAGCAGCATTGACTTTCAAGAATCTTGAGAAAATATAGCACTCAAAAGTTATAAGCACAAAAACCAAGTTAAGACTATTCAATTCAAATGTAATATCCACCCTCATTTATACATTTGAAAGCTGGAAAACAACTAAAGAAATAGACAAGAAATTAGACTCTTTTGAAAACAAATGCCTCAGGAAAATACTCTGTATAAAGTGGAAGGAATTAAAGAACAAGTGGAACACAAAAGGCTGAAGAAAAAGAGGTCGACCACGTGAAAAATTAGAGAGGACATTGTTAAGAGAAGCCGGTTTAGTGGTAAATACATCCCTTGATGAGGTTAAAAAGCTTGCTGAAAACTGGAAATCTTGGCAAGCTACCATGAGAGCCCTATGTGATGCTTAGCTGTACGGGAAGGATGTAAGATGTAAGATAACATGACATGTGTGACACACAATGGTTAGCATTATATATGATAGCCTTGAGGCATATAACAGTGTTTGTTGCTCTACATTTTGATTAGACAGTGTAACCTAATGATGATATGATATGTGCTATTTGATTAGTATGTTATGCATTGATTAATGTAGTACATGCAGTTAATGAGGATCTTGTTGCTGTGTCTCACATTTGTTATTTAAAATTTACTGGTTATTTTGCATACTCTTGAGATTATGATGACTTTATATGATTTTTGTGAGTATCAGACAGAGAAAAACGGTTATCATCATCATCATGTGCCGTGCCGACTGGCGTTGGCTATTATGCTTCTCCAGAGTATCCGATCCTTCATGCAGGCCATCAGTTCAGTTGGTGATCTCCTCTCACACCATCCCGTCAGACTGTCCAGTATCATTTCTCTTGGTCTTCCTCTTGATCTTCTTCCTTCTATTTTTCCTGTTGTTATAATATTTTCAATGCCCCCTCTTCTCATTGCATGTCCTATGAAAGTACATTGTCTCTCTCTTATCTTTTTGACAAGGTTTTTTGTCTCTCCAGCTCTTCTCCTACATTCTTCATTAGTTATTTTTGCTGTGCAGGGGATTCGCAACATTCTTCTAATAAACCACATTTCTGCTGCTTCTAATGATTAGGTGAAAAATGGTATAAACAAGACAAATAATCCGCAAGTGGTAGGAACAGCACCAATCAAGAACTACATCAAAAATCAGATTTGATACACATGAATCCAAAACAACCATTTGCACATGCATGCAACTGAAAAACATCTTGATATAGGGCATGAGGACATTAAGGAAAAAAATGTGGATAGATGGGTAATCACACAATGATGAAACATGACATGACAGCTACCCATGCCTCTCATCTTTCTCTGCACTGATGTCTGAAATTCCCTGTAATGCTAATGACATATGTAGACAGATAAGAAAAAAAAGAATAAGATAGGAAGAGACAGTTAGGATCATCTAATACTTTGGCAAAGAAACACTGCCAGTATTTTATACTGTCAGTTTCTGCCTGCATTCTTGAAGTAGTAAATTTCATGGTTTTATTTAGCTGACTGAGCTGCTGTTGTTGGGTCTTAGTTCCAGAGAGCATTGTCAACCTGACTGGCCAAGCAATCAACACAACCTCCATCAAACTTACATGGCAGAATCCAAGAAAATCAATAATTACCTTCTTGAATATCACCATTATTAAACCAGGTAAGAAAACATCAGTTCATGTGAAAAAAGTCTCTTCTGTAAGGTTGATTATATCTGTTGATCTTTATCAGTTTGTCAGTGCTAACTGTTGAATCTTATTTGTCATTTATTCCTTTGGAATCAAAGATGTACCTTTCTGAACCTTCATTCCCCATCTTGCAGAGTTATACTTATAAAACATTCTGATAGAGTGTGAAAATTGACAAATTATAGCGAATCATCTTCAGATGTAAATAAAGTGGATTCAAGACCTACAGCTATTTTGTCCTTTTTAACTGACCTGTAAAAACTGGCACTAACCTACTGTATTAGGGAAAAACTTTGAAACTGGAGAATTGCTGATTGTAGTATGAGGTTTCTAGAATGCTCTATAAAAGTGGCTGTCATTGAAAGATGAAATATAAACATGTACTGTTATGAATATCAAACATATGAATATGAGATTATATGAGATCAAAGAATGCGATTTCGATGCAAGAAAAAAAACAGATAACCTGTCTTCACTGGCTAGCAAAATAGAACTTGAAATTAACAAGAAAAAAAAAAGTAAAGCTTATAAGAAGGAAAAGTTTATGTAGAAGGATCAGCTGCTGAAGAAGTACACCAATTTGCATACCTTGGCAGCTACATAGACCAGGATGGTGACACCAGAAAGGAAGTTAGAATTGCAAAAGCAGAATTGATCTTCAAGAATCTTGAGAATATATGGCACTCAAAAGTTATAAGCACAAAAACCAAGCTAAGATTATTCATTTCAAATGTAATATCCACTTTCATTTATGCATGTGAAAGAAACAGACAATAAACTAGGCTCTTACGAAAACAAATGTCTAAGAAAAATATTTGGTATAAAGTGGAATGAATTGAAAACAACACAGAGATAAGACAGATGAGTAAACAACAACCTGTCTCAGGGTAATTAGAAAAAGGAGACTGGCATATGTTGGTCATGTAATGAGAAGAAACAATCAGAGAATCCCAAAACAAGTTGTCAAGTGGAACACAACAGGCTGAAGAAAAAGATGTTGACCATGTGAAACTATAAAGAGGACATTGTTAAGAGAGTCCAAATTAGTAGGCATAAAATGCCTTGATGAGGTTGAAAAAATTGCAGAACACAGGAAAACCTGACAAACTATCAAGTGAGCCCTATGTGACATTTAGTGGCATGGGAAGGATGTAAGATATAAGAGTTCAAATCATTTGAATGGCAAAGAAAAGAAATGAAACTTCAGAATTTGTTCTATCTGATACCATCTAGAGCAAGCAGCAAGTGTAGAATTATGTTCAATTTCAAAATTTTTAAAGAAGAAATGTGGAACAATTATTTCTGATATTTTATTGTTCAGTGAAAGAAAGCATAGATATCAAATAAGAGTTCAGCTGTTGCCTTAAACAGATGGAGATTCTCTATATATAAGAGAGGAGGACACACATGCTGAGACTCAGACTGTATCAAATCTAGTCTCAGGGGAGAAGTACCAGGTGATTGTCACTGTTCACAGTCAATATGCATTAGCCACACCTAGTGAAGAGATGATGATCTATGTCAGAACAAGTGAGTAAAATCAACATATCCCTTGTGGTGTAAGTGATATAACAGTGTACTCCATACTGCAATTGACATTGTCTTTTTTAAATGCCATGCTATGAAGCAGGTTAGTTCAATTTACATCCAGCTTAGCCTTCATGAACAATTTTCTACCTCTTCTTGGACCAACTGCTGAATTCAGCAGGTTTCCAGATGTTTGATACTCATTGCAGTAAACAAGACATGTCTCCATTCTTCTCTGTTCTTGATCTTTCCTTACCAGTTGTTGATTTCAAGAGCATGTATATCTTCTTCTGAAAAGCTGTCTTGCCTTTGTTGTCTAGGTCTACCTCTTGGTTGTCTCCTTTCATCATTTCTGTGTAGACTATCTTTGCTTGTCTCTTCTCCTTCATTCTATCTAATGAACAATTTAGGTTATTATTGTCCAAAGTATTTGAGCTAACACATAACCAGCTGCAATTATCTTATCTACATCATGTAACCACTCATCACTATTATCATTTACTGACATAAAAGTACATCCATCCAATAGTCCTTAGTTGTATATATTAATTAAAGTATGTTGTAGTTCTCTGCAATGTAATTCCATATATACTCATGTGCCATCATTTCATATTAGAGACAAAATGGTAGGTGCATAAATATCTGTACATGTAAATAATATAAATATTAGAATCATCATCATCATCATCGTCATCGTCATCGTCATCATCAATGACAGGAGGCATTTACAGTATTGCATCCCCTTAGATTTTAATCTATTAAAAAATCATCAAATGATTGACAGTAAATATCAATTTCATTTTGCTTGACATCCACAGAACCAGTCAAGCCACACATTGTATCAGTTTCAGCTGGTGAGAGGGGACTGAATGTGACAGTTGAAAGAGCTGAAGAGGGCGGCGTATTTGATTCAATCCAGGCCTCTCTGCATGGGGTAGCAGAAAATAAATTGTCAGTACTTGGCATCCTCTCTTTCTCATCTTTTTTTCTTTTGTGAGAAGTAAAAATACAGAGAGTAATAAGTGAATAGTTTCGAGTGAATTAATGAGAAAAAAGTGGTTTTTTTTATTCTTTAGAGTGAAAGTGAATAGTGACACAAATGGAATTTTTTTTTTTTTTGGGGGGGTGCAGGGGAAGGAAGTGGGGAAATTGGGGAACTGGAACTGAAGACCCAACTCTGGATTAGAAATGTGGAATGGGTTGATGTAAAACTAGAAGCCCATTAGAAAGATGAAAATTGACAAGTTCGTCATAATGGGAGAGATTTTGAAGACTTTCAAATATTTAAATAAAGGACAACCCACTATAATATACTCATTATTCAGTATGACATCTATTCCTGCTCTACTGTTTTTAACATTGGCATAACCTTCCAACCACTTCAGGTTTACAGTTTTACGGGCAAACAATAACATTTGACATAACAAACTTTCCAAACTCAAATAGATATGGACTGTGAAGAACACAATTTAAGAGAAATATTAGCAAATGTGATCAATTTAATAAACTGAACACATTCTAATCCATTATTCTTTAACTTATACATTTCATTCATTCACAGATGATATGCTTGTCCTTCCTGTGTGCTTCATGTTATTTATGATTAGAGCACCTGTCTTTCTTTTCCAAAACACCTGGTTCAAATAATTTTCTTTGAAACTTGTTCTTTCTTTCACCTTTGAGTTTTTCAGTGATTGTCATTTTTTTTTCTTTCTTCAGTCTTCTCATGATATATTCAAATAATTTTTATGCTTTATTTTTCTCTTCTTTTGCATTTAATTGGATTTCCATCATCCACAACCTCTCTAAGAACTTATTCATTTGTTTTTCTTGTAGTCCAAAGTATATCATCCACGTTATATAATTTAAGCTTAATATTCCTATAATTCTTTACTTATTTTATACAGTGGTTATCTCACTGCAGCAAAAAAGACCACACTGATGAAATAATTATTAATGCTTCTTATTACTTCATGATCAGGTCTGACATATCAGGTGTGGTGACATTCAGTGACCTTAACCCTGGCACTCAGTACAGTTTTGAGGCTGTCTCCTATAGTGGACAAGAGACTAGTGAATATGTTTATAGAAATGTGTATACGAGTAAGTCTGTCTGCTCAATCAGGTTTTTTTCTCTTTCAGTTTTTCTGCATTTTTTTTTTTTCAAGTTCAGTGTCACACTATGGTTTTCTGGTACTCATAATATTTTCTTATTTGTCTTTATAATATAGCATTGTAATAGAGGATGAGAAACATATTATGCAACACATCCTTATCAATGAATGTTAGAAAACGAGTCCTAAAATGCTATATTGAACCTATCTTGTTATATGGAAGTGAATCATGGACAATAGGCAGGTCTGCACAAATGTCATTGGAAGCAGCAGAAATGTGGTTTATTAGAAGAATGTTGCAAATTCCCTAGACAACAAAAATAACTAATGAAGAATGTTTGAGAAGAGCTGGAGATAGAAAAATCTTGTAAAAAAAATAAGAGAGAGATAATGTACTTTCATAGGACATGCAGTGAGAAGAGGGGGCATTGAAAATATTATAACAGGAAAAATAGAAGGAAGAAGATCAAAAGGAAGACCAAGAGAAATGATACTGGACAGTCTGACGGGATGGTGTGAGAGGAGATCACCAACTGAGCTGATGGCCTGCATGAAGGATTGTGTACTCTGGAGAAGCATAATAGCCAATGCCAGTCAGCACGGTACCTGATGATGATGATAATGATGATGATGAATAGCATTGTCACAATGCTGATCCTAATAACTTCTTCATATTTATTTGGTTTTTCAGTATCACATTAGGTTTGCTTATTATAAAATATCTTCATATTTATTTAATTACTCAGCATCACACTGGTTTGCTGAATCTAATATTTTCTTCATGCTTGTTTTGTTATTCAGCATCAAACCGTGATAAATTATTCTTAATATCAATTTCACAGTTGTTCTGATATTCAGTATCACATTATATTTTGCTAGTCTTAATAATATTTTTCATGATGTTTTGTTACTAAGTGTCACAGCTTGCTGGTACTAATGTCATCTTCAAGTTTGATCCTAAGTCTCTGTTTCAACTTTTTGAAATCTTGTTTAAATTTCCTCTTATATTTGGGTATCCTCTGCAGATAATTGTATTCCATTGCTCAGATGTTCTTTTTTTTCTTCTTAAAAATGTTTTATACTTGACATTTTCTTCTTCTTCTTCGTTATCTGCAGTCCTGTCTTTTGGATAAATTACACTTTTTTTTGTAATTCATGTATGGAACCGTAGTGTTTATCTTCTCTGGTGGTTTCACTGGGCCAGTAATTACTTCTCAGTGTCTCATAGTTGGTGCAGTTTGGGGCACTTGGGCACATGTACAAAGAGTAGAACCAACCTTAAACTATATATATATATATATATATATATATATATATATATATATATATATATATATGTATGTATGTATGACTTCGGAGTCAGCTTTGTCCTGTTCAGAGATGGAAAATTATGACTTGTTCCTTTCTATTTAGCATATGATAGTCATTATGTGGTGGTGTTTGTGGCATCCTGTAGGTTTTTATCATGCTTTTCTTCTGATTATAGGTGATCAATATGTCTGGTTGTTCCATTTCAGTGCCCTCTTTGGCCAGACAGTTGGTTTTCTCATTTGCCTGGTATCCCACAATAGGAGGGAATCCACTGCAAAGTGACTCTGTGTTCTGAGCCAATTTTTAACAAGGCATCCTTAAGATCTGGTAGTTTGTTGCACTGAAGAGCTTCCAGTACTGATCTTGCATCTGTGAGAATTACTATGGGGCATGTATCAATTCTGGAGTTTAATAGTTTTTCAACCACAGCAATAACTGCCCTAACTTCTGCATCATAGTTATTGCAGTATTTTCCAGTGGGTATGGAAATCTTGTCAGTTGTGTTGTTTGAAAGATAAACAATGATAGTAAACATCTTTGTTGCTGCTGTGTTGTCTGAGATTTCTATATTAGATATTTAAAATAAATCAATAAATCAATGTCATGAGGCATTTGCATGCCATAGGGGTGTGAAGTGTCAGTGCCTTCATATTTCTAGGCTACCACACCATTTGAGGCAGGGATGCCAGCATCTGTCCTCACTGTCTTTGTTTTCCTAGGGAAACACCAGGTACCAATTTTTTGAGGTTGGCTTGACCCCAGTGCCATTTGGTCTGAAAAAATTCAGCTAGAGTGTGAAATTGAACCACAGACCTTTTGATCAGCTGGTGGTTGCACTAATCACTACACCACTGCAGGACCTATTAGATATTTACTAGAACTAAATGTTAAGCACTATAGAACACTTAGAACAGAACATTTTGGTGTATGTACATTCAGTGCATAATGAGAGTTTATCTGTGATATTGTACATATCAATATCACAACTTAACTGACACATTTCCCCCAGAGCCACGCCCACCTTCAGATCTAGTTGTTATGGCAATGGGAGAGCGTACAATAAATGCAAGATGGTCTGGACCAGATTTTGGTGGCTATGACAACTTTACAATATTTTTGCTGGCAGTGGATAGCATTTCTTATCTTCAGGTAAGGGACAATACACAACAGTGAAACAAAAGTTTTATTTTAGTATCAGTGCTGTATAATTATAATCCAATCATTAGCACAGCTGGTCATGACTTTTGTAAAATAGATGACTTCTTTGTTGTAAACTTCAATTATTTTCAAAAGTACAAAAATGACATGATAGTTAAAATGATATAATAGTTAAAATGATATAATAGTTAAAATGATATAATAGTTAAAATGATATTTTATCAGAGCAAAAGAACTAAGCTGTGTCCTTATTTGTACCACACTTTATTATTTAAAGCACAAAACAGCTGCCTGACACTTCTTCTAGGAAACAGCATCAGTGATTTTTGTAGCAGGCACCTCATTTTGAAAAGAACACTACTTTTCTTCTGTACCAATTTTTGTCACTTGATAACAAAATTGCTTTTAATTAATAATATTGTAATTACATCTGTAATGCAGCTCATGATGATTGGTCTTATTTGTAAATCATTGCTGAAAGTTGTTATAGTGGTTGCAATACTTCTGTCAGACTTATATGGTGGTTGAAATACTTCTGTCAGACTTACGTGGTGAATAACACAAAAGTTGAGCTGAAAGGTCTACAGCCGGGAAGCACATATAACCTAAGTGTTGCCTCCAACAAGGGAGATCAGACAAGTTCAAAGATTTGGCAGCAGAATACAACAAGTATGTCCTACATTTATGTTCTTTTAGTGCTGTGATCATGAAGTGCCTTGACAAGAACAAAAACCTCATGTGTGTACAATGGCCGTATTTCATTTACTGTGCATTCTCTATTAAATGTTTAAGCATTTATTTGAAACAGCTCTTTTTAAAGCAGAGAATGGGTAACTATTAAAGCTAATATCTTATTAACTTCAGACTTGCTCATTATCCTGTGCCATCTCCTCTCAGAAAGTTGGCTACAGTGGCCCTCCAGCTTGCTTCATCCATTTTTTTGACAGTACACCAAGTCAAGCTAAATCAGTCCACCTCTTTATATTGTCAATACATCTATATCATTTTTAACATTTTTCTATTTTTTTTTTCTTAAGTTTTTTTCTTTTGCATATGTTTTTTGTTATTTATTGTTCCTCTTGATATGACCAAAATATTTTAACTGTCTGGTTCTATTATATTTTTAAGTTAAATTGATGATTTTCTCAACAGCTTATTATTACCATGTCTGCTAAATTCTTCTAGGACGCCTACCAGATATAATGTTAATGGATTTTAGAAGAATCTAATCTACAACCAAATTATAGCTGTTAGAAAAAACAGAAGACAAATGAGAGAGAAAACAGGAGACTGTCTCTTCAGCCTTTCAGAACACTTTCTGTAAATATGAATGGCATAGTATTTTTTTATCTTCTATAATTTAAGCACTTACAATTAAAAACCATTGTAAAGAATAAAATACAACAATTTTTTTTTTATCAGAAAAAAAACTAAATGATACAGTCAGTCAGTCATTTGCATGTTCCTCACGGAACTTTGCCTCCATAACAGCTCTCCTTTAGGCCTCTAGGTTGTAAACAAGATGGCCTGCTGCTGATGTATCCATCTGCAGATTATCAACGATGTCTTGCAGATCTTCGCCTTGGTCTTCCTCTCTTTCTTTTTCCCATTATATACACTTCCAAGATGGTCTTCTCTAAATTCTCATGATGTGTCCAAAATATTTAAGTTTTCTCTTTTTAATCTTCTTTTACTAGCCAGCCTTCTTCAATATTAAGTTCTCGTAGTGTGGATATGAATTATATATTATATATTATAGGAGTATTTTTTTTTTCGCTCTTCAAAAAGTAAACAACTAAAGAATCTGTGGGAGGAGCAGACAGAACCACAAAAATAAGATTTTTAAGGCCATGCATCTTTCCCATCGCAACATATGCCTGTGAGACCTGGACACTTAACAAAACAGCTGAGAAACACATAAATGTCTTTGAATGTAAATGCTACAGAAGAGTTCTTCAAATATCATGGACACAAAAAAGAACAAATATATCATACTACAAGAACTTAATATTGAAGAAGGCTGGCTAGTAAAGAGGATTAAACAAAGAAATCTTAAATATTTTTGACACATTAAATGTCATGAGTCTAGAGAAGACTGTCTTGAAAGGGTACATAATGGGAAAAAGAAAGAAGAAGACCAAGGCGAAGATGGTTGCAAGACATCGTTGATGATCTGCAAATGGATGGATCAACAACAGGGCATCTTGCTTACAATGATAGGCCTACAGGAGTGCTGTTAGGGAGGCAAAGTTCCGCAAGGGACATGCAAATGATTGATTGACTGACTGAGTGTGGATATTTTTGTTCTTTTTATATATACCTTCATACAGAAGAGTTCTTCAAATATGGACATATTTGAAGAACACTTCTGTATGAAGGTATATTTACCTTATGATACAACATAAGGTAAATAAACATAATACAATATTGTTTAGTTTATGTATGCAAAGACATCAGACATGTGTTATTATTCTTCTTGTAGTTTTTCTGGAACTGTGAACATTTGTTCTCTGCAAATGGCAACATGATGAAGTTCAAACATAGACATCATGTCAAATGGAGAGTGAATTACATCCTCCTATGAAGACCTAGCTTAAATCCAAGCACAGTCATATGTGCAGGTTCAGTAGAGAGACAACCATTATATTGTCACACTCAGCTGATATAATGGCTATGAATTATATTGTTTTAGAAAAAAAAATAGAGAACGAAAATAACTGCATGTCAAAGCTGACCACTAATATGTCATGTCCGATCATTTCGAAATGTGCCCAAATAACTTATTGTTTTGGTTCTTTAGCCTGAGTATTAGGGTTAAGCCTGACATTATCTTCAGACATTGGGGTCTGTCATGATGCTTGCTGCGTGGATCTAAATTAGGCCTTCAAAATAAAGATTTAGTTCACTTTCTGTCTGACATGAATCTTGTATTTCAGCTTCACCATGTTCCATTTGCAAAAAACAAATGTTCATAGATCCAGAGAGACTACAAGAATAAAGGTAACATATGCCTGGGCCACATCTTCTGACTTGGTATCTCTACCATTTATTTGAACACATGCTTCTATCTATACCACTTCACCTTGAGCTTGTGTGGCCTACCAAGGGAAGGTTGGCTGCAATGGATCTCATACTCCTTTTTCTATCTACACCCTTTTGTTTGAATGCTAAAAATATATTGTTTTTTTTATATCTTATGTTAATTACAAATAAAATGATGCTTAATTTATAATTATTTTTAAAATCTCTTTTATTTCTTTCAATAAAACCTTGATTTCCCTGGAGTCTAGTTCCACTGCCTGTTGCTCATATCCGAGTCTTAGCTCGAGATGTAACCATGGTCACAGTTGCTTGGGATGCACCCATAGGCTCTGCTTACTCAGGATATGCTTTGACCTTTGACTTCTCCAACATGACCATGGTACCCCTGCCTTCAAATGTAACACAGTATAGACTAACAGGACTTGCCCCAGAGTCTAACTACACGCTGAAGCTGTATGTTTATAGTCAGCGTATGGATGGAATTCGACACTATAGCCAGGAGACAAATTTTAGCTTCTACACATGTATGTAGAAAAAAATATCATATTTTGCTTTTAATTACTAATATGGTCATATCTTTTGATGGTATGTGATAACTAATTAAAGTGGAAGTTTCATGGTCTATGACTGGACATAAATAGAGATGTCCTTGTATTAACTTTGAACTTGTAATTGGCTGAATTAAAATATTCACATTTAAAATTTGAAGAATAAGATTTGAAATACTTACCACTCAATTACTACTATACTTTAAAAAAAAAACATTTCACCAGTATTTCCAAGAACTAGCATCAAACTACAAGTATTTTAATCAGATTACTGCAGATATAATCAGAAATCAAAATGTTGAACTGATAATTTATAATTAATATCTACCATCTCCACTTGAACTTGAAGAGGAGCTATGCACTTTTACTGGCCTAGAGATAGGCTTCTTTGCACTGGGGACATTCCCATATGTGCTCAGCCTTTGACCTTAGTATCATTTGTGGGATATGCTGGCTGATGGTACCAAGAGCACATGTTTTCCACAAACTTCAATAGCAAATGATTACAAATGTAGTATTTAAGAAATAATCTTAAATTTAGTGTTGAATTTCTAATAATAATTGTAACATAACGCTTTTAGTATATTCATACATTTGGTGATGTGTCCTGTTTTCACAAATGTTCATTCTATATTTGAATCTTTATTTGGTAATGCAGAAAATCAAATATTTGTATTCAGTCAAACATTTAAAAGTTCAGTAGTTTGAAATTTCTAGAAATAAAATAGACATTTATCATTCTTATGGAAAGTAGAATTGCATTTATGTGCATAAATCAATGGATTGTTTAAAACAAAATTATAGACCCAGTTTTATAACAGTATAAATTTAGTGGATTTTTTCATTCATCATAAATAACTTGCTCCATCCTCATAAGTATCTAAATTTTATTTACATCATTTTTAGTTTTAATTTTGTTTCTTATCCTCCCTCCCCATCTGAATCATTCTTTTTTTCTTTTTTTTGGGGGGGGGGGTTGTTACTTCTCATTTCTCATGATAACTCATTGTTTTAAAAAGTTTCAACCCATAGTAAATATATGATAAAAACTAACATTACATTTTCTTTACTTGCATGGGAAGATCCAGAGTCAGTAGCAGGTTTACAAAAAGTAATGGCTACCACCAGTACCATCATGGTCAACTGGACAACGCCAACGAGTATCAGAGCAGATTTTTTCAATGTTGGCATAAAGTCACTTGATTCTACACTTCAACCGAAGGAGCTATCGCAAAACTTGCATGTGTGAGTTATAATAGAATTATTTTTCTGTTATTTAGGTGAGCACGGAAGTGGGAATACCTGAAAAATAATAGGGTAAACTATGAAATAAGGTGTGAGAGGAGATCATCAACTGAGCTAATGGCCTGCATGAGGGATCATGTACTCTGGAGAAGCATAATAGCCAACGTCAGTCAGCATGGCACCTGATGATGATGATGATGATGAAATAAGAGAATTTGACAGGTGAACAAGAGAATAATAAAATATGACAGACATGTGATGGCACGTAGTTTTCATTTTTTTGCCAGATTCTAGAGTTTGGTATCTTTAACTCAGAGATCAAGGGAGAACATGACATGGTCAGCTTGAGTTCATGGAGGAAATCTCAGCACATGATGGGATTTAAACTCATTGCTGTTTCCCAGTAAATGAGCTGAACTAACCAGATCTCAGAGACATATTAGTTACCTAAAACATATGAGAGGCTGGATGGTAAACAGCGTGGAATTTTGAGTTGTGTCTTGCCAGTTTATCATCTAACTGTAGAAGTCAGTCAAGGATGATAAAGAGATGACCAACGTTAAAGTAATATTTGTGTTTTAAAGCATGTGTGATTGTGACTGTCATAAACATAAATGAAAATCTTAGGATAGTGCATTACCTTAGCCATCATAAGCACAGTAGATCAGGATTTGATGTGATCTCAGCTTTCATATTCATATCTTGATCTTACTTTCAAATAATCATGGTAGATCAAGAGCTAACATTTTGTAGTCATAGTAGGTCATGATATGATGTGGTCTCAGCTTTCATAATAATGGTAGTTAGAATCTCAGCTTTCATATTTGTGATACATTTGAAGTTATTTGTTTGATATAATCTTCCATTATTATGAATTTTATGGTTTAGAATTTTATCTAAAATATGGGAATTAACACCATATCCCTAAGTATCTCTAAGGCATGACAGGATTACCTTTACCTTTACCTTTTACCTATCCTTTTATCATGATAGATATAGAAATTAAAAAAAAAAAGCAAGTTAAGGCTTCACAATGCTTTTATGCAAATTTGTTTGGTAGATTTAAGTATAAAAGCAACATCCTTAGTGTTACATTTCTAGTGAAAAAAAAAACATGGTGAAAAACACTGATTAGATGCCATGGTGTCCCACTCATTCATTAATATTAATTAAGGAGTTCCCATAATTATTTTTAGAAGCTTGACCTCATTTCCTTCACTACATGGCAGCACAGTATTACCCCAAACATTATTTGGGCTTAACACCGTGTATGGGTTCAAAACCAGATTGGCCAATACTGTATAACATGTGGGGCCTAACAATTTTAGCATGGAAAACCTGACCTGTATAACATAGGGGTTTAACATCAAGGAGGTTAATCTTCATGCTTTGTGCAGGTCAAGGACAAATGCAACATTTCGAGACTTGATGCCTGGACAGGAGTATATGATTGCAATTCGTACAGTAAGAAGCACTTCGCCCACTCGGCCTCCTCAGTATGGTCCCAGCGTAAGGATTAGGGCTGTAACAAGTAAGCATTACGGGCCAAAAACCTTGCTATGGAAGGAATCATAGACAAGTCACCCATTTACAGTCACACAGGTGTCCGTGAAACAAATTACTCACAAGATTACAGCAGTGCACTTCATCAGAAACATATAATCACAGCTGTGCATATCACACACAGGATTACAGTGACATCACACACATGATTAACTGACATAAATTATAGTCACATAGATCATGTACAAGACTGAAAGGACGTGCATAATTTTATTCACTTAAATAAGAGAATTACAGTCATATGTATGGTTATAGTCACATAGATTACACATTTAAATGTAGTAATATAAATGATTGTTTTCATATAAATCACATACATTCTTATGCCCATCTGATTACAATCATATTTATGATTAAAACTGCTTGGTTTACAGTCATATTTATGAACAAAACTGATATATTCTTCTTCTTCTTTGTATGCACATTAGCGATGATGTCTGGTACCCTCATTTTTGTGACACACCTTTCAGCTAGGTACCTCCAACTTCAGCACCTTTCCTTGCTAGGGCAGACTGTGGTCTTGCTCAGACTGCCATGAAGATAGTGGTGTAGGATGGCCTGGCCAGAACTTTATTTTTCAGCCTCTGGTGGCTGTACTTAAGCCCCTTCTCCACATCATATCCAGCATGCAATGCTGGCTGGCCAGAATGCTTTGAGACAGTTCCACAGAGACACTCTGACTTTGGGATGAGGAATCTGATGAGTGCCTCAACAATATCCATTCCCCACCACCTATAGTCTGCTGGCTCTGTTTTGTTTACATCATTCTGACAGCCAGTGTTGTAAAGACCCATAGTCTTGTCACGTGCTGGATTCATTGGTTTCACACCAGATTTTCCACTTCCTTACTGGTGATCTCCAATCCCCCATCCATCCACTAACCTGACATTACATTTTATAAAAATAACAATTATAATTAGAGTTGACTGCTACAGGTTTTTGGGCTACAGAATTAGGTCAGAGTTTTTAACCAAATAGATCTATGTTCCCTGTCTCACAAAGACATAGTATGTTAAGATAAGTATGTTCTCAACACAGTTGTTCTCTGGGGTACTGATAGATTAAAAGTTACACTCATGATTTTGTCATATAGAGCAAACATATGAATGCAGCATTATGGGCTAGGAACTTAATTCTAGTCACATAGAAGATCATATGACACATATCAGCACAAATAAATGAATTTTGATATAACATTTTGTCTTCAGTCCATTTTCAAAATAAAAGTTCTTTTGTAACATTGGTTTCTACAACTAATGGAGCTTATAACCTGATTTATGAAAAATATGTATCACACCAGAACCACTGGCTGTAGAAAATCTTCAAGTGACAGCCATCAGTACAAGCATCCTGACGGTGAAGTGGAATACCAATGTTACCAGCACACAGGACAATTTTCTAGTAAGATAACACAGTCTTCTGATTTACTTACCAGTAATATTTTTGTGCTTAGAAAAGTTCTCTATAATTCATCACTTGCGCTGAAGCTGTTCAGAATTCATCATTTTTGTAGCTGCCCTGTTGTGCTGAAGCTATATATAATTCATCATTGCTCTGAGTGTGTCTTTAGTTCATGACTTGTACTAAAACTGTCCAGAATTCACCACTTGTGCCAAAACTGCCATGTTATTCCCATCTAGGGATCTTCTTGTGATGTTTGTGTGGTCTCCAGCTTAATTGCCCATAAAGTTCTGCATAGATTTTATTCATAGCTGTCCTTAACACTAAACATGTCTAGAAGCAGAAAACTCTATTACAGAGAGAGAAATGGGCACATAACTCTCTAGAACAGTGGTTCTTAATCTATTTTAACAGTGGATCCCATTTTCTGGGGGTTTATGGATCCATTCTGACAACAATTATTGAGGAAAGACGCTGGCGATGGTTGGGACATGTGCTCCGAATGACTGACAACTCACTACCAAAAATAGCACTAAGATGGACACCACAGGGGAGCAGAAGTAAGGGTAGACCAAAAGAGACATGGAGAAGAACAACGGAAAGGATGTTGAGCAATAGAAGGCTCACCTGGGCAAGAGCAGAAAAAAAAGGCGAAAGACAGGCATTTGTGGAAAACCCTTGCAGAAGCCCCATGTGCCCTGGGCACTTAAGGTTCAGAGAGAGAGAGAGATGGATCCATTGTTAAAGACCGCTGTTCTAGAAACATCAGAGGAAATATCTCACCACATACCCCTGTTCTAGAAACATCAGAGGAAATATCTCACCACATACCCCTGTTCTAGAAACATCAGAGGAAATATCTCACCACATACCCCTGTTCTAGAAACATCAGAGGAAATATTTCACCACATACCCCTGTTCTAGAAACATCAGAGGAAATATCTCACCACATACCCCTGTTCTAGAAACATCAGAGGAAATATCTCACCACATACCACTGTTCTAGAAACATCAGAGGAAATATCTCACCACATACCCCTGTTCTAGAAACATCAGAGGAAATATCTCACCACATACCCCTGTTCTAGAAACATCAGAGGAAATATCTCACCACATACCCCTGTTCTAGAAACATCAGAGGAAATATCTCACCACATACCCCTGTTCTAGAAACATCAGAGGAAATATCTCACCACATACCCCTGTTCTAGAAACATCAGAGGAAATATCTCACCACATACCCCTGTTCTAGAAACATCAGAGGAAATATCTCACCACATACCCCTGTTCTAGAAACATCAGAGGAAATCTCACCACATACCCCTGTTCTAGAAACATCAGAGGAAATATCTCACCACATACCCCTGTTCTAGAAACATCAGAGGAAATATCTCACCACATACCCCTGTTCTAGAAACATCAGAGGAAATATCTCACCACATACCCCTGTTCTAGAAACATCAGAGGAAATATCTCACCACATACCCCTGTTCTAGAAACATCAGAGGAAATATCTCACCACATACCCCTGTTCTAGAAACATCAGAGGAAATATCTCACCACATACCCCTGTTCTAGAAACATCAGAGGAAATATCTCACCACATACCCCTGTTCTAGAAACATCAGAGGAAATATCTCACCACATACCCCTGTTCTAGAAACATCAGAGGAAATATCTCACCACATACCCCTGTTCTAGAAACATCAGAGGAAATATCTCACCACATACCCCTGTTCTAGAAACATCAGAGGAAATATCTCACCACATACCCCTGTTCTAGAAACATCAGAGGAAATATCTCACCACATACCCCTGTTCTAGAAACATCAGAGGAAATATCTCACCACATACCCCTGTTCTAGAAACATCAGAGGAAATATCTCACCACATACCCCTGTTCTAGAAACATCAGAGGAAATATCTCACCACATACCCCTGTTCTAGAAACATCAGAGGAAATATCTCACCACATACCCCTGTTCTAGAAACATCAGAGGAAATATCTCACCACATACCCCTGTTCTAGAAACATCAGAGGAAATATCTCACCACATACCACTGTTCTAGAAACATCAGAGGAAATATCTCACCACATACCACTGTTCTAGAAACATCAGAGGAAATATCTCACCACATACCCCTGTTCTAGTGCTTTAAACTCCTGACATTCTAAGGGGATGGGGGTTATGGCTTCCAAAGGTTCTGTGAGTTGCTGAATTTTTGTTATTCACTTTTATTTTGCATTACCAGATTTAAACCATTGCCTCCCACATGACTTTTAATCTTGAAAACTATCTTAACTCTTCTTCTACATAGGACTTATGATAGAAGCAATAGCTTAAGCTATTTAAGTTTTCCATTTGTTATTGGGCATGTTCTATACCAAGAATGAGGAATTTTTGCTGTTTATAAAACGTAAAACATCTCTTGCTCCTTCAACACTGAAAGGTAGACAAGGAATGAGACAAAACATTGCTTTTATTTATCTCTTTATGCCAAACTGATTACGTGAGAGGTATATTAACAAATCAGTGAATATTTTGTACAAGGACAGTCTAAATTTTTTACCACACAATCAAACAATTTTTATTTTCTAGAAAAAATGCTGTTTCAGATTTG
Organism: Achatina immaculata; assembly: GCA_009760885.1. Lineage (NCBI taxonomy): Eukaryota > Metazoa > Mollusca > Gastropoda > Stylommatophora > Achatinidae > Lissachatina > Lissachatina immaculata. The sequence goes on from CM019692.1 coordinate 10,828,006, forward strand.
TTCTTCTTTGAAGCTGCATTATTTATGTCTTGACAAGTGGTTGACAGTAATTTATATTCTCCGTAATAATTATGGAGAAGTTCCACAGAAGCTGTCTCGTCAGATCTTTACTCTAAGAGTAATACTTGAAGAACATGTTGAAAAGCTAAGACCCTTAATCCTGAACATCATAGACTCTAAAAAACCATCTGATAGCATACACAGAGATTCACTGTGGAGAATTTTAAGAATATATGGAATACCATCTAAGATTGTCAACATCATTAGAGACCTCTACCATGGATATGTTTGTGCCGTCAACACAGAAAAATGAATGAGTGAATGGTTCCAGATTCAAACAGGCATGAAACTAGGATGTATATTATCTCCCTTGCTTTTTGGAATTGCTGTAGACTTCATAAAGAAAAAAATGCTGCACAGGTAAAATGGGCATTGATTGGGTACATGAGACCCAACTGGAAGATCTTGATTTTGCAGATAACATAACTCTTATCAATGACAATGTGAAATCAATGCAAGAAAGAACAGGTAACCTGTCTTCAATGGCTAGTAAATTAGGACTTGAAATTAACAAGGATAAAACAAAAATAATGAAACTTCTCATTAACCATGAAGGACAAATATACATAGAAGGAAGAGCTGTTGAAGACGTAAACCATTTTGCATATCTCGGTAGCTATATAGACCAGGATGGAGACACCAGAATTGCAAAAGCAGCACTGACCTTGAAAAATCTTGAGAACATTTGGCATTCAAAAGTTATAAGTACAAAAACCAAGTTATGATTGTTCAATTCAAATGTAATATCCACCCTCATTTATGCATGTGAAAGCTGGAAAACAACTAAAGAAATAGACAAAAAATTAGACTCTTTTGAAAACAAAGGCTTAAAGAAAATACTTGGTATATAGTGAAATGAATTAAAGAACAATGCAGAGATAAGACAGATGAGCAAATAAGGTGTCTGATGGGTGATCAGGAAAAGAATTTGGACATATGTTGGTCAAGTGATGTGATGGAATAATCAGAGCATCTCTAAAACAAGCTATCAAGTGGAACACAACAGGCCAAAGAAAAAGAGGCCGACCATGTGAAACTCTAAAGAGGACATTGTTAAAAGAGGCCAGTTTAGTAGACATAACATTCCTTGATGAGATTGAAAAACTTGCTGAAGACAGGAAATTTTGGCAAACTACCATGCGGGCCTTATGTGATGTTTAGCGGCATGGGAAGGATGTAAGATGTAAGATAATATTTATGTTTTCTGAAAAAAAATTGGCAATATTTTTCTGTGGTGTCTTCAAATATAGATGATTTTGTTTCATTTCTTTGCTCTCACAGTCTTTTAGTGTTTTACAAGGAGGCACTGAAAAGTCAGCCCAAGAAGGATTAACCTTTAGTCAACCTGAAGTTCAACACACTTGAACATTGTTTCTTAAATTTCTTTAACCTTTCAAAAAGAAAAACCATGATATCTGGTCACTGAAATACTGCTCTGTTGCTGCTAACACCTCAAAATAATTGCAAAATTTCCTCCCTTTCAAATACTTTTTAAGGTTGTCAGTCATCTGCATGTCCCTTGCAGACCTTTGCCTTCCTAACAGCTCTCCTGTAGGCCTCTTGGTCATAAGCAAGATGCCCTGCTGATGATGCATCCATTCACTGATCATCGGTGATGTCTTGTAGCCATCTTTGCCTTGGTATTCCTCTTTTTATTTTTCCCATTATACCCTTCCAAGACTTTTAAGATTGAGAAGCAGAAAATAGATGAAGCAAGATCTAGTGAGTATTGTGGATGATCTTTCCACTCACACCCCATATTCTTCAAAACATTCAGCATCTTGTGTACAGGCGCATTGTCCTGCAAAAAGAGAACACTTTCCAGCAGCTTCCCTCACAGTTTTTCTTTCAATTCATTCTTTAATTGATATTGTGGGTTAGAGCAGTATTCTGCATTAACTGTTTGGCCATTTTGGAAAATAATCAGTCATCAAAATACTTTCCTTCTCCAGTGAGCAGTGGCCATAACTTTCTTGCTGACTTTTGGGTCTTGAATTTCTTTGGTCATGGAGAACCTGAGTGCCACCACTGCAAGGACTGTTGTATGGTCTCAGGGTCATAGTGCCACCACTGCAGAGACTGTTGTATGGTCTCAGGATCATACTGCAAGGACTGTTGTATGGTCTCAGGATCATACTGCAAGGACTGTTGTTTGGTCTCAGGATCATACTGCAAGGACTGTTGTATGGTTTCAGGATCATACTGCCACCACTGCATGTACTGTTGTTTGGTCTCAGGATCATAATGATGCAACTATATTTCATCAACAATGATGAGTTGGTCCAGAAAATTATCACTAGATCACTCAAAATGCAGTCAAAATCAACTCTGAGTTATAAGCTATTTCATTTCTTGTCACCATTGGAACATTTTAGCAACCATTTGGCTGACAATTTCTGCATACTCAAATGCTCATGAATAAGCCCAGTGCAATTCCCTGGTTATCTTTAATGTCTTAGCTATTGTTTTAGCTGAAGTTCATTGATCTGCCAAAATGAGGTCATGAACGTGATGAAAAATTTCTGAAGTTGACACTGTCGAGGCCTTCCAAATCTTGCTGAATATTTAGCCTTGAAATCTCCATGCTGAAAGTTAGCACACCACTTCTTAACAGTTAAGTATAGTGGGTACTTATCATTCAGTATTTGTAGTGTACATTTATGGATTTCCTATTGTGTTTTCTTCTGTAAGAACAGGAATTTCATGATGGTCCAGAGTTCCACACTTGAAAATTCCACACCTTTCATTGACATGGTTCTGTTACTGATCTGAAAAAAATCAAAACTTAGTCCAATGATCCTGCAAAATGGCACTTTCCATTATATAAAATAGCACTCTTTCCAGATGCAGTGATAAAATTATGGTCAGATTTTTGGACAAGGGTCAGGGTGATAACTTTTCAGCACCCTCATTGTTGTCTAAGCTGTAAATTCCTCTTTTGAACTGTCTCCTTTTTATGTTTCCACAAGAGTTGTATTTGTTTTTTTTTATTATCATCATTAATGTTGTTCATGTTTTTATTTACCCAGTGGAATTATCCATGTTTAATGTCTTTAAAACTGCCTGTGTTCACTTGTAAATTGCTTTCATTGTGGAAAATAAAGCTGAATTTTTAAAAAAAGTTATGCTGTAATTTTCTAAAGGCTGAGCAAAAGCTGTTTTGATTTCTTAAATCTTAAAAATTACTCATTAATAAATGCTAGAAGAACAAGTTAAGTCTGTTGTCTTGATCAGCCTGATATAGGGAGTGGGGAGTGTAGAAACAGAAATTAGGTGTACAGCTGAAAGAGCAGAGAGAGTTAAAAAAGATAAGCTTAGGGGAAGATATGCATCACATTTAAACCAACTGGCCCTAAAGAGTAGCAACAAGGATATGAGACTGAGAGCAGGGTAACTTCATTGTTTATGAATGGCAATAGTGAAAAAGCTGGAAAACAACTAAAGAAATAGACAACAAATTAGGCTCTTTTGAAAACAAATGCCTGAAGTAAAAAGTGGAACAAATTCAAGAACAACACACACATAAAGCAAATAAGTGAACAACAACCTGTCTCAAGGGTAATCAGTAAAACGAGATGGATATATGTCAGTCATGTGATGAGAAGAAACAGTCAGAGAATTCCAAAACAAGTTATCAAGTAGAACACAAAAGGCAGAAGAAAAAGAAGCTGACCACATGAAATTCTAAAAATGACATTGTTAAAAGAAGTACAAATTCTTATCTTATCTTATATCCTTCCCGTGCCATTAAACGTCACATAGGGCTCGCAAAGTAGTTCGCCAATTTTTCCTGTCTTCAGCGAGTCTTTCAACCTTATCAAAGGATTTTATACCTCTTAATTTGGCCTCTCTTAACAATGTCCTCTTCAGAGTTTCACGCGGTCTGCCTCTTTTTCTTTGGCCTGTTGTGTTCCACTTGATAGCTTGTTTTGGGATTCTCTGATCATTTCTTCTCATAAAGTGACCAACATATGTCCATCTCCTTTTCCTGATCACCCATGAGACTGGTTGTTTTTCAGTCATCTGTCTTATCTCTGCATTGTTCTTGAATTCGTTCCACTTGATGCAGAGTATTTTCCTTATGCATTTGTTTTCAAAAGCGTCTAATTTCTTTTCTATTTCTTAGTTGTTTTCTATTTGTTTAGTTGTTCTCACAGAGAAGACAAATTAGTAGGCATAAAATTCATTGATGAGATTGAAAGCTTGATGAAAACAGGAAAACTTGGCGAACTACCATGCAAGCCCTATGTGACATTTAATGGCATGGGAAGGATGTAATATATAAGAAGAATAGTGAAGGCTGTTGCTCAAAATTCTGACATTCTCTTTGGTTAAAACTTAACTATAAAATACACCTTTCTTGATCCTAGGATTGGATGTTATATTTATGTGTAAATCACAGGTAGTCTACACAGCCAGTGATCTGACCAAGAGTTTGAGTTTGCAGGTGTCTAACACTTCCAGTTACCAGGTGAATCTGACAAAACTTTTTGCTGGTTATGAATACAAAATAAAAGTGACAGCAATGAGGTCCACGCAGACTGATACAGAAGAAAGTGCAGGACAAATGCATGTTGGGCATACAGGTAAACTACAATAGAACTGTTTATAAATGTTTTTTGGCATGTAGCAGGTGTGGATGTACATTATGTGCAAAGTGAAAAAAAAAAACAAAAAAAAACCAATTTTTAATATTTGATATTCACTTTTACAGTGGCATTAAAATCAATTAAAAGTTTTTGATATATTGCTTCAAATGTTAGAAATGAAAAACCCATTATTGGACTACATGTATGCTGTAATGTTTCAAGGTGTATTAAAAATTATGGAGAAGCACTGTTTTTAACTAGCAAAAACCGCTGTTGGCGAGATCTTCAGCTGCCGTGCGTGGAGCGGTGCTCTTCCCGGCCAATGAAGAAATTTGCAAATGAGGTTGCCGCGCAGCATCACTGCGGAAAAGGTGGTTGAAAGAATAAAGCGAAGCAAACAGTCAAATCACGGCACCTCTGGTCTGGAGGTCGGCCACGTCCTGAGTGCAGTCATATCGTGTGAAATGCATGAACCGGTTTGTCCCAGAGGTTAAGTCACTGCTGGCTTGACTTTTCAAATGCCGCGCGTGGAGTGAAGCTCCTCCCGGTTAAGGAAGTAAATGCGGAAATAAAGGTTGCTGTGCGGCGCCGATGGGAAAAGGTGGTGGAAAGTGAAGTTTAACCTGGTATGTCCAGTAGTATCGCTACGAGAGCTATACCACGGCACCTCTGCTCTAGAGGCCGCCTACGTCCGAAATACACCTACACTGGTGAAATATGCCTAAACCGGCACACACCAGGGGTGGAACTCGATGGCTAGACATGTCATGCCACCTCCGCTCTAGAGGTCGGTAACGCCTGATAAACACCCATACTGGTGAATTTTGCCTAAACCGGCTCATACCAGGGGTGAATCTTGAAGGCTATGAATGTCACAGTACCTCTGCCCTAGAGGTCGGTCCCGTCCCAAACATGCCCATACTGGGAAATGCCTAAACCGGCTCAACCCAGGGGTAGAAGTCACTAGTGGCGAGGATTCGTCCTCCTGGACAAAAGCTCCATCCTGGTCACAACTAGGAAGGGTAGCGGCCACGACCGCAAAATGCTGAAGTCGGAGACACTGGACCAGGGAAGTCTAGATAGGCAACCACCTCTCACCCGGCGGGGATGTCTGCGTATCCTAATCACGCTGAGGTTTTCCGGTGAGAAAGTCCAACCCTGGACTGGATGGGCAACCACCTCTCACCCGGCGGTGATACACGGGTATCTCATAACACGTCGAGGTTTTCCGGTGAGAAAGTCCAACTCTGTCCTGAGTGGGCTAACGCCTCTCACCCAGCGGGGATGCACTGATATTCCAAACACGTCGAGGTCTTCCGGTGAGAAAGTCCAACCCTAGACCAAACTGGTGCAATGAAAACCACGGTGTCACGCAATCCCGCTTCTGAGACCCACCAAGAATACAGGCTAAAGCACTGTGATACTCTGAACCCCTTGTGGTCCTTCGTGGAACTCATGTGGTCTATTTTGGACCACACAGGGGACCACCGGACCTAACGAGGACCACATGTGTGAATTCAGTAGGTTCACAGTGCGGTTTTTGGTGGTAGAAGTGAACGAAGAAGAAGAAGAAGAAGAAGAAGAACTAGCAAAAAGCATTTCACTTTTAGATTTAGCTGAGATCTTTTCCTTTTTATTCTTGTATATTTTAGAGGCTGTTGTGAAATATGTTTATATTTAGCTCTTGCATTCCAAAACAACACTGGTAGTGAAGGTAGCTCTTGTACACCTGTGTGAATCAATGCTCACAGCTATATTTAAGCAAAGTATAAATAAAATTAAAAGTATCACATTACTCAATGCAAACTATTAAATTAGAAAGCAACTTCCTTCCAGTTTCTTTGTACCAAAATTTCTCATCAAAATTTATTCTGGCAGAACATGGAAATTAATTCAGGTGTGAAAGAGTTAAGAGATTACCTTAATGTGATTGTGTGATTAAAATATATGTCAGATCTTTCATTATTTTTTATTTCTGCCATCCATATAATACATAGTATGCTTATGCTGAGCACATTTTCTGCAAAAAAAAGGAGATATTTTCTATCTTTTCCTCTGTGTACACTGTAATATCTGTGTACAGAAAGATCTTTCATCTAAATTCTGGATTTTGTTACTTTTTTTCTTCAGTTTTATTTCCTTTCTTTCTCTCTGAACTTTAAACCCCCTCCTTATTTTCACTCCAAAATACTTCCATCTTTGTAATTCATCTTCATTTGTGGTGTCTGTTGATTCAGTTCAAATAAAATGAATAGTTTTTAATGCCACCATGTGTAAGATTTAGTGCATTTTGAAATGTTTTTAATATTTCATAGCCCCTCTACCTGTGAGTAACTTAACCTTGAATACTGAATCATCTGACCTACGAGTGACTTGGACACCCCCAACAAATGGTAGATGGAGTGGTTTTCAAATTCGGTATCGTCCCATGTTTCGTATCCAAAGTGCTGTTTTCTTGGTGCTAAAGACTGCGCAGTCCAATACAAGCATTTTAATCACTGATCTAATTCCTGGTGAAGGCTATCAGGTTAAGATAGCTGTACTCAGCAATGACCTTGAGAGCAGTGAAGTTGAAGCTTTTGCTGTACTGAGTAAGTTGCTAGTTGCATTCAGATCATTTTATGGGGGCATTGTCATTCACTTAAAGCTGTTACTACACTCATTAAGTATGCTCACAGATAATTATCATAACAGGAAGATCTTTAACCCTCAAACCACTGAGCAATTTGTTTTTGTTAATCTTTCATCACAACAACCATATCTTACTGTGAGTTAACACAGCAATTTCAAATTATAATTATGAACTTACAACTATGGAGCAAAATGATATGACTGCCGTTTTTCTAAAAAAAAAAATATTTTAAAGGCCGTTTGAAAGGCTCATGGTAGTGTGAGAATTAAACCATTTTCTACAGCGTTATACCAGTCATTTCTTATAAACAATAGTCATCTTCTTACTTTTGCATTGCCATCTACTTTTAGAGTGTCATATATATCCCATCATGACCTTTCTTACCAGAAGAGCAGAATTGCAGTAATTACATATTTTTATTATATTATAAAGGGATCATTATATGTATCTGTTCCCTAATAATTTTCTGCATATTATCCTATCTTAACTGCAGTCACCTACATTATTCTCTTTATATTTATTCTTTTAAAAGTTATATAAGATAGCTGTATGATTGTTTCACCTTTCGCACCTGAGAGTTGCCTGCCTGTCTGTTTAGTTTCAGACTCATTTATCATCACTTGGCAATGCCATGTTAGCATCATCACTGATAAGAGTATCTAATCCATTTATAAGTAATAATGTCATTGTAGGCTTATTTCTCTAACACTGATTGCATTGTCCTGAGTGTGAGGTATATATGCAACCTTTGTAACTAATTTTTCCTCTTGAAAAAGGGCCCCTGCCACCTAAAGACCTTCATCAGTTTAAGAACAAAACTACAACCACAAGTGTGAGCATTGGCTGGACCTATGATCAAGCTACTACCTATACAAGCAAGTGGAGTTTCCAAGTTAGTGGCTCCACAATTGCCCAAGAAGTTATGGCTACAAACAAGACAGAATATGCTCTTGTACTCGATGATCTTGTCCCAGGACAGACATATGATGTAGTGGTCACTAGTGTGGTCAACAGCACTAAGTCACAGGTTCAGGGTCTTCATGTGACAACAAGTAAGTCGTGCACATGTATGTTGCCAGCAAGTATTTTTAGTGTCATCATAATTTTAAATGAAAACAATCTTCTATGTTTAGTTTTTATCTGTGGTATGAATGATTTCTCCATAAATTGTTTTCTTTCTTGTGTAAAGTTTTACCTGTTTAGAAATAACTGATGAGAGAAGAAATTGAAGAGATTTCTCTCTCTCTCTCTGAACCTTAGAACCCAGGGTACATGGGGCTTCCGCATGTGTTTTCCACAAATGCCTGTCCTTTGCCTTTTTTTTTCCGCTCTTGCCCAGATGAGCCCTCTATTGCTCAACATCCTCTCTGTTGTTCTTCTCCATGTTTCGTTTGGTTTGCCCTTACTTCTGTTCCCCTGTGGTGTCCATCTTAGTGCTATTTTTGGTAGTGAGTGACGAGATGTATCTGGTTTAAAATATTTTACAAGAAAAATTAATATATTATATCTGGGTTATATTCTTGATATGTTTATTTCATTTTAATTACCTCACTTCTTAGTTCTAATGTGGATGTGAATGGGTTTACAATTTATGAATTCTTAAAACCTGTACTTCAGAAACATAATGAGTTTGTCTCAGAAGCATGAAGATTAGTGACTTCAAAGAATTTCAAGTTATTGTTTTTTTTTTTTTTTGCAAGGAATGGTTTATGGTGAAATTGGTAGTCCCAGTTAACCCAACTGTGGAAGTGAATACTCAGAAAGCTACCAGTGTAATACTGACTACATCACTCACTAGTATACTCACAGATGAAGGAAAATATAGGTGTTAACACCAAAACAAACTAGTGGGGAGCATCTGAGACACTCTAGCATCTTACATCTTTCCCATGCTGTTAAATGTCACATAGGGCTTGCATGGTAGTTCGCCAAGTTTTCCTAATTTCTTATCTTCAGGGAGCTTTTCAATCTCATCAAGGGATTTTATGCCTACCAAATTGGCCTCTCTTAACAATGTCCACTTTAGAGTTTCATATGGTTGATCTCTTTTTATTCAGCCTGTTGTATTCCACTTGGTAGCTTGTTTTGGGATTCCCTGATTGTTTCTTCTCATCACATGACCAACATATGTCCAGCATACACATTATTAATTCACAAACAGACAGAATTTTCTAGTAAAATGATGATTCAGTTACTGTAAACTCTCTGTTTCAAGTATTGAAAAATGGAGAATTAAATATAATTTGCCCATAAGTTTTATATTTATATATACTTGTATAGCCTGTAGTTACAAGAAGACACAAAAAAATTAAATAAAATACCTCTATAGCCTTTAACCTGCTGCCATTTTTTTCCCTGAAAACTGTCTAACTTGATTGCAGAGCCAGTGATAAATTCAAGGCTGGAGCCATCATCATCCACAAACAGCTCCATCATGATCAGCTACACCATCTCAGCAGTGGATATCTATGACCACCTTGTGTTTTCCTTGTTAGATGACGCAGAAGCTGAGCCTGTAAACAGGACCAAAGTGGATCATCCACTCACTGTGAGCTTCTTGGGCCTTCAGTCTGGTAGAAAGTACACAGTTCAGGCTGTCACAGTTAGCAGAGGAGAGGTCAGCAGTCCCATCGTGTTAGAGATGGTCACAGGTAACTTGTCACATAAACTATAAAAAGAGGTAATGAAAAGCAAGTTACAGGGAAGACCTTTCTGAGAATATTGTTTCCAGATTACTTGTCCTAGATTGATGTATGAATAAAAAAGACAGTTATAGATGCATTTTGTAGGAACATGAAGAACATAAGAATTTATAGACTGGTAAGCAACTCCATAACACAACAGAAGATAAAACGTAACAAAGAAATCTATGCATTGTTTAACTCTCCACTTATAACAGCCATTATGAAAAAAAAACAACATACTGAGGTGGGTTGAACATTTAGAAAGAATAGAGGAGGACAGACAAATATGGCCTATACAGAAGTGATGAAAAGGTATAGAGTAAGAGGCAGACCTGGATAACAGCGGTGAGACAATCTATAAAAAGATGTACATGCTCTTAGAGTTGGCAAGAAAAGATCAAGAACAGAGAGGAGTGAAAATGTGTCTTGTCTGCAGCAGCAGTGAGCCTCAGTGACTGAGAAGGCTACTGAACTCAGCAGATACTCAAAGTATAAGAAGATAATGATGTTTCTAGCCAACTTCTCATGGCTCAGGTTGACAGTGAGATGGTATGTCAATGGAAGTAGCTGAAAGCTTCAGTATTCTTAGCACATCTCTAAAGAATTTGATCTTTTATAGTGTTCATCAGTTTTCATTGTTCTGCAACCTCTTTGAGAGCTTTTACAAGTTACTGAGCTACCTCAGGGCATGAAGACTGTAAATAATAGTCCTCTATATTTTTTTTCTCAAAACAACAAAACATTTCACAAATTGTGAAGGCAGAAAAATGTAAATCACTTTCATCCAGAAGCTGTTTGATGATAGAAAACAAACAGAAGACTCCACTTTCATTAAAGCACAAACATATAATCAGTTTTTCATGCAAGTGAAGCCAGTCAGAGAAATGTAATTAATAGACAATAGTAAAGTTGTCCTAAATATATTTCTTGCATTTTCTCCCACTCCAACATCATTAGGTCCAAATCCAGTGCCAGTGGACCTTGCTTCAAATTCAACTTCAGTTACATTAACACTGGGACTTCAGCAAGGCCATGCTGCACAATACATACTTACATGCAAGATTCCAGGCATGAATGGTACACTCTGTGGACAGCAGACTGTAATAGCTAAGCAACAGGAAGTGACCTTTGAAAACCTGACTCCATTTCAAGTTTATAAGTTCACAGTAGTGACAGAGTCGGTTATTGTGCGGCAAGAGGCGAAACAAGCAGTCATGGAATATGAAGTTAAAACAGCAGAGGCCTGTAAGTTTGAAACCATTTTTTAAAACGTTCATGATATGCCAAAAATGAAGCAGTCACTGTTTATTTTGCTTTATGTTTTGTTCAAAATGTCTGTAAAAGTTGACAGTGCTAAGAAAGTTCAGTGCATCCATGTCTTCAGCTACTGCTTCCTTTAATGTCTTTGATGCATCCTTGTATGTCTTCAGCTGCTGATCCATTTTTGTCTTTGGCAGCGGCATCCATTTTTTCTTCAGCTACTGCATCTATCTGTGTTTTCAGCTAATGTATCTACCTATGTTTTCAGCTAATGTATCTATCTGTGTTTTCAGCTACTGTATCTATCTGTGATTTCAGCTACTGTATCTATCTGTGTTTTCAGCTACTGCATCTATCTGTGTTTTCAGCTACTGCATCTATCTGTGTTTTCAGCTACTGTATCTACTTGTGTTTTCAGCTACTTTATCTATCTGTGTTTTCAGCTACTGTATCTATCTGTGATTTCAGCTACTGTATCTTTCTGTGTTTTCAGCTACTGTATCTATCTGTGATTTCAGCTACTGTATCTATCTGTGTTTTCAGCTACTGTATCTATCTGTGATTTCAGCTACTGTATCTATCTGTGTTTTCAGCTACTGTATCTATCTGTGATTTCATCTACTGTATCTATCTGTGATTTCAGCTACTGTATCTATCTGTGATTTCAGCTACTGTATCTATCTGTGATTTCATCTACTGTATCTATCTGTGTTTTCAGCTACTGTATCTATCTGTGATTTCAGCTACTGTATCTATCTGTGTTTTCAGCTACTGTATCTATCTGTGTCTTCAGTTACTGCATCCATCTGTCTTCAACTGCTGCATCCATTTATATCTTCAGCTGCCTTTTCCATCTATGATTCAGCTACAGCATCCATTTGTGCTTTCTGCTACTGCATCCATCTGTCTTACTGCATCTACTTTTGTCCTCAGCCCCAGCAGCAGTGAAGTCATTAAGTGCAGAGAGTGAAGATCTACATTCTGCGATCCTAACTTGGCAGGCCCCTGATATGGTCAATGGAATTCTACGGTCATACACAGTTTCAGTACATGGCATTGAACCTTCAGACCCACAGGTAGACACTAAATGGGTTTTAGTTTGTGTAGACTTTGGTTCAAGTTATTAAATTTTAGCAGAATCATGGATCTTGGCACAAGTTTTGCCTGCTTTTAAGAAAAAAAAATGAGTTATATTAAAAAAAAACTGAAAATAAAATATTACAGCAGAAACTTTATTCGAATTATATTTTTTAAAGGTAAATAATTTGGCTCTCAGTCTTTTATTAGTCAGCTTTCATGCTTTTTTTTTCTTCTCTCAAATGGAAGCAACAATGACAGAGCCAGAATTGGACTAGTGAACCAGAGCCAGAATGGGACCGGTTAACCAGAGCTAGAATGGGAGCAGTGAACCAGACCCTGAATTGGACCAGTGAACCAGAGCCAGAATGGGACCAGTGAATCAGAGCTAGGATAGAACCAGTGAACCAGAGCCAGAATGGGGCCAGTGAACCAGAGCCAGAATGGGGCCAGTGAACCAGAGCCAGAATGAGGCCAATAAACCAGAGCCAGAATTGGACCAGTGAACCAGAACTGAACAAGATTCTATCCAACCCTTTTATATTGCTTGATAAGCCTGATCAAAGGGATAGAGCTCTGACCAGTCTTCACTGTGAGCATTGCTGCCTAGATGCTTATTTCTTGGGTCCTCTCTGGCTCTTGAAAGCAAACAACCATAATTCACTCCTTATCTGATGCAAGAGATCAGGAAAGAAAGAGGAAAATTCTTTCAATTGCAGTCAGCAGCAACTGTACAAAAAACACTGATATGAAGCTATGGCCAAAGTTTCTGGGCACCCAGTCACCACAGATAGTAATGATGTTCAGTGAAAAAAGTTTGCCATACTAAGGCTGAGATTTACCTTTTGTAATCTTCAATGAAGAGCTATATTTAAAAACCTTAGTCTTAACATACCAGGGTCTTGATTTTCTCAAAGAACTGATGTGCTCATTTTTGACCTAGCTCTCTCTCTCATTCTCACAGCATTATTTATATATTTCTTTCATTAAAATTTTTAGTATTTTTATGTAACTTATATGAGTTTTACAGATTTCTTTTTTTTGGTGTTAGTATTTTGAGTCATTTTATAACTTTATAATGTTCATTTTCAACTTCACGATTGTGATTTCTCATAGACTCAAGATCTGCAAGCTCTGAGAAATATTAATGCATCCACCACATCCATCAGGTTTGATGATCTAAATGCAGGCTTTGAATACACCTTTAAGGTATGGACGTCTCTGAACAAAAGTCTTGAAAATTTGTCAGAGGGAACACTGAATCTTTTCTGGTTTTTGTTGTTGTTGTTGTCAAGAGAACTCAGAATAATTGCCAGATCATCTTGTTGCCCTGCATTATATGCAAACTAGCATAGTATTTATTTTTAAAAAATCTATCTCTCTCTCTCTGAACCTTAAGTGCCCAGGTCACATGGGGCTTCCGCAAGGGTTTTCCACAAATGCCTGTCCTTCGCCTTTTTTTCTGCTCTTGCCCAGGTGAGCACTCTATTGCTCAACATCCTTTCTGTTGTTCTTCTTCATGATCGTAAAAGGCTACTAAGGAGGGTTCAGCATAGGGCCAGCAACCCTATCTGGTAAAAAAAACTATCAGACTGCTACAGAAACGGAAGCAAGAGAAAAAACAAATGCAGGTGGAAGGAGAAATGCGTATCAGGAAAAATCTATAGTGATAATTAAATTAATTTCCACCAGAATAAATAACTGTTAAAAAATTATTTTGTTCTTAACCTTTGGCTTTAAATGGACAGTCCAAAAACCACGAAATTACATTACTTCACAGCTTGTTATTTGACCATATTGTTTTCAGCAAAAGCAATTTATTTTGCAATACTCAAAGACCGTGACCAAGAAATTACACTATTCTTGGAAAATATGCTGCTCAGGAAATAAAATTTGAAAAATCAAAAGTCAAAATGCCACTCTTTTAAGTGTAAATATTTATTTATTTAAAAATGTAAAGAAACAAAAAATCACAAGCAAGCCTTTTTGTACTCAGTTACTCAGATTTTGTTAAAGATTGGGTGACAGTAATGTCTGCTCAGGTGGCAAATAATAGCAAGCCTAGATCCTATCTCACTTCATTAGCGTAAAAGTTAAAGTAAAGGTAAAATTCCCATTTCCATAAAGGCTTATTGGGGATATGGTGCTAGGCCCATATTTTCACAACCATTAGCACATGAAAGTGTGATCACACCTGGCCACATTTACCTTTCATGATTTCTCTACTACCCATTTTTAGAGGCTTGGTGAACCTCAGGCCCTTCTTGGTCTGTACCAGAAAAAAATCCCACTTCCTGGGATTGAACTCAGTACCACACCGAATTAGTAAATGAAACATAAACATGTCATAGAGTGCAGTTTGTAAACAAGAACCGTCATATGTCAGCTTGGAAAATAAGGCGTCAATTTAATTTGAAGTATCATGAGGTGCTAATTATTATGGCTTATCAAATCACAATCATTCTTTTTTGTATGTTCAGTACATGAGTAGAATCATAACAGCTATCATTATTTATCAACCCATTGTTATCTTTAATCAGAAAAAAACCTTATAGCATTCAGAACAATAATAAAAATCATTAATAAGTTTACTTGTTATTTCTAACATTTACTTTTTTTTGTTTTCAAAGGTTTCAGATCACTAACATTGTTTCTTTCTTTGAGCCAGGTAGCTGCAGTTACCATTGCGGAAGGGGAAGTGGCAGAGACTAAAATTACTATGCCCACCGCAGGTAAGGAATAGACTTTTTGTCATCAGATTTAAGTTTTAGGCTAAACTATTGCACCTCATACGAGTCTTCATCATCATCATCATCAGGTGCCATGCCGACTGGCGTTGGCTATTATGCTTCTCCAGAGTACCTGATCCTTCATGCAGGCCATCAGTTCAGTTGGTGATCTCCTCTCACACCATCCCATCAGACTGTCCAGTATCATTTCTCTTGGTCTTCCTCTTGATCTTCTTCCTTCTATTTTTCCTGTTGTTATAATATTTTCAATGCACCCTCTTCTCATTGCATGTCCTATGAAAGTACATTGTCTCTCTCTTATCTTTCTGACAAGGTTTTTTGTCTCTCCAGCTCTTCTCATACATTCTTCATTAGTTATTTTTGCTGTCCAGGGGATTCACAACATTCTTCTAATAAACCACATTTCTGCTGCTTCCAATGATTTTTGTGCAGACTTGCCTATTGTCCATGATTCACTTCCATATAACAAGATAGGTTCAATATAGCATTTTAGGACTCGTTTTCTAACATTCATTGATAAAGATGTGTTAGCTAATATGTTTCTCATTCTCTGAAATGCAGTCTTTGCTTGGCCTATTCTGTTCCTAATTTCTGTTTTGCATTTCCCATCTGAAGTTATTACTGCTCCAAGGTATTTGAATTTCTGCACCTGCTTTAGAATGGTTCCGTTTAATTTTATACTGCATGCTGGTGGATTCTGTTTCTTAGATATAACCATAGTCTCTGTCTTTTTGATGTTCAAAGTAAGGCCTTTCTGTTCACTTTCTTTGGCCACTTTATCCAAGAGATTTTGCAGATCTTGTTGGTTCTCAGCTATCAGTACTGTGTCGTCAGCATACCGAAGGTTGTTAATATTGTATCCTCCAATTTTTATGCCTGGTTCTGTGATGATTGTTCTTAGAATATTCTCGCTGTACAGAGAAAAAAGGTCTGGAGATAGTACACATCCTTGTTGCACCCCTTGTTTTATAGGTTAGTATTTTCCAATTCTATTTTCAACTCGAACTGCTGCTTTTTGCTGCCAGTATAGATGTTTTACAATCCTCAAGTCTTTGCCGTCTATATTGATGTCTTCAAGCATTTTAATAATTTCACTATGTTTCACCTTGTCAAATGCCTTGGTGTAATCAATGAAGCATAAGTAGAGATCTTTCTGTACTTCTAAAGCTCTTTCTGTTAGTGCTCGTAAAGCATAAATGGCATTGTGTGTTCCCTTTCCTTCAACAAATCCAAACTGTTCATCTGCTATTTCCATTTTTATCTTTTTCCTTGTTCTTCTCATAATGATTCTCAGAAGTAGCTTCGTTATGTGACATGAGAGGCTGATAGTCTGGTGGTCGTCACATTCCTTTGCACCTGGTTTCTTTGGTAGTGCTATAAACGTGGATTTAATCAGGTCACTGTGAATATAACCACTGTTGTAAATATCATTCAGTAACTTGGTTATTATTTTTATTCCTGTCTCCTCTAGTGCCTCTATTTCTTCTATTGTTATATTATCAGGCCCAGTCGCTTTTCCTTTCTTCATGTGTTTGATGGCATCTATGATTTCATCTTCAAGTATTGGCGGTCCATCACAGTTTTCAGTATCTGGTGTTAATTCTGGTCTTTCTCCTCCATATAGCTCATCGATATACTCTGTCCACCTGTCCACAATGTCTTCTTTTCCCATTAACATTTTACCTTCTTTCGATTTCAGGCATCCTGTGGTATATTTTGTTTTCCTGGCTGTGAGTTCATTAATTCGTTTATGCATGTTTTTGCTGTCTTTATTATGAGCGTCCTCTATCTGTCTGCACTGTTCATTTAACCACACTTCTTTTGCTTCTCTGCATTTGCGTCTTATTTCTTTATTTATCTTGCTATATTTTTCCTCGTTATTTTTACTCCTCCTCCTCTATGTTTCTATACGACTCTATACGAGTCTTAGTCTGTAGTAATTCAATATTCCTCAGAACTGTTTCTTGCTAGGGCAGACTGTGGTCTTGCTCAGACTGCCATGAAGATAGTGGTGTAGGTTGGCCTGGCCAAAACTTTGTTTTCCAGCCTTTGGTGGCTGTACTTAAACCCTTTCTCTACATCAGACCCAGCATGCAACATTGGCTGACCAGATGGCTTTGAGGCAGTTCCACAGAGTCCACTCCAGCTTTTGGATGAGAAATCTAATAAGCACTTTGACAATATCTATTCCCCGCCACCTCTAATCTGCTGGCTCTGTTTTGTTTACATCATTCTGATAGCCATTTCATTCATTCATTTGCATGTCCCTTGCGGAACTTTGCCTCCCAAACAGCACTCCTGTAGGCCTCTCGGTTGTGAGCAAGATGGCCTGCTGCTGTTGCATCTGATAGCCATTGTTGTAAATACCCGTAGGCTTATCACATCCTGGATTCATTGGTTTCACACCAGACTTTCCTCATCCCCACCGGAGACCTCCATGTCCCCATCCGTCCACCAATCTGACATTATATTTTACAAAAATAACATTTGCAATTAGTGTTGATTGCTACAGGTTTCTGGGCTACAGAAGTAGGTCAGAGTTTTTAAACAATCAGATCGATGTTCTTGTCTCACAAAGAATATGTTAAGATAAGTGCATTCTTAACACAGTTGTTCCCAGGGAATTTCTATGACTTATCTTGATATCTTCATTTTTAAAAAAGAAAATGCTGTTAGTCAATTCTACAAATAAGATTACAAGTTTGGGAAATACATTGCTATTTTGTTCTCAGTATAACTATGCCCAGAACAGCACTCTGAAAAGGACTTCAGCTGAACCTAGTGGTGTAAACACAAACAAAGGAAGCAGCAGTGTTATTAGTTGTATCTTATTTTGCTCAGTTAGTGTAGGACATGGGAAACCTTCAGCAGTGGAGGACATTCTACAGTTCTGTGATTTAGCCAGCACCTGCTTCAGACTGAACAGCCATGGTTCAGTAAAGTGCTATGCTACTGTCATATGCTTTTTTTCATTGGGTGGATGGGAATTAGAATCAAATTTATACTTCTTGCATTATGTTTCCCATGAATAAATCATATTTCTGAGATTATTTTCTTTGTCCCTTCCAGCCCCATTGTTCAAATCTGGCATGACAGCTGCTACCAGCAAACCAAAAGCTCCAGATCCTTCAGGACAAATTGTCACAGACAGCAAGATTGCTTATGTTTTCACAAGCCCATTTACAAGTGAAAATGGTTTTGTTAGGTGAGTGCAATGTCTTTGGTCTTGATTCAGTAGTGTAGAGTTCCTTTCTCAAAAAAAAAAAAAATTCAAATTGATTGGTTTTGTCCATATAGTGTCTATGTGTTGTATTGAGTTTTCTTTGTAAGCATCTCCAGTTCAGTGCAGTGTCTTTTAAAACTCTAATGCAAGATGCATGTCTGTAAATCTTGGCAGCTGAAGATGTACCTTTATAGTACTTCACTTTCAAGTGATTTGAAGGTCTCCATATTAGAAGATGTATGAGAAGACATTCGAGATGTTTATGGGTATATCACCTCCATTCTTTTTCACAAAATTGTCAGTTGTAGAATCAAACCTGCCTACAGTTTTATTTGAATGTATAAAATCGGAAAAAAGTAGGAGCAGCTTTATTACTTAACGATTACAAATAGTAATAAAGCTGCTCCTACTTTTTTCCGATTTTATACATTCTGGTATCACAGCTTTACTGCAGTGCTTAGTGTATAGTTGTATACTTATACACCAATTATTGTGTTACAGTTTTGTTTGTCAATTTTGTTTAAGTATTTCTTTCTCTTGACACAGTGCTGGAGGACCTTGACTTTGCGGACGACATTTGTCTATTATCAAGCAGTCACAAAGATATGCAAGATAAAATAAACAAGCTAACTCAGAATGCAAACAACATAGGACTAAAGATCAACATAGGAAAGACAAAGTTAATGAAGCAAAATGTGAACAACAGAAATGTACTCGGAGTAGATAACAAGTTAGTGGAGGAGGTCAACGAATTTGTATACCTTGGCAGCAGAGTAGTAGAAAATGGAGACAGCACAGAGGACATCAACAGCAGACTTACTAGAGCAAACCAGGCTTTTGCAATGATGCAGACTATATGGAAATAAAAAAAACTAAGCATAAATATGAAAATCAGGATATTTAAGAGTAATGTTCTAAGTGTATTACTCTATGGAAGTGAATAGTGGAAAATCACCAAAACCATAGAAAACAAGTTGAATTCTTTCCAGACTAAATGTTTACGAAGAATTAGAAAAATATTTTGGCTAAACACCATAAGAAATAACATCTTATTATCAGAAATGCAGATGAAACCACTGACAACAATTATTGAGGAAAGACGCTGGCGATGGTTGAGACATGTGCTCCGAATGACTGACAACTCACTACCAAAATAGCACTAAGATGGACACCACAGGGGAGCAGAAGTAAGGGTAGACCAAAAGAGACATGGAGAAGAACAACAGAAAGGATGTTGAGCAATAGAGGGCTCACCTGGGCAAGAGCAGAAAAAAAGGCGAAGGACAGGCATTTGTGGAAAACCCTTGCGGAAGCCCCATGTGCCCTGGGCACTTAAGGTTCAGAGAGAGAGAGATTTCTTTCTCTGACTTTGTATTCTGATTGGGTACCTAAGTAGCATAGTAGTTAGTGTGATTATCAAACAGGGGTTGATTGTTCAGATCTGTATGGAGGCACCCAAGTTATTCAGCTGTAGAAAAGAATACCTGACTCAGTTGCTGGGGAAGTGAAGGTGACCAGTGTGGATGCTAAGTACATCAACTAGTCATATGTCCTTTGCCTTGATCCTAACTATATCTCCTTATGAATGGAGCAGAGTAGGAAATGTGAGAGGCAAAAAATGCATTCAAATCTCTAGCAATGGAGTCAAAGGCATGGACATGGAATGAACTGATACAAGAAACAACAGCTGAAGTCCTTGCACAAAATCTGGCAGGTCTAAAGGAGAATGAATAACAAGCCTGGAGTGATGCACCTGGTCCTGATGGCATCTGGTATGGACACCTCAAAGAAGTTGATGACAATGTTGTAAAGCAGATGACAGAAGATTACAGCCAGAGTTTGAAAACTGGTTTCATACCTGATGAGTGGCTGCACAGTTGCTTGACTATTTTGCCAAAAATAGCAACAATACAAAACTGAATGGATATCAAATTATTACATTACAAACCATACATGGCAAAGTAATTGAGAGGATTATAGCTGGGTGGCTATCAGATTTTCTAGAGACCAGGGGGCTAATGCCGAACACATTAGGAAGTTATTGTCCAGGAAGAGATACAGCTAATAATGTTGCAATCTTGGTGTATGATGTACATGAGGGATTTCAGAGAAAAGAAGAAACCACAGTTGTGGCACTTGATCTTGAAGATGCATACGACAGAGTGGATTATATGATGCTATTGACAGTTTTGATGGAGTCTGGGGTAGATGCAAGATTGTTTCAATGGATAACTTCAGTGCTGTTGAGGTGATCGGTTGCCTTGAGATACAGAACATGGATCTCAGAGCCCAGAACCATTGCTACGGGGCTGCCTCTGGGGTCTCCCTTGTCTCCTGTGCAATTCAGTGTATATTCTACTTGCATTGCACTGTTATTTGAAAATAGTGTGGGAAGAACACTGATCTATGCTGATGATATATTAACAAATGAGCATGGGAGGTGTAGAGAGGAATTAGTCTCAAGGATGCAAAGCAGGGTGGATCAGATAACAGGCTGGTGTGAGGATAACAATGCGGTGATAAACTCAGACTTTGACTTTGACCTTTCCAATCCCCAGGTTTACGAGTTTTCACACTTTTTCCCTTGTGCCACATAATGAAACGTATAGGTCCTCTTCAGCTGTTCTACATCTCCATACAGAATGTTGGTGATTGAGGAATTTGATGGTATCAGGTTCTTATGAAGGTCCTTCAATGCACTGCAGTCCAGCAGATGGTGTTTAAACGTTTCTTCTTCTTGTCTGTTGCAGTGCATGCAGTATGGTGTGTGGTCAGTGGTCACTCTGTGTAAATGCTTATTGAGGGTAATGTGTCCTGTTCTCAACCTGAAAATTGTGCATTGATCTCTACAACATAAGCTGTTGATGTGGTCTCTGGAGTTAGGCTTTGGCAGGTGTGTATATAGGGATCTTCCAGTTGGATTACTGGGCCAGCTGTCCACCCACTGCTGCTTGCAGCTGTTGTGTATAATGTATAATGTGTTTAGCTGTTGTCATGTTGGTGGAGATGTGGGGCTGTGACATGGTGGCTCCACTCTTTGCCAGTCTGTCAGCACATTCATTTCCTCTGATATCTATGTGCCCTGGTATCCACTGTAGGGTGGTCTTGATGTCATAGGAGGCGAGTCAGTTTATTGCACTGAGTATGTCAGTTGTAATGTGGTCAGCTGATGGTATCCATTTTTCAAGAGCCTGGAGAGCAGACTTTGAGTCTGAGAAAATAACAATGTTTTTTTGGGTGAGAGGCACTATTTTTGTATTTGTCATAAACTCAGAAAAAGCCAGCATCCTGTGGTGCTTATCAAATAACAGAATTGTAGGATCTGAAGTTCTGACTGTGACGTGTCAAGGCCAAGATATTAAGAGAACACATTTCATGAGGTATCTAGGAATCACATTTGATTGTTCATTGTCCTTTGCACATCATGTGGACAATGAAATACAAAAAGCCAGGAAAGTGTTGGGAGTTGTGAGATTAATGGCCGCAGTGGACTTTTCACAGTGCACTCTTTTCTTGCTGATGCATGCGCTGGTACTGTCACCATTTGAGTATGGTCTTGGCCTGCTCATCCTGTCCAGTGCACAGCTGAAAAGATTATAGCATGTACAGAATGAGGCAATGAGAGTGATCTTGGGTTGCACCAGGGATACTCCGGTGGTGGCCATGTGCTTTCTGCTTGATATGCTGTGTGTGGTCTAAACACAAGCATGCTCAGATAAATGCATACACCAGGGTTGCTGGCATGAAGGATCATCCTCTCCATAAGCAGCTTGTGCTGATAAAGGGAAGACACATCAAATGAGGTAGATCTTGGATGACTGGGGCTGATAAAGGGAAGACACATCAAATGAGGCAGATCTTGCATGGCTGGGGCTGATAAAGGGAAGACACATCAAATGAGGCAGATCTTGCATGGTTGGGGTTGATAAAGGGAAGACACATCAAACGAGGCAGATCTTGGACAGCTGGGGCTGAGGATACAATAAAGTCAATTTGCAGTCTAGATGAGGTGCCTAAAGGTGTTGACTGGTTACAGGTACAGAACCGACCTCAGCTAACAAAGCCTAGTATACAGAAGGACCATGAATGTCGAGATTGGGCACAGGGAGCATTTGAACTTTGGGTTCAAGATCTCATCCATCATCACTATGGGTGAATCAGAACAGCAGAAGTGGTTAGGGTTTTGTTGTCTGCTGAAGTGGAAGAGTAAGTGGCATAGGGTTCGAGAGCCTTTGAAATTTTAAGCATATGAATGGAAATTGAGGCTGTGTTGGTGGCAAACTGAATGGTTAGTTGCTCATGATGTGGTTAATGGTGTCATTGTGATGGATTCACAGAGTATGGGTTCATTTGTTAAGCAAGTCAACTGTGACAAACCTAATATGGCTTTACTGTCCAGGGCAGGCAGGAGTAAATGACAGTGATGTGGGAGATAGACTTGCTGGACAGGCTAAAATAAATGTTAGACTGACAGTGGACAAGGGAGACATTGCTAAAGCTGTATTGGACACACTGCGGGAAAACGACGAGCAATAATGAATGAACAATGTAAATCTGAAGAGATTGCTGAAGCTAGGGCAAATTAAAGGTGCTAGCAGAAAATCTGAACTGTATGGCAGAATATGCATTGTAAACAACCAACATTTGACAGGAACTATTAGCAAACATACTCTTGGATGGTTGCTGCGGCATGCAGCTGAGCATATATGGGGTTGTCCCGAATGCAGTGAAGCCGGAGTCTAATTTTGAATCTTTGAACATCCCCTTATGTGCCATTAGTCTTGATGCTAACTGCATTACCTTGTCATTTGCCCTCAGTCTTGATCCTAGCTACATCACCTTGTCATTTGCTCTCAATCTTGATCCTAGCTACATCACCTTGTCATTTGCTCTCAATCTTGATCCTAGCTACATCACCTTGTCATTTGCTCTCAGTCTTGATCCTAGCTACATCACCTTGTCATTTGCTCTCAGGTCAAGGAAAACACCATAACCCCATTTTGCACTGTGACATGACAAAGCTACAGAATGCTTGTATTCTGATTACCATAAGTAGGAAAGTTAACTCAGTACATATATTTAAACCAGCCTGAATACATTATCTTTTCCTTATAGGAAAAGAGATTTAAAACATAAATGCAAGTGTTAGAAATAAGATACTGTCATTTGAGCCAATTTTGATAGGCCTGGACTACCTCCAAGTGGACATCTTGTAATGGATTACCCTAATTCAGACTGTGACCTGTAGGGAAGGGACTGAGTTATAATTAGAGACAGGGGTGAATAATGTCATTTATAAATAGGTGGAAGTGCTTTTAGAACTATAAACCAGGTATTTGGATTAAGTATTTTAGCTTTCTTGCTTGGCATTATGTAAAGTATTTCTCTTTCATGTTCTACATCTCCATCTTTCTTTCCCTTAAAGATATCACACAGTGGTAGTGTCAATGGACAAGACAGCTGATGACAAAGGTGCAACTCTGCCCAGCTGGGAAGATGCCAGAAGGGACAGCAACATTAAGGTCTATCAGGCATTAGAGCAGTGAGTGTTGATTTTTAGTTGTTTTTTTTCCATTACATTTTGTTTTTTTGTTTTTATTATTTTGAGTCTCAATGGCTGAAGTGTTCAGTGTACATTTTTTTTTATATGTCAGTGGTTCAGTTTCACTCCAAGGCAGCCTAGCCAACCTGCTGTAAAAATGGGTACCAGGCTCCTCTTTGAGTAACTGTAACTGTTAAACAAAAGGCCTAGCTATGTTGCTGGTCATGGGGAGCGGCTTCATCACACTTGAGGCATGCCCATATGTGTTCAGCCTTTGACATCAGCATATCCTTCAGTGTTTTTAGGGAGATGACTCCAGTGTTGCACTGACTGTGTGTTGCACTCTGAGTCTGGAAAGAAAAGGAAGCCAAGACTGATTCTGGTAGCTTTATCACTTTATGTTGTTCTGATGGGTGAAAGAAAACAAAAAATAATAAAACTGATTTCCCCCCCCCCCTCCATGTGTCCCCACAACACAGAGCAGGCCTCATAATTGTTCTTCTTATTTTTTATTTTTATACTCTTAATCTTAATTTTGTTGCTGTTGAGCTTGCTCATGTTAATAAGTCTTTTTTTAATTATTTTTTTCAGGTGTCCAGATTTTTTCATCATCGACTCATCTTGTGGTGGGAACGGTGGCAGCCGCCGGACCAGGTCAACTGATGCCCTGGAATCTCGCATTTTTATCGTAGGTGCTCAAACAGCAGATGAGTGTGAGGGACAGCAGTTCTGTAATGGGCCTCTGTCAGGGAATACAGAATATTATGTTAAGTTGAGGGGCTACACAGCTTCAGGACTGTATGAAGAAACCGAATATTCTGAGAAGATTAGAACAGGTGAGTGTTACAGTGCTGTTGTAAGTACTTTGTTTCATTATGAAGTGAATAGTTATTTATCCTCCACTTTGAAGGTTGCATCAGACTAGTGCTAAAATCATCAATGGTGAATATTTTGGCAAAATTGCCTTGCCATCTTTTAAGACAGCATTGCCTAGTAATATTATTTTACTATTATCATTCATTTCATTCATTATCATGTCCTTGTGGAACTTTCCTCCCTTATCAGATCTTTTAAAGGCCTCTGACTTGTAAGCAAGATGCTCTGCTGCTGATGCATCCATTTGCAAATCAACAATGTTTTATTGCCATCTTCACCTTCTCTTCTTTCTTTTTCCCATTATGTACCGTTCCAAGACTGTCTGACCCAAACTCTCATGATATTTATTATGTCTGAAATAATCCAAACTCTCATGATACTTATTATGTCTGAAATGCTTAAGTTTTCTCTGCTTAATCTTATTTACTAACAAACTTTCTTCAAAAATAAATTATTGTAGTATGAATATATTTGTTTTTTTTAAAAATTATTATTATAGGTTCTTTTTTGTATAGAATAAATACATATTTTTATCTCACATAACATTTAATAAATCATATCAGATATTCTGCATATTTAAATTCTGTAAGTCTCACATTATTGTCTAAAGTGGTTTTAAATTATATTTTTATAAAGAGACTGGGAATGTTCTGCTATATGAACCAATTTATTGCAAAGAAAGCATGAGGATAAGTAAAATTATACTTGAAATTTTATGCCATTGTGGTTTTTTTTTTTTTTTTAGAAATTGTATCTTTTTTTGTAAAACTGAATGAGTGTGCCTGCCTAGGTAAAGTGAAAAGAGGGATATGAAAATTCCTACTAAGTGTACCCTCATCTGGAATAATTGCGCAACTTACATATCACACATATAATCAAGATAAAATCTATATGTAACATATTGCACTGAATGTTTAATTCTTTGATTTTGATGCCATATATACAAGCTACACACACATACACCATGCATGCACACACACAGATGTGTACTTCTTCTGAAGATCTAGGGAGTTGTGTAGTTTTTTTCACTCTCTATAGTATGTAGTAGAGAATTTCCTGCACTGTTTACAATTGTGTATAATTTAACTATATGGTGAAAGTTTGTCTGGTTCACTTGTCTTTCACTCCTGACTTAATGTCTGTGTTCTGCCAGAAGAAATTTTGATGAGAAATTTTGCTAAAAATATTACTGAAAAGAAGTTATTCTGTAATTAAAAGAGTGGGTTCATTTAGAAGTGTTCTGCTTTTCAATTTTTTTAGACTTTGCTTAAATATAGTCTTGAGCATTAATTTGAACTGGCATGCAAGATCTACTAACACTGCAAGTGTTGTTTTGGCGTGAATGAGTTAATAGCATCTTTGTTGTTACCGTGCAAAGTGTTGAAAAAAATATGATTTTCATTATTCTTAAATGATGTCTACAGCCGCCCAGTCAAGATTTCTGATTTTCCTTACCATGTGCTTAAGATGACAGCAGATTCAGATTTCAGATATGCTGAAGAATATGAGGTTAGTCAGAATATGTTTGTTTCTTCGAGAAGACAAGTGTCAAAAAGTGTTAGTTTTCTGTTTCTTTCTTCCTGTTCATGATTGGTTGCTTTTGTGTGTGGAGGGAATTTTTCTGGTCATATTTGTTTAGGAAAGAAATGAGTTGATGTTTGTTTACTTTGTACATCCTGAATCTGTAGAATTTTTATTCTTGAACTTGTTTAATTTTTTTTTTTGTTGTGTCCATCTAACACTTGAACTTGTAATAAAAAAAAAGTCACTTCTTTCTTTCTTTCTTTCTTTCTTTCTTTCTTTCTTTCTTTCTTTCTTTCTTTCTTTCTTATGTATTTTGTTTGAAGTAATGAGAAAACAATCAAATAAGATATGAAATATAGTTATATTATAGTCATTAAATTTTTAAAAAATGATTTCTGAATTTGTTGTCAAAGTAATGATTCAGACTTTTCATGCCAGGACCTGAAGCAGGTTGGCCGTGATCAGGTCTGTCTTGCTGCAGAACTGCCACAAAATAGAGCAAAGAACCGCTTCACCAATATCCTCCCTTATGATCATTCCCGTGTGAAGCTTCGTCCTGTGAATGGTGAAGATAGCTCTGACTACATCAACGCTAGTTACATGCCGGTGAGTTCTTTCTTCAGTTGTTTGTGTGTGTGTGTGGTTTTTTTTATAAACTGTTGGGTTCTTAGGAATTGGAATGGCCAATTCGATATCAGCATGACTTCTTGGAATCAAGGTCATGGATATGGCCCCACTTACTGATGTTTTTACCGGTGCTACAGAGTTCATACACCCTGGTGAGATTTTAAGGAAGAAATTGGAGCACCTGTGAACTTATCCTGACTGTCATAATTTTCTAACATTTTGACACTTTATTTCTTTATGAACAAGCAAATACAGTTCTACCAGATGAGATGCAGTGAGGAACAGCAAGATGGACATATCAAGAACAGGAGGGGAATGCCCTGACTTGGACTTTTCTGATTCCTGACCATTTTCTTTCCTTGTGCCATATAGTGGGAAGTGCAGGCCTATTTCAGTTGTTCTGTATCCCTGTCTTGACAAAGGGAATAGAAGTAAAATTTAAACATCAGGAGCAAATGAGTAAAAGCCAAAGTGAGGCACCAAACAGTGAAATAAAAATAACAATCATAGTCCATGAAAACAAGTAAAACTGGCAAAAAAACAATGGGATATCAGGAAAAGAAAACTAACCAGTACATGACAAAAAAGAGGACGCTATGCAAATGTGATGCTACATTTTAGAAGATGCAACAAGAAGTTGGATTTTAAAAAAAAAAGGAAAGAACAAAAAAGAGTATAAAATAAAAACAGTGTACAAGGATAAAACTGTTTCTGTAGACTTACCACACATAAAAATCTAAGTGCTTTAACTTGTCTGAATCAGGGGTACAAGTCTGCAGCTGAATATGTGGCAACACAGGGTCCTTTGGCAGCCACACGAGATGACTTTTGGAAAATGATTTGGGAGCAGGATTCTCACAACATTGTAATGCTGACACGCTGCCATGAGAAAGGAAGGGTAAGATTCACAGTCTGTTTTTTTCTCAAGTTTTAAATATTCCCCAGCTGAAATTTCTTTTCTGTAAATTGTATATAGCTTTCCCGTACATCTTACATCTTATATCCTTCCTGTGCTGCTAAATGTCACATAGGGCCTGCATGGTAGTTGGCCAAGATTTCCTGTCTTCAGCGAGTTTTTCAATCTCATCAAGGGATGCTATGTCCACTGAACTGGCCTCTCTTAACAATGTCCTCTTTAGAATTTCATGTGGTTAAGTGTAGAGCAGAGTTTCCCATTAAGATCATCTACATAATTTTTGAGCTAGTATAGTTCAAATTTTGTAGATTGAAGCACCAAATATTGGTTGTGGAGAAATGTGCAACATATATATATATATATATATATATATATAAATATAAATGGATGTGTGTATGTGTGTGTGTATGTTCCAGCATAACTCTGAAACATCTGGAGCAATTTCAGCCAAACTTTGTACACATATAACTTACAATCTGGAGAAAAGTACTGGGGGGCGGGGGTATGACATCCCTGCCACCCCTGGGGGTGGGGGGTACGAAGAGTGTGGGTGTCTTATCCACTAAATTCAAGGATAAAAAAATGGTCTAAGGGAGATAATCGTGAAATAGAAGGGTACTGGTCTAAGAGAAGCGTTTATAGCCTCCCATGGCTAATCATAATTTTGATGGTCTCTTTTTGTTTTAATTATATTTGTACAAATAAATTTTAACTTTGTTTTTGCCTTATGTTTATATTAGCCTTTTATTGTATTCTATAGTAGATTCATTGTTCAGTGACAGTGTGCCATTTTCTTATTTTTTCAAATTAACTTTTCAAATTAGAGAGAGAGAGGGAGAAGGAGAGAGAGAGAGAGGGAGAGAGAGGGAGATTGAGAGAGAGGAAGAGAGAGGGAGAGTGAGGGAGAGAGAGGGGGAGAGAGAGGGACAGTTAGAGGGAAAGATTGATTGATTGATTGATTGATCTTTATTTCAAAAGGGTTAAGAATTAGGCACGCAGGCCCGTCTGACATTCTGCCCTTTATCATACATCTTTCACTCTATTCCAGACATTCTACAAATATGCTGTTCATATAACAAACATAACTAACATGAAGCTGAGAGACATAAAATAAAATATAACATTTACGTTTCACTCTTAAACATTCACTCAGTATAGAAGTAACTACATACATTATAAATGACTATCTACTAAACAAAATTTTCGGGACTATACAGAAAACAATTAATTGTATTTGGTGTCTGTAAGAGCAGCTTAAGATAACTTTTAAGTTTTATAATTCATGGAGGCATGTAGTCAATATCAAATAGATACTGTGAAAGCTTGTAGTTGTAGGAAGGAGTATAATTTATATTTTTTATATAGGATGGGAGGGTATTCCAAAGATGAGCAGCAGAATAACTAAAGCTTTTCTTGTAAAGATCAAGTCTAGGTTTTGGAAGACATATGTTGTTCAAACGTTGGCTGCACTTTGGGCTAAATTTAAACAGGTTCCATAGATAAGGCGGGGCATGCCGTGAAAGAATCTGATGTACTAACTTGGCTTTGTTGAAGAGGAACCTGTTCTTAAGGGGTAGTATTTTGATACGTTTGTGATGATTAGTTGTTTGTGCTTGATCTTTGTCACTAATGAGCTTTACTGCTCGCTTTTGGAGAGAGCAAAGCCTCTTTGTATTTGACACTGAGCAACCATCCCAAACTGTTGAGCAATAGTCTAAATGTGTTTGTATATGAGCTATGTAGTATGTCTTCCTAGTGTCTTGATCTATGAAGTGCTTAATTTTAGCTAATTGGTATACTTTTTGTGCGATGAGTTTTGTTAGACATTGCACATGAGAGTTCCAGGTCAGATGTTGGTCAATAATAAGACCTAGTGTTTTGTGCTCGCTAACGTTTTCTATCTGTGATGTTTCTGTACAGAGTCGAAGTGTTGTTTTTGTTGCATTTTGTAGTTTCTGTCTCGTTGTTATGAGCATTGATTTTGTTTTATCGGTGTTTATAATCATGCCATTATTTTTGCTCCATCCAATTAAATTGTATAACTCGACCTGAAGAGTTGATTCTAGATTAACACAATCGTAATCACTGGTGTAGACTGTGCAATCATCGCAAAAAGGTCACAAGAAGAGTGTTTAAGATGAAGTGGAAGATCATTGATATAGATAGCAAAGAGCAACGGGCCTAGAATAGAACCTTGCGGAACACCAGTGTCAACTTTAGCAGAATTTGATAGAGAATTGTTGAAGAATACTACCTGTTGTCTGTCTGAAAGAAACGATGCAATTAATTTTATTAGGTCAGGGTGCAGTCTATAAGTCTTTATTTTTCTTACAAGAATATCGTGGTCAGTCATATCAAATGCCTTTTTAAAGTCGACAAAGATGGCACCACATAGTTTGTCTTCATTTATGTTTACTAACCAGTTTTCTGTCATTTTGGTAAGAGCTGTGTGGCAGGAATGATTGGGTCTAAAGCCTGACTGACTGTCTATGAGTAAATTGTTCTCTTGCATGTGTCGTAGAGTTATTCTGTGTATGTGTTTTTCGAGTGGTTTTGATAATGACGATAATATGGATATTGGTCTATAGTTGGAAAGATTGTTGGATGAGCCAGATTTAAAGCGAGGATACACCTTAGCAGTTTTAAAAGCCTCAGGGAAATAGCATTTTGCTATGCACTGGTTGTAAATATATGTTAGTGTATGTGAAATGACAGGTGCAGCATAACGTAAGATCTTATATCATCAAGCCCAGCTGTATTGTTGTTTTTTAAGGTTAAGAGATAACTGTGAACTTCACTGACTGTTAAGAATGGAATGTGTAATTGTTTAAAATCAGTACATCTGCTGTCCAGGAATGTTTGTAGTTCATGTAAGTCGCATACAGGAGCTGATATTGATGATTTAAGATAGAGAGAGATAGAGAGAGAGAGATGCATTTGAGATTGCCATGTTTCTTCCATGGACAACTTTATGTTGCTTGCTCAAGGGTGAGTTCACCCAAGAATTTATTTATTCTTGCTCCTGGAGGTGAAACTAAAAATGTTGTATATAATCAAGTTTTGAGTTAATATTACAGTGAATTTGTAAAAGACATTACTTTATACTTTGTATACTGTATTTATACTTTAAAATATCTGTAAATAAAATTATTTGATATTACACTATAGATAGAATTCATTCCTTTTCCTGTCTAGTAGATGTTGGGATAAGTAAATATCCAGGCAACGCTGGGTAATCAGCTAGTATATTATATATCAAGGTTATCAGATAAACAAATTAAGAACTGCTCAGAAAAGTTACAGAATACCAAAACTAATTACGATCAAAAGAAAAAAAACAATCCAAACTCTGTGAAAAGATTATAAAATGGCAAAAATTTGAGAACCTGATAATCAATGGAAAACTCAAGAGAAAAGAGAGACTGAAAGAAAAACTTATGAATGGGTGAATAACCAAGGAGGGTAACTTTTAGAAGTATCAAGAACCACACAAAATGGAGAGACATTCTTGTTAGTGCTCTATTCTGGTATCTTCACTGATTCAGTTGTCAGAAACATAAAGTTCAGTTCCAGAGAACTTTTTTTTTTTTCTTGGTAGACATGTTATAATGTGGAGGAAAGATAAATAAGAAGGTGGGTAAAGAAATGCCAAGAAAGAGATCATGGACAGTCAAATGCAACGGCATGATAGAAAGTCACCAGCTGAGCAGATAGAAAACCAAATAATGGAGATCTATGGACAACCATGACTGCCAACACCTGCAGTAGACTCTATGAGAGTGGATCTAGCCAGTGCAATGTTCTGGGGCCCAGAAGTTTTCCCTGTTCTAAGAGCAGGCCTAGAGGGCTTAGGAGGGCCTAGAGTGGATGAAAAAAAATCTGAACAAAGGGAGTTTTGTATCAGCTCACAAAATTTTCTCTCAGAGGCCCTGCCTTTTGGCAAGGCACTTGCTGATAATGAGCACTGTTATATAAAACTTTTCAGAATACCTTTCCAGAAACCCATAGGTTTCACTTATTATTCCACCTGCAGATGAAGTCTACCAAAAAGTATGTAATCATTTACAAATTCCACCTCTCTTTCTCTGAACCTTAAGTGCCCAGAGCACATGCGGCTTCTGCAAGGGTTTTCCACAAATGCCTGTCCTTTGCCTTTTTTTCTGCTCTTGCCCAGGTGAGCCCTCTATTGCTCAACATCCTTTCTGTTGTTCGTCTCCATGTCTCTTTTGGTCTACCCTTACTTCTGTTCCCCTGTGGTGTCTATCTTAGTGCTATTTTTGGTAGTGAGTTGTCAGTCATTCAGAGCACATGTCCTAACCATTGCAAGCGTCTTTCCTCAATAATTGCTGTCAGTGGCTTCACCTGCATTTCTGCCAACAAGATGTTATTTCTTATGGTGTTTAGCCAAAATATTTTTCTAATTCTTTGTAAATATTTAGTCTGGAAAGAATTCAACTTGTTTTCTATGGTTTTGGTGATTTTCCAGCATTCACTTCCATAAAGTAGTACACTTAGAACATTACTCTTAAATATCCCAATTTTCGTCTTCATTCTTAGTTTTTTAGATTTCCACATAGTCTGCAGCATTGCAAAAGCCTGATTTGGTCTAGTAAGTCTGCTGTTGATGTCCTCTGTGCTGTCTCCATTTTCTACTACTCTACTGCCAAGATATGCAAATTCTTTGACTTCCTCCACTAATGTGTTATCTACTCTGAGTACATTTCTGTTGTTCACATTTTGCTTCATTAACTTTGTCTTTCCTACGTTGATCTTTAGTCCTATGTTGTTTGCATTCTGAGTTAGCTTGACAAATTCCATATTCTTATAATAATTATAGTATTTCTCAACTTTTAAGTGTTAGGAGTTTAAGGTTTGTATTTTTTTTGGTTAAAAATTAAAGGTAACCCTGTCATCTTTTACAAGCACATAGGGATATGGTGTTAGTGTCAGCACAGTAGAGGGTGATGTGGTCGGCATTACAACTGGTCGCCTCTCCTTTCCCAACTCCAGAGGAAGTCGAGTGCCCATTTTTACAGCTGGCCGACTGGGACACCTCTGGTTGGATTCAAACACCCTGACCTTTATTATGAGACACTAGTACACTAACTACTTTGCCACTCAGATGTATATTTTTCTGGATTTTTTTTTCTTAATCTTTGTTGATCTTGGAAGATGTGCCACTGTTTCACTGTAAATATTTATTTCTAGTATTTTATAAAATTTCTTTTGCTTCTAAGAAAAGACTTCTAGGAAAACTTCAACACTAAGAGAATACTTTGATCTGTTAACATTTTCACCCTAATCCACTTACCAGAAGTGTAAGATCATCTCTTCATCTGTTAAGCTTCACTGGCACTGATGACATCATCACTGCCAGTATAATGTCATTCTTTTATCATCATAAAATGTGTAAATCTAATATCACTACAACAGGAAAAGAGTGACCGATACTGGCCAAATGATTCAGAGCTCAAAGTTTATGGAGACATTCAAGTGATGACACTCAGTGAGACCCGAATGCTAGATTGGACAGTCACAGATTTTAGTGTTTCTTTGGTAATATATTACATTTTATGTTGTGCTGCATTATATAATGTAATACCTTGTGTTTATAGGGAATGACTGTGAATAGATACATTTTTGACCTGCTATGATTAAATTAACATGGAAAAAACAAAAATAATGAAACTTAATCAAAAAAGGAAAAATATATATAGAAGTAACACATGTTGAGGAAGTATACCAATTTGCATACCTTAGAGGCTACATAGACCAGAATGGTGACACCAGAAAGGAAGTTAGAATTACAAAAGCAGGATTTGACCTTCAAGAATCTTGAGAAGATATGGCACTCAAAACTTATAAACACAAAAGCCATGCTAAGATTATTCAATTCAAATGTAATATCCACCCTCATTTATGGATGTGAAAGCTGGAAGACAACTAAAGAAATAGACAAGAAATTACTCTTTAAAAAACAAGTGCCTCAGGAAAATACTCAGTATAAAGTGAAACGAACTAAAGAACAACACAGAGATAAGGCAGATGAGCAAACAACAACCTGTCTCATGGGTGATCAGAAAAAGGAAATGGACATATATCTAATACATGATGAGAAGAAACAGTCAGAGCCTCCCAAAACAAGCTATCAAGTGGAACACAATAGGCTGAAGAAAAAGAGGTTGACCACATGAAACTCTGAAGAGGACATTGTTAAGAGTGGCCAAATTAGTTGGCATAAAATCCCTTGATGAGGTTGAAAAACTCACTGAAAACAGGAAAACATGGTGAACTGCCAAACGAGCCCTATGTGACGTTTAATGGCATGGGAAGGATGTAAGAGACTAAATGACCAACCATCCTATGTTATACAGGACAGTCCTGCAGTTTAAGGATGTCTCCTAGGACACGTTAAACATCATGATAATTTATAAAAGACTGTCTTGGAAGGATAAATAATGGGAAAAAGAAAGAGAAGAAGACCAAGGCAAAGATGGCTACAAGACATCGTTGATAATCTGCAATGGATGCATCAGCATCAGGGCATCTTGCTTACAAATGAGAGGCCTACAGGAGTGCTGTTAGGGAGGTAAAGTTCCGCAAGGGACATGCAAATGACTGACTGACTGACCCAGAATCATATTATTTTGGTTGGGGTGCCTAAATGTCTCCTATTTTAAAATACATGTTCCCGTATTGTCTCATATTTTCATTTTTGGTCACCATATATTTGGAATTACCTAGAATTTTAAAATTATTTTAGTAGAAATGTTGTTATTTTGATGAAAATTCACTCTATTAAAAAATACAAGTAGACCTGATTAAGCATACTGATTAAAATCTTGGGTTAAAAAGTAAATTTAACTTATTTCTCCTCTTTACAGAATGTCCTATATCATAACTTAAGAGAATAGGTGCCCACAGCTGCATAAGGAGAATAGTTGCCTACGGCTGCATGTATTAGAGAATGACTGTCTGTAGCCATGTACATTGTAGACTGACTGTTTGTAGCTGTGTGTTACAGAGAATAACTGTCCATAATTGTGTACCAGAAAATTACTTTTCTGAGATTGTTTGACCTGCCATGAATGTCTATAGCTGCATGTATTAAAGAACTATTGTCCATATCCTTAATATCAGAGAAGAATTGTCTGTATCTGCATGCTTTGAAAAGTGTCTGTAGTCTCAGAGAAGAATTGTCTATATCTGCATGCTTTGACAAGTGATAGTCTCAGAGAATGATTGTCTATATCTGCATGCTTTGAAAAGTGATTGTCTATAGTCTCAGAGAAGAATTGTCTATATCTGCATGCTTTGAAAAGTGATTGTCTATAGTCTCATGTATTAGAAGATTGTCTGCACCTGTATGATTTAGAAAAGAAGTCTGCAACTGCAGACATTATCATAGTTATAAAATTCATTTGTCATTAGTACAATAAATCCTTCCTGACTTCAGTAGTCAAGGAACCAAGTTATGTATGCTAACACTTTCATAATGTTTCAATTCAACTTTCAGCAAAAGGAGGAACAACTGATTTTAACTTAACTTTGTATGACAACACAATATACATCTTTCCTATTGGTCTGTCAACTCTCCAGGGACAGCACTCTCGGAATGTCAGACATTTTCACTACAAAGTGTGGCCAGATTTTGGGGTTCCCAAAAATCCAACATCTCTGATACGTTTTGTTAGAACAGTCAGAGAAAGTCTTGTCAAAGGAAGTGGTCCGATAATTGTGCACTGCAGGTATTTGCTGTAAGACCATATGAATGTCATCTGTAATTTGCTTGAAAGATTGACTGATTCTTTCTTTCAATTGGTGCTGTGCTAATAGATGTGATTTTTTAAAAAATAAGTTGTAGAGCTAAGTCTTGAATTGCAGTAACAGTATTGTTGTACATTTCAATAGTAGTATTTTTGTACTTGGTCATGTTTCATATGTACTCTTATCTTAATGGTCTGAAACGACAGTTGACAGAGTCTGTGCATTATAAATTCATTCATTCATTACACATGTGCTAAACAGCATTGGTGATCATGCTCCTCCATCTTGTGCAGCCCTTGATGTTCCCTGTCTTTTCAGAAGCTGTCCTCTTTCTTTTTCATTTTGTCATCCCACTGAGATATTTTTCTTTCGCCCCAGCTTTCCTTTTCCCTTATTTTTCAGTTATCAACAGGCTCTATAACTCCTGCCTTCTCATGATATCTCCAAGGAATTTTTTTATTAGAAATAAGACAAACACAATTCCTTGTTGATGTCATGAGAAGGCAGGAGTTATAGAGCCTGTTGATAACTGATTTTAACCAGTTTTCAATGTTCTGCCAGTTTTTTAATATGAAATAAACGTATTATAAAGAGCTAGAAAATTTTCTAGTGGTTCTATGAGAGATATCAGTGTCTTTTAACCTGTTTTTTTTTTTTTTTAGCCATGAAACAAAATTTTCTCATTTTTTTTAACAGTGCAGGAGTTGGAAGATCAGGGACATTCATTGCATTAGACCATTTGTTCCAGCTGATAAGGGAGAAAGATGAGGTGGACATTTTTGGCCTGGTCTATTCATTACGTAAGGGGAGAGTTCTGATGGTTCAAACAGAGGTGTGTAATATGTATCATCATCATAAACATCCAGGTTATAGTACTTGGGACCACAGCACATTACTTTCGGGGACAGATTACTTATTAAACTGAGTAAGTTTATTCTTAGGGGCCCCAGAAAACAGAAAGAGCAGAACCAAGAAAAAAAAAAAAAAAACTGAAGTTACAACATAAACTTTTGTTTATATGAAAATGATTGAAGAAGAGAGTAATAAATTTACTGAAAAGTTCAAGGCCGACAGTGATGTATCAGGTGAGTTTGGTCTGTGCAATACGAAGTCATAAATTAATACCAGACGTCATAATTAGAGGAGAATGAAGTCATATATATGTAAATGGAGATGGACATTACAGGTTGGAGGGTACAAAGGCTTTTACAAAGTTTAGACTAGGGAGCAGGCTGATGGTTAACCTATCACTGATTACTTTGTATGGTATATTCTCTCCCTTTACCACCTACATGTCACTGACATCTGACTGGTTGAAGTTGTTTTTCTTTGTCATCTCCCAGCCATTCATCACTCCCAGTTTCTCTGTCTTTAGGGTTTATTTGTTGCATTCTGTACTAGGAGGATGCCACAAAGCTAAGTTTTTCATTTTTCTTTTTATTTATGTGTTGTTTTGTTCTTGTATGTAATCTTTGAAAAAGGCTGATGCCAAAATATTGGATGTTGCATGTTTTTCATTTATACATTGTCATCTTACTTTCATACTTTCTGCCATTTGTGTTTTTTCCTCACTTTCCTTATTTTCTCTTATCATTTTGTAAAACTGAACCATACACCACTATCTGTCTTTGTATAGTATAGTATTACATAAATT
This sequence comes from Achatina immaculata, assembly GCA_009760885.1. Taxonomy (NCBI): domain Eukaryota; kingdom Metazoa; phylum Mollusca; class Gastropoda; order Stylommatophora; family Achatinidae; genus Lissachatina; species Lissachatina immaculata. Next base: position 10,865,187 of record CM019692.1, read on the forward strand.
TTAGGTAGGGTGGGGGGAGGGGGGGGTGCATGGCCTCATGGTTAAACATCTGTCTCAGGTTGCAGGATTGAGTCCCACCAGAAGTGGCAGTGATTTTGTGATTTTTGTTTGTTTGTATGTGAATCCTCCAGCATTAAATTCCCCTGGTCTCTAGGTGGTGGATCCTTGTGCATCGTCTTGCATGTTCACACATCTTTCAGTCAATCAAGTGTCATGCCGCATGGCATAGGCAATCATTTCTCTCCACAATTCTCTGTCTTTAGACTTGATTATGAGATCTGCCCATCCAGTAACTTCTCTCAATTTTTCCAGTTGCCACAGTGTGTTCCAATTTTCCTCTTCTCAGAAAATGTCCTACAAATAATCTTGCTTGTATGCCTCTGATCTTTGTTGTAATTTGCCTTTTAACTCCAGCCTCTCTTAAGACTTCTTCATTGGTTTTCTTAGCTGTCCATGGCACCTTCAACATCCTTTTTATGAACCACATTTTCAAGGCCTCCATTTCTTGCTGTACTCTCTTGTTCATGGACCATGCTTCACATCCATAAAACAAAATTGGTTCGATATAACATTTAAGTACTCAGAATCATGTTTCCATTGATACAGATCTGTTGCACAAGATGTTTCTCAATTTCTGGAATGCTGACTTGGCCTGAGCACGTCTACTTTTTATTTCAGTGTGACATTTCCCATCAGTTGTTATAATTGTTCCTAAGTACTTGAATCTATCAACTTGTTTCAGTTCTGTGCCATCGATGGTAATGCTACAATCTGGTGGTATTCTTTTCTTTGAGATTACCATCACTTCAGTCTTCTTTTTATTCAGGCTGAGACATTTATTTTTGCTTTCACGAACCACGACGTCCAGAAGAGCCTGTAGCTCTCCTTCACTTTTAGCAATCAGAACTGTGTCGTCTGCATATCTTAAGTTGTTACGGTTGTACCCGCCAATTGACCTTCCTGGCAAGCTCTCCATATTTCTCATTATGTTTTCACTGTACAAGGAAAAGAGGTCAGGAGATAGAACACACCCTTGTCTCACTCCAAATTTTATGTCTTGGAATGCTCCTATTTGGTTCTCAACCTTCATTGCTGCTGATTGCTGCTAGTATATGTTTTTGATGAGTTTCAGATTTCCCATCTATGTTGATGTCTTCCAGCATTCTTAAAATTTCTTTGGCAGCTGGAATTCAGAAAAAAGGAGTAGGCCAGACAGCTGCTGGCTGGCAAAATTCTAAGAAAATCTACCGCAGCAGTTGTCACTCATGCGTGAAGTACTGTGCTGCTTATGATACCTAGATTGAGGTGGTAACGGGAACACAAAACGACAATGTTCTGACTGCAGTAAAGCCATTTCTGAACAACAAAACAGTGTTACAAATTATTCTGTAGGACCTAATATAACACACTGTTCTGCAAGATCTGGTATTATACTTTTATTTGTAGTGTCTGTCATTGCACACTCCTTTTTTAGGGTCCTATGCTACATATTGGATGATGGGAGCAGGTGAGCTGATAGCAGCATGGCTTTTTTTAGTCAAAATATATTGGGTTCTAACACTGAGAAAAAATGACTGGCCCAGTGAAACCACTAAAGAAGATAAGCTCTATGGTTCCATACATGAGTTACAAAAAACAGTGAAATTTATCCAAGAGACAGGACTGCAGATATAGACAGACAATGCGAACGAAGAAGAAGAAGAAGAAGATTGGGTTCTATTCCTACTTTCACCACCAAAAGTTACCCTAGCAGCCTAATTGACATATTTTGTAGAGGAGAATTGTTTCATGCTGATTCTGTGGAGTATGTTCATCAGTGTTGAGAACATCCTTAGTGAATCTGTCAGCGTGTGCAGATTTTTTGTTCTTTTATTTATGTAGAATAAGTAACACTATAGACTGTGGAAAATACTGTGGAGGAGATCAGAGCTTATATTGTATGTCAGACCTCAAGGTGGCACATTGCTGACCTCTGAAGGGCACTGAATCATGTCAGCTTATCAGGTGCCCTGGTATTGGTGATGTCTCCAGGTCAAGAGATAAGACAGCATGAGAATGGTGCCTGGTTGGGATTTTTTGTGTGTTAAACCTTATAAATGTCTGCAGTTCAAGGATGACTCTAAGTTTTTTTTTCTTTACACACTGTTGTGAGGGTTCTAGTAATGCACACTACTTTGTACACTACTCTTTATTAGTTACTATCACAGACCACTTTATATGATCAAAAGTACACTGTGTAGCATGGTGATGCAGTCTGCTTCTTAACTATTGTGGCACATTCTACATCAGATTTGGAACCTTCTTTTTAAGATCTTCACCACATCATCAACTGCCAAGAACTTCTGGTTTAATAGCACAAGGACATGCTGCAACAAAAGCAGTACTCTGCTGGATCTAGTATCACGACCGCTTTGAATTGTCTGGTATCATGGCCACTTTGAATTGTCTGGTATCATGGCCGCTTTGAATTGTCTGGTATCATGGCCGCTTTGAATTGTCTAGTATCATACACTAGTTTGCATGATCTTATATAAAGTACTTGAGATCGATATCAATGGAAATAAGATTCTGAGTACTTAAATGTTACATCAAACCAATTTTGTGTTATAGATGTAAAGCATGGTCTGTGAATAAGAGAATACAGTGAGAAATGGAGGCCTTGGAAATGTGGTTCATAAGAAGGATGTTGAAGGTACCATGGACAGCTAAGAAAACCAACAAAGAAGTCTTAAGAGAGGCTGGAGTTAAAAGGCAAATTACAGCAAAGATCAGAGACAGACAAGCAAGATATGTAGGACATTTTCTGAGAAGAGGAAAAGTGGAACACACTGTGGCAACTGGAAAAACTGAGGGAAGAAGAGACAGAGGAAGGCAGAGAGAGAAGTTACTGGATGGGCTGTCAGTGTGGCTAGGAAGAAAGTCACCAGTGGATCTCATAATCAAGTCCATAGAAAGGGAATTGTGGAGAGAAGTGATCGCCTACGTCATGCGGCACAGCACTTGATTGATTGATTGATCAAATACTTGATGTTATATCTCACACTGTCTTGTATAGACAAATATTATATATGACAATGCATGATCTGGTATTGTACAGATCTAGTATACTTTTAAAATTTTGTAAGAATTATAACAATGGAAATAAAGTTACCGGCATCCTTATACTGGACATTAAAACCACGTGGTCAGCGTGGGCAATGTTGTGATTATTTACTCATATTGGTGTAATGTGGATGTAGTATAAAATTGTCTTGATTTTTTTCCTTCATACGTCCAGCAACAATATAAGTTCATTCATGAGTGTCTGCTGTATGTACTGGAGGGACGAGAAGATGAGAGAATTTATGCCAACTTGGCACAGGTCAACGCAGGATTTCATGGTAAGGAATCTTCCTGTACCAGACTAGTACAACATCTTTCATACAATAGATGGAGAGTAATTATATACTTTTCATATAAAAGTTGACTTTCATGTAGTAGCTCTCATTTAGTATGTATAATATGATAAGATGGCAAACTTTATTGCTGGGGAGAATGCCTTACAGATGAGAGGACCTTCTAAGAGTGATGGCACTGCTGATATAGCTTTCATGATCACTGGGACTCAAAACCCCAACACCATTCTAAAGTAGGTTACCTTCAGGGGTAGAGAACTCACAGAGAACCACACTGGTCTATCTGGGTAGCGATTACACACAGGTATAATCTTAATATAAAAAACTCTTATAGATCACTGTGTACTCTGAAAGAAGCTCTCCATTTACCTCAATTCCTGGCTTTTTAATTCTGTTTGTTTGTGCCAATTTCTCTTGAATCTTCATCCACATTGTCTCCCTATTAGTTCCTTGATCTACTACCTACTGGTTTTGTCTCTCTTATTACATTAATCTGTTTCTCTATTTTCCCATTTACTGTTATATTTCTAAGACAGAATTTCTATAATGGTATAGCAGTTTATTCTTATTACTGAAAAAGCAATGCAGACCAAAATCTTTGAGACATAACTGGACATATCAACATTTATACTGACAATATACATTTAATATTAACTTTAATCTAAATGGGCTGTAATTTTACTGAAAATGAATATATTTTACCACTTGTTTAAAACTTTTTTTTTGCAGATAATGAAGGCATAAATATGGAAGTGACTTAATAGTTTCTGCATGCTGGGCACATAAACAGAGTGGAGCAGTATCCACTTTCTTCCACATCATTTTTACAGATGTAAATGTTACATCCCAATAACCTACTTGTTATAGAGAATTATAAAATTCTATGCATAAATTTGTAGTTTGCAACATTTCATAGCCTTTTTTCATTATCACTTTCTGATATATTGGTTAACTTCTGTAGTACTATTTTTTTATTTCTCATTTTTTATTTTGTTACCAGTTTCTTATATCTCTTTTTCTTACTTCCATCTCATTATCTTTGTTTGTTACCACTTTCTCATATTTATGTTTGTTACTTCTGTCTCTTTAACCTTACTTATGAGAATTCTTGATGTATCCATTCCAAATAAACTAATTTTTAATGAGCAGTTAAAAAAAAAGACCATGTTTCTAAAGAAAGAGATGGTTCATGATTGTGGACACTGTGTTCGCACTTTTTTTTTCCTTCGAAGTTCATACAAAAATTGTAAAATTTTGAAGGTCATGTTTATAATGATTTGAAAACTATCCATTAACTCTATCATATGCTGTCTACATTGAACATCATTCATTGTCATTAACAATAATTAGTATGTAATATCATTGTGTTGGTGGAGTAGTGAAGTGGCTAGTATACTTGTTTCTTATGACGAATAGCAGTTGCAGCCAGAGCTGCTCATGTCTTAAGTGGTAAGGGCTGACACTGGGTCCTGCAGGAACTTGGGAAATAAGCTGGGCATGCTGGGCATGATTTTAATCATATCGCCATCAGCGTGTATCAATAATATCACCAAAATGTGAAGGAAAACACATTATATTGGCACTTTTTTTTTGTCTAAGGAGACAGTTTTGAAGCAGGATGTTATCAACTATTTTGGGTTTCATCCTGCCTCGTCTTGCCGAGTTTCTCCTCTCATGGCTGGCTCTGTCAATGCTGGATTTGCATAGCCAGCCACAGTAACAGCAAGCATATGTTCATATTGCCAACATCTGCTGCACCAGCAGGTGAAGGAAAAAATGGACACTAGTACTATATCCCCTATATGACTTAGTGTAATGGAACAGAACAAGGAAAATATAACCACCAGCACCACATACCCTTTATGTCTAAGTGTAATGCCACAATCTCCTGACCTCTTCTCCTTTTACAGTGAAAACATAATGAGAAATATAGAGAGCTTGCCAGGAATATCAATTGGCGGGTACAACCTTAACAACTTAAGATATGCAGATGACATAGTTCTGATTGCTAGTTAAATGTTACATCGAGGCAATTTTGTTTTACAGCTGTGAAGCATGGTCTATGAATAAAAGAGTATAGCGAGAAATGGAGGCCATGGAAATGTGGTTTATAAGAAGGATGTTGAAGGTACCAGGGATAGCTAAGAAAACCAATGAAGAAGTTTTAAGAGATGCTGGTATTAAAAAAAGGCAAATTATAGCAAAGATCAGAAACAGACAGTCGAGATTTAAAGGGCATTTCCCAAGAAGAGGAAAATTGGAACACGCTGTGGCAACTGGAAAAATTGAGGGAAGGAGAGACAGAGGAAGACAGAGAGAGACGTTACTGGATAGGCTGTCAGTGTGGCTAGGAAGAAAGTCCATGGCTGAGCTTACAATCACCCCAAAAGACAGGGAATTGTGAAGAGAAATGATTGCCTGTGCTACACAGCGTGGCACTTGATTGATTGTAATGCCGCAGGTTGTCATTGTATTTTTTAAGTAATGTGCATAATACTTTCTTCATCTTTTACTTGGCTAAATGTTATCATATCAGTATTGTTCAGATTGTACGGTAACAGTATCAACGTAATGTTAATATTTCAAATAGTTCAACAAAGGATCTTTCTTATACTGCATTTTGCTATAGAAGGAAAGTTTCTACTCACTACAGTGTTATGTGCTGAAGGGTGGGCTACTCCTGGTTGCTCTGTATGTTAGAAGTTACCATAACTCTTATCATTTTATTGTGTTCACACTTACATGGTCCCTAAGTAGGGTGGTCATTAAACAGGATGTCTCATACAGATGGTGAATATGACAGCCAGAACAGATCTCTGAAGTATTGTTCAAGATAAGAAACATTCACCTTTACAGTTATAGTACAACACTTTAGAAAGATATCTGCTTCTATAATTGTAGCATGGCACTTCAGAAAGATATTTACTTCTACAACTGTAGTATGACACTTTAGAAAGATGATTCTAGAAAGATATTTACTTCTACAATCCCCCTGGGAACAACTGTGTTAAGAGCACACTTATCTTAACATAGTTTTTGTGAGACAGGGAACATAGATCTGTTTGCTTAAAAACTCTGACCTACTTCTGTAGCCCAGAAACTTGTAGCAATCAACACTAATTGTAATTGTGATTGTTATTTTTGTAAAATGTAATGTCAGGTTGGTGGACGGGATGAGGGAAGTCTGATGTGAAACCAATGAATCCAGGACGTGACAAGCCTATAGGTCTTTACAACAATGGCTATCAGAATGATGTAAACAAAACAGAGCCAGCAGACTATAGGTGGCAGGGAATGGATATCATTGAAGCACTCATCAGATTCCTCATCTCAAAGTCAGAGTGTCTTTGTGGAACTGTCTCCAAACCATCTGACACGGAGAAAGGACTTACATACAGCCACCAGAGGCTGGAAAACAAAATTTTGACCAGGCCAGCCACACTGTCTTCATGGCAGTCCAAGCAAGACCACAGTCTGCCCTAGCAAGGAAAGGTGCTGAAGGCGCATCGCAAAAATCAGGGTAACACGCATTATCACTAATAATTGCGAACGAAGAAGAAGAAGAAGACTTCTACAATGGTAGTATGACACTAGAAAGATATTTACTTCTACAGTGGTAGTATAACACTAGAAAGATATTTACTTCTACAGTGGTAGTATGACACTAGAAAGATATTTACTTCTACAATGGTAGTATGACACTAGAAAGATATTTACTTCTACAATGGTAATATGACACTAGAAAGATATTTACTTCTACAATGGTAGTATGACACTAGAAAGATATTTACTTCTACAATGGTAGTATGACACTAGAAAGATATTTACTTCTACAGTGGTAGTATGACACTAGAAAGATATTTACTTCTACAATGGTAGTATGACACTAGAAAGATATTTACTTCTACAATGGTAGTATGACACTAGAAAGATATTTACTTCTACAATGGTAGTATGACACTAGAAAGATATTTACTTCTACAATGGTAGTATGACACTAGAAAGATATTTACTTCTACAATGGTAGTATGACACTAGAAAGATATTTACTTCTACAATGGTAGTATGACACTAGAAAGATATTTACTTCTACAGTTGTAGTATGACACTAAAAAGATAATGCTAGAAAGATATTTACTCCTGAAGTCGTTAAAAAAACATTTAATTCTACAATTTTAATATGATAATTTAGTGTCTGTAGATACTGAGAAGTGAGAATTTTAGATATCATAGTCTTGTTATGAGATCACAAGGTAGATCTAATATTATGTGAAACACTTGGCAAAAATCATTGTCTACATTTTCTATACACTCTTTGATAAATTGTAGAATAAACAGTTTTTTAAATAAAATATTAGACTGAGTTTTGTTTTGTATGCAAGTCATCATCTTTTCAAGACATACACATTTTGTTGCATCTGTTGAAGCACATTATTACAAAACTGAATGCATCTGCATAGTGAAATAAAGATGATTTAGCATAATTTTTTTTTTCTTGTTTAACAAAGTGATCCTTTATGTTTTAAACCATTTCCTTCTCAGATATCAACTCCATCTTTCCAAATAACTAAATACATTGTCCCTTTCATAAATAGTTTCAATATTTTGGTCATGTCACGAGAAGATAAAACTTTACAGAACCTGATAATCACCGATTAAAAAAAAAAAATCAAGGAAAAAAAAAAAGAAAGACAGGAACAATAATATCAAAATATGCCATACAAGGAATGTAGTTAAGGAAAGGCAATTTATTGTATTAAAAATACTAGGGATTACACAGAAAAAGGGGAAGCAGGGGAAAGGAAGGGTACCAGCATGCCACAACATAAACTGACTGAATGAATGAATGAAAGTAGGATTTTGTTGGGGTATCAGGTTAGTACTTTCAAAGTAAACCATTTTAAATGGGGAATGGAGCAAAAATGTTCATAATCTTATTTCATTACCGCTTATAGGTAATATTATGTAAAAAACTATGTAACAACTATGTTGTTGTACATAGTGTGGTACTATGTAGTAAAAGTACTAATTGGTACATCAGCAGCAGGGGATCTTGCTTACAACCAAGTGACCTACATGAGAGCTGTTAGGGAAGCAAAGTTCCAGAAGGGACATGCAAATGACTGACTGACTGAGGTGGTACTGACCATTAGATATTAAATATGAGCAAAAAATCAAGCCAGGAACAAATAATATAGTTTAAGGAGCGAGCTTGAAAGAGACAGATGTATTGAAATGTCTGAAGAACTTCATCAACTGTCTGCAAGAGAGGAGGAGAAGAGAAATAATATAAGAAAAAGTATGTAGTTACAGCATTTAGACCAGCAGAGAAACATATGAGATCATCATCATTTATATGGACAGCTATATAGCATCAGAATGGCTATATAGCTTTGATACATATTATCTAAATGCAGAAAAGTTATATACATTTAAAAACACATGAAGAATATTATGCAAGAAAATGTTCCCTTCATCTGTTGAAGCAATATGCAAAGCTAAAAGCTCTTGGAGAAGACATATGATATCAGTGATGAGGGGAGAACATTGTTTGTCTACACCTTATCCTCCACAAGTGACTGGACATGAAGTGTTTTGAAATAATGTAGCACAAACCAGGTCAGAAAAAAAAAATGAAAGTAAAAAAGATTTTACATCTTTGGCATTGGACCAAAACCAAAAGAGCCTACAAGCAACTGGATCTGTAAAAAAAACAATAACTGTAGATACAGTTATTCAGTCTGCCATTGTTTTGCTTTTGTTACTCTAATATTTATTTTAAAATGTTTAGTGAAACGAACCTGAAGCCATGAGGAGGTTCTGAACTATGTGATACAACTGAGAAAAGAGTAGAAGAGAGGAATGTTAGGTGTAACAAATCATACTCCCTCTGCACCAAGTTCCACTACTTTCTCATTTGCAACACTTAGATCAGAACCTCCCCACGGCATCAAATTACAACCCCTCTACCCCAACAGCAGTCACCTACTCCACCTTCTCCCGGCTAGATTACCATTGTGTCACTCTCTCTTTTCTCTTGGTCTTCCCTGCCTCTCTTTCATTTTTTCCCTGTTGTAGTGATATGTTCAAGCCCTCCTCATCTTCATGTCCAACGAATGATGAATGCTGTTTTCTTATGTATTTAATTAGGTTCCTTTCTATATCTGCTTTTGAAAGACATTCCCTTTTTGTCATCTCGGCTGTCTTAATATTCTTCTAAGAAACCACATCTCTGCTGCCTCTAGTGATCTTACCACGATCTTTTCTATGTCCATTACTCACTTCCACGGAGTAGGACAGACTCAATATTTCAGAACTCTCTGATGTTCAGAGACAGAGATGCACAGCACAAGACGTTTCTCATTTGCTTGAAAGATGTATTGACTTGGCACATTCTGTTCTTGATTTCAGAGTTTCTTATTATCACAAATAGTAGTTCTGTAAGAGCAATATTGATTCATATTGACCCTTGATTCTTTGTATTTTCATAAGCAAATCAACCAATATAAAAACTGTACTTCTTTTCCTCTTTCAGCCTCGACTTGAATACTGGGTAGTAACTGGTTGACACTGAGATAAAAGTAATCGATATTTGTTAAACGAGGTCAACAGACCAAGTCCTACAGAAGCCCTAAGGAAACTCTTCTACGGCTGTTAGTTTTAAAATTATCATTCTGAGAACAAAATATGTTATGACAGCTGCGCTTGGGAAAAAATAACAGAATTTTTCGACTTTTTGTATGAACAAAATTACACGAAAGATAAAGAGATGGCATAACTGAATAAAGACTGCAGAAGATGATAGCACTAGAATTTTAATGACTGACTGACTGATTGATTGATAGGTTGACTGATTGACCTCATGAGATAGCGTTACTACAATTAGAACATCTCCAGATTAAATGAAGGTAGGAAAGATCGAGGACGAGGGAATATAGGAGAGATTCAGTGAAGATAGAAACTAATGAGCAGAGATTAAAGAGTGAGCGAGGAATGGAGAGATAAGTTAATGGTAGAGAGGGCACAAATGAAAGGTTACAGAGGCAATGCGATGTAGCAAAAGCTGTTGAGGAGAAAAGATTACAACAGTATGAACAGTCATACAGTGAAGCACCCATTAAACCAAAGCAAACAAAAATATCACGCTCCTAGTATACCACAGGGGAACAGAAGTAAGGGTAGACCAAAAGAGACATGGAGAAGAACAACAGAAAGGATGTTGAGCAATAGAGGGCTCACCTGGGCAAGAGCAGAAAAAAAGGCGAAAGACAGGCATTTGTGGAAAACCCTTGCGGAAGCCCCATGTGCCCTGGGCACTTAAGGTTCAGAGAGAGAGAGAGTATCTTCATGCGCGGTCTCATGTGTCACAGTCCACAAATAGAATAAATATTGAAAAAAGAAGAAAAAAAAACCCCAGCCTGACAGATGGGACACAGAATTACCGGAATCCATGTCATGCTGTACTTGTGTTAAATGCTGGACTCACAGAAAAACCAATGGGGGTTACAACCCAGGACCAAAAGATAAATACAACGAAAAGAGAATGAAGGTTACATTTAAAGATGGACAAAATACAGCTCTGATTTGAGTGTATTAATGGATAAAATAGAGTAAGCATGTGAGCGGAGATCTTTAACAAAACAGTACCCATTGTGAAGAGAACGAACGATAATGGTGATGAAAGAAAGAAAGAAAGAAAGAAAGAAAGAAGGAGGGCAGGTATACAGAAATACAATAAATAAATAAGACTATCTTTCAGCTTATTGGGAAATATTATTCGGTTGTCAAAGATAATATGTATCAGTGAGGAAAAACTGGAAGAAGTGGAGAGTTTTGAATATCTTGGATCACTACTAACTAATAATGGAGATACAATGCGGGAAATTAAAAGGAGGACATCTATTGCTCTTCAGAAAGTAAAACAAATAAAGAATCTGTGGAGAGGAGCAGACAGAACCACAAAAATAAGATTTTTAAGGGCATGCATCTTTCCCATCGCAACATATGCCTGTGAGACCTGGACACTTAACAAAACAGCTGAGAAGCACATAAATGCCTTTGAATGTAAATGCTATAGAAGAGTTCTCCAAATATCGTGGACACAAAAAAGAACAAATATATACTACAAGAGCTTAATATTGAAGAAGGCTGGCTAGTAAAGAGGATTAAAGAGAGAAAACTTAAATATTTTGGCCACATTAAACGTCATGATACTTTAGAGAAGACCGTATTGGAAGGATACATAATGGGAAAAAGAAAAAGAGGAAGACCGAAACGAAGATGGCTGCAAGACATCGTTGATGATCTGGAAATGGATGCATCAGCAGCAGGCCATCTTGCTCACAACCGAGAGGCCTACAGGAGTGCTGTTTGGGAGGCAAAGTTCCGCAAGGGACAAGCAAAGGAATGAATGAATGAATGAATGTCAAAGATACAGACATGTCTATGCAACATTCATACATCCCCTTCAAATATCATTTCAGTTCACTTCAGTGCTTTTGATAACGTGGCTATCATCTAACATTAAAAAAAGCATCCACTAGTTTTAGCGCTTGTTCATAAAGTAAAGAATCACTTAATTTAAACCAACCTGTACGTTATTTGCTTTAGACAAGTGCTAGCATACAACGGGTTTAAAAATTACTGAAGTATTGAAGCTGATAGTACAATTAATAAAGAAAGGGGCTCAGTAGGATAGCGGTCAGTGAACTTGCCTCTAAAGGCGAAGGTAAGTAGTTTGAATCCGGCCAAAGGGTGCCCCAGTCATCCATGGGCTTATTCTGAAGCTGGGGTAGGATGCTGTGGTCAGCATCCTCTATCGTATTGGAAGGTCAAGGAAAATACTGGCCCTTACGCCACATCCCATAGATGTCTAAATGACATAATTAGGTTACCTTATCTGTTACAACAGAAGAACTCAGAACAATGCGGTATAAGATTCCACCCGTTTATTTCAACATATAGTAACGCAACAATGGTAATGTTGCCACTTTCCCATAAAGTAATAACTGAGACTTGCACTTGGATCTCACGACTGGGGTTGTCTCCTTGCCATGTTAGCACAGTTTTATAGAGTCGTCCCTTCAGCTTATACTTCCCTTCCTATAATACTGTCTACCTGACTGAAGCATTCAGAATCAATCAAAGAAAAGGATTAGGTTCGAAACACACACACACACATAGAGAGAGAAAGAAAGAGAGAGAAACATTCACTTTGAGATAGACAAGAGATTAAAATGACATACAAGAATACAGAACAAAGGAACGAGTTAACTTTATTTTCAAATAATTTACTAGGCATGCCCGTCTGATATTCTGCTATTCATCTCTCAGCTTTCACTCTGTCATGAACTTTCAGTTAGTACATTCGATACAGACAGACAGACAGACAAACAGACAGACAGACAGACAGATAGAGTCTGTATAATTAGGCTTATTTGGTTTGTCAAACCTAGCTGTAGCATGTCAGTTATGGGTCGCTGATTTCTTGATCAGACAATCACTGGTATAGATGGTGTAACCAGAAAATTGAACAGTATTATAAAGAATTGATTCACTGCACATGAATGACCTACAGCTCTAGCTTAGTTGTCTCTGGATCTACACCACGTAGACGGATCCTTCTTCTAGCATTCATCACACGTCTTACCTACTCCAGCAGCGTCAGTGGGTTGTCCAGTGTACCAGTCAGAGTAAGGGTAGATGTGCTGTCTAGTTGTAACCCAAACCCAGTTGCCTTCGTTAAACATGTCGGTGCCGCCGATCCACGCCCGCGTTACTGACAAAAACAAAATTTTTAAGTAAAGCACGGAACAGATACAACACTGTAGATAAACAGAGGGTAGAACTGATCCCATGTCTTGTCATAAAGGCGGATGAAACAGTGTTAATGTTGCGTGTAGGGCAGGGGAAGGGGGGTTGTTCTCGGGGTTAGACGTTCGCCCAGGATGGTGGAGGTTAGGGGTTCGGATCCCAAGAGGAGTGGCAGGGATCTTTTCCTCGTGAAACTTCTAGCAAATAAAATTCTGGTGGTCTCTAGGTTGAAGGACCGAACGTCTGCTTGCATTGTTTTGCACGTTAAAAATTCTTTGACAGTTTGAAATCACAAAAAAATGGAGGAGGCCAGAGGCCGTTGGCCGGTCAATATTCTAGAAAAACTACCATGAAAACTGGGGCAAGCTGTCTGAGATAGCAGTTCTGATTCTAGAAAACCTGCCATGAAAACGGGGGCAAGCTGTCTGAGATAGCAGTTCTGATTCTAGAAAACCTACCATGAAAACTGGGGCAAGCTGTCTGAGATAGCAGTTCTGATTCTAGAAAACCTACCATGAAAACTGGGGCAAGCTGTCTGAGATAGCAGTTCTGATTTTAGAAAACCTACCATGAAAACGAGGGCAAACTGTCTGAGATAGCAGTTCTGAGGCAGTGACCGGAACAAAAGGCTGAGAGTGTCTTGACCATAAAGATTTTAGTCATTTTCCGAACAACGAGCAACGAATGAATAAAATGTTAATGTATGTATTTCCCTTACTTTGTTCCGTGACACTGAGACACATAAGGGAAATGACGTATTCTCTGCCCCGTAAATAATATATCGTCATAATTAATGTGTATTTGGTGACACTCACAACGAATGATGAGCAGACGTAGAGCCGCAAGATATAAAGATTAATAATGAAGGCATGAAGAAAAATAGAAAATAATATCTGCTATTTTCCCGTGACAGAGGAAGAACTATCAGTCATCCTAGCCACAGGAAGAATCATGATTCTGTTGCTATGTGACCCTCATGAACATTTTTCATCGCTTAGTGTCGTATGTTTTTCCTCCCTCACTCTTTTCAATGACAGTGGGTCTATTTTTAGCACGATAGAAACATCTTCTAATTTATCCTCAAATTTCTATTTATCAATGAAGTGTCGTGATGGTATAGTGGTTAGTGCACTTGTAAACAGTGTAAACAGCTTGCCAGCGGCCGGGACATTCGACTGTGAACACTAGTAGTATACACATTGTTGCAAAGATATTTTCCAGGTAGTTCGGGATATGTTTCGGTGGGCGAGCCATCGCGGACGTGGTTGGTTCTTGATATTGAAGTGTATACAGTGTTATTGTGCCTTGCACTGATTATGTTGTAAGTATATGTGATATGTGTTTGTTGGTTATGGCCCCATCGAGCAACCCGGACTCAATTAGGTTGGTTGTGCATGAGGTTGGTTATTAGAGAGATGATTTCGTAAGGATGATGCTGTATATGTTTGGTGCACCCATAGGTATGTATGGCAAGGTTGTAGTTTGAGTTGGGATGACCTTAATATATATTTGTATACGGCTGATATGGGTTGACATACAGTAATGCTTTTGGTCTATACTGATAACACGGTATGATTTATTTATATAAGAGACTTTGAACTACGGTTTAATTATGTATATTCTTTTGCCATGAGTTTGATGTCTTTGCCATGCACATATAGCATACATTTGTAATACTGAGTTTTGATATGATGCTTATTAATATCTGTTCATAATAAAGAGGGACGGTTTGCTATGTCCTAGTGTTTATGATAAAAGTGTTATGAGGTCCTCACTCCTTTGATAATGCTTTACTTGTTTGCGATATTAATAATGCATTGTTGAATATATATATATATATATATATATATATATATATGGCGGCCTGGTTACCTGAGTGGTTAGGTGCTCGGTTTACTAATCAGGTGGTACCAGATCCAGTCCCAGCAGTGGTTCACAACAAAAAGGCCCCAGGGTTCACCCAGCCTGTAGTAATGGGTACCAGAGAGAATCTGGGAAGGTAAAGCGGCCAGGCGTGATACTGACCACATCAGACTTTCATGTGCCGAAGGTCATGGAAAATACGAGCTTAACACCGTGTTCCCCAGGATGCCTTAATGCCATGGAAACGTGTATTTTACCTACCTTTACACACACTGAGATATTTGTTTTGTATTTGGTATGAGAGATGGTGAGAAAGCAGAGTAGACATGATATCTGTAGTTTGGTATTAGAGATGGTGAGAAAGCAGAGTAGATATGATATCTGTAGGTTGGTATGAGAGATGGTGACAAAGCAGAGTAGACATGATATCTGTAGGTTGGTATGAGAGATGGTGACAAAGCAGAGTAGACATGATATCTGTAGGTTGGTATTAGAGATGGTGAGAAAGCAGAGTAGATATGATATCTGTAGTTTGGTATTAGAGATGGTGAGAAAGCAGAGTAGATATGATATCTGTAGGTTGGTATGAGAGATGGTGACAAAGCAGAGTAGACATGATATCTGTAGGTTGGTATGAGAGATGGTGAGAAAGTAGAGTATATATGATATCTGTAGGTTGGTATGAGAGATGGTGAGAAAGCGGAGTAGATATGATATCTGTAGTTTGGTATTAGAGATGGTGAGAAAGCAGAGTAGATATGATATCTGTAGGTTGGTATGAGAGATGGTGACAAAGCAGAGTAGACATGATATCTGTAGGTTGGTATGAGAGATGGTGAGAAAGTAGAGTATATATGATATCTGTAGGTTGGTATGAGAGATGGTGAGAAAGCAGAGTAGACATGATATCTGTATGTTGGTATGAGAGATGGTGAGAAAGTAGAGTAGACATGATATCTGTAGGTTGGTATGAGAGATGACGAGAAAGCAGTGTAGACATGATATCTGTCGGTTGGCATGAGAGATGGCGAGAAAGGGGTGGCTGGGCTCAGATTTTCTTTACAATTAGGACTGGGGGTCACAGTACTTTTGTGCAGTTGGAAGAATTTAGTTACTTAATTACTACACTCATAAGCCCTCATTCGCTTCACCCTTTCTCTCTCTCTCTCTCCCTCTCTCTCTATCTCTCTCACTCGCCTGCTTATAGTAGGTTTTTGATTCGGTCTTGCTTTTTGGGGAGAAATTTGTTCTTACCGAGCGTCACCGGGGTCAAACCAGCCTCCAAAAATATGGGTTCCTGATGGTTTCACTAAGGAAACAAAGGCAGCGAGGACATATGCCGGTATCTCTACCTCAAATGCTGTAGTGACCTAGAAATGTGAAGGCAATAACACTTCGTACCCTTACGTCATGCAAATGCATCGGGACATTCGTTCTCCAACCATCAGAGGGCAAAAATACCAAAACCCATTTGTCTTACAATTAGTCTTCTGGCCCATTTATAATGCTTAAAACAGATCCGTAACTGCCCTTTCTTCTCTCTCTCTCTCTCTCTCTCTCTCTCTCTCTCTCTCTCTCTCTCTCTGTATTTTTTAAATGATCTAACCTTGCTTATTTTTCAGCATTAACTTTATGAAGTCATTCTCAGCAACTGTTTCTATTTCCAAAAGCGTGGCATTCAGCATTTGACAGGCCGCCTGCGAATAAAATGAAAGAAAACGTTATATAGATTGAATGATTGATTGATTGATTGATTGATTGATTGAATTAGATGAAAAGTGAATGCGTGCGTTCATGTTACTGTGAATCTGTGTTAGTGTGGTGAAACTTGGACTTTAATGAATGAAGCAAAGGGCACCTAGTATATCACCTACGCCTAGATATATTCTATTCTGCTTTTATATGCCTGTCATTGCCATACATTGTTTCAAATTTAATTTTTTCTTTAATTTTCAAATAATTTACTGGTGTAGCAGAAAGTGTGTGAGGTAAACTGTGTGTTTCACGCAACTTAAAAGTACATCGAATCGACCTGGTTAGGCGCTCAGTTTATTAATCCAGTGGTACCGGGTTCAAATCCCAGAAGTGGGGATTTTTTCCATACTAAAAAGGCCCTAGGGTCCACCCAGCCTCTAGAAATGAGCACCGAAGAAATTTGCGAAGACAAATGCAGCCAAGCATGATACTGACCACATCGCACTTTCATGTGGCGATGGTCTTGAACTATGGGCCTGACATCGTATCCCCAATATGCAGTAATGGCAAGGGTAACCCTGTCATGCCTTAGAGGCACGTAGGGATATGGTGTCCATATTTTCCTTGACCTGTCAGCACACTAGAGGGTGATATGATCAGTATCACGCCTGGCTGTCTTTTCCTTCCCCAACTCCAAAAGAAATCGGGCACCCATTTCTACAGCTGGGTGACTGGGGTGCCACTGGCCGGATTCGAACCCCCGACCTTCGCCATGAGAGACCAGTGCACTAACCACTTCGCCACTCAGACACCCAGTAATGGCAAAGACACTGGAATTTTACCTTTTTTTAACCTTTTACCTAAAGTACATCGAGCGCAAGAGTTGGGCTCTCAGAATTTACACATTGCGTCAGATAAAATTTTTCAGATCAGGTCAGCTATTGATTCTTAAAGAAAATACTGAACATATTCCGTTATACAGTGGTAATTGTTTTTCATTCATTATGTGATTTTCCTCCAGCGAAGGTTGCCTGTAATGACCCTCTCAAGTTGCTCCAACCTTTGTTTTCACAGCGCAGTCTCTTATGCCCAGGCATATCATTGTCACCCTGTATTGTTGTAGCGAATGTGTGATGATTAAGGCTTTATCTTCTTCTTCAGCTTTCCAAGCCATTAAGGCTCATTGCTCCAGATAAAATTCGCTTACATTCCTCTCTATTCCTAATATTCTCTCTCCACTTAGTGACACCAGTTTCTTTTATATCCTCTTCTATGCTGTCTTTCCACCTCTGTCTTGGTCTACCCCTTGGTCTTGTTTCCCTCATCTCTTGGGCATACATAATTTTCATATGTCTGTTCTCTTCCATTCTTTCTACATGGCCTAATCAGCATAGTGTGTTCAGTTTCAAGACATTTATAATTTGCTGAGATTTAAATAAGTTATTCATTTCAGTGTTCTTTCTAGCTCTCCGTTCTCCACTGTTGGCATCCTTAGTGGGCCCAAGGATTCTTCTTAGGATCTTGTTCTGAAAGATCTGCAATTGTTGTTCATCTTTCTTTGTTGTACACCACGTTTCTGATTCATACGTAACAGCTTGTCTTATTATAGTTTTGTAGATTGTTAATTTGATGTTTTGGGACAGGATTTTGGATTTTAACAGGTGTTGTAAGGCAAAAAGTATTTTATTCCATATCTATACTCTGCTAATAATTTTCTCTCTGACAATGTTGCTTCTGTTGAAGGTTGTGCCTAGATGTCTGTATGTTTCCTTAACTTTTAGTCTGATTAAAAAAAATAAAACCTCCAAAGGTTTATACATACAGCAGCTTCAAACCAGGATGTCGGAGTCTTGCCGTACCCGTAACATGATCCATTATTGTAGTACCATCCTTCATCACACTGACTGCCTGTAGCAACACAACTATCGTGAGAACAGGCGCATATACAATTATCACAATAACTGTTTTAACTTTGTAATGAAATAAAACTGCGGAGAAGATATATGTTTTTTGACACATACGTGTGTACAACCAATGTCCAAAAATTATGATCTAATCTTTATGTGTCTTTTGTTTATGTCTAGCCTTCTGTATGTTCTGCATGTCTTTTGTTTACGTCTAGCCTTCTGTATGTTCTGCATGTCTTTTGTTTACGTCTAGCCTTCTGTATGTTCTGCATGTCTTTTGTTTACGTCTAGCCTTCTGTATGTTCTGCATGTCTTTTTTTTACGTCTAGCCTTCTGTATGTTCTGCATGTCTTTTGTTTACGTCTAGCCTTCTGTTTGTTCTACATGTCTTTTACACCAAAGAAAGCTGTGAAGCGGGAGTAGGTGAAGCCAGTTTGATTCAAGTGTGAATGATACATTCTTGCTTAAGTTCTTTGAGGGTCATTAGTACATACGAAAGAATATTTCCATTTGTTGCCTCTCTGAGCGAGAACAGTGGTCTGTTTTCTTTTTTTGTTTCTCCTGTGATAATTTCTGGACCGCGAAAACTTCCTGGGTTACTCTGTCCCAGCTTCGTGTGCCATAAACAGACCTGGACAACGTCAAAACAAACTCAGCAACATGGATCTGGATAGCATCAAGGACTAAACTCAGTACATGGATCTGAATGACACTAGAACAATGTCCAGTACATAGACCTCAGTGATGACAGGATAATACCCAATACATGGACCTGAATGACTCAGAGACAATGTGCAGAGTACATAGACCTGAATGACTCAAAGACAATGTCCAGTACATGGACTTGAATGACGCAAAGACAATGTCCAATACATGGGCTGGATGACATTAATGACAATCTTGAAAACGAATGAACAGACCTGACACGACGAACATCTCTACACAAAGTTTGGTTTTTTTTCAGATGAGATCAGAAAACATCACAATCGTCGACATCATCGTCATCATTCTGTCAGCAAACCCACAGTGATCACTGTTATCATCTCAATGATTTTGTGCCGTCTCTATATTCAGCTTTGGCTACATTAGATCTCTAGTTAGTACTGTCCTATTGAACAGTGTGCCTCGAGTCAGTCTCATGGCTTTTGTCCCAAACGTCTGTACTGAGATCATCGTTGTGTTCTTTCTCCTTCAGTATTTTTCCTCAATATATGATCTACATAAATTATGATGCCTCTTAATATATCAGAGAATTTAGTCTTATTTCTTTTGTTTGTCTACATGGCAATTTGAAAATAAAATAAATATATCTGTGTAAAGGTTCCCACTCTGGCTTGCCGATCACAAGGTCCCTGGTTCGATTTCTCACCTGGCAGACATTGTTCAAACCAACCTTCACAGAGGTCAAACAAGCATCAAAAGATAGGTTCCTGGTGTTTCCCCAAGACAAAAAAAGACACCAAGGACAGGTGGTGGCATCCCTACCTCAGGTGATGTAGTGGTCTACGAATGTGAAGGGAACTAACACTTCACACCCCTAGACATGAAAGTGCTGCAGTTCCTATATAAACTACTTAGTTCATATATACTGTCTAAAGCACAAGTTCCAGTGAATGTATGTCACCATGCATCCACACAAAAAGCATCTCACAATACATATGCCCGTACTTTACCTCTGGAAGTTTCTAGAAGCATGGACAAAATTAAAGTGAATACTACTGTGGCGGCCATGTTGAAAATATGTTTGAAGAGATTTTTTTTACACGTGTCCTAGAATGAACTGACTGCTTAAAAAAATGGAGCTGTTAATCTTAAGAGCGCCGGAACTCTGGTGTCAGTAGGTTATTTCTAAGATAACAGAAGATTGCCAAACAAATCTTAAAGTATAAGACATAATGCATTCTTATAATATAATCTGAACTTTTCTTTGGAAAAAAATGGAGAGAGGAGAAAGGGAGTTGGGGGGGGGGGAGGGAGAAAGAGAGAGAGAAAAAAGAGAAAGAGAAGCAGCCAAAGCCAACTGATATGGTTAGATATACCAGGGTTTATAATAAATGAAAAAATAGATGATCTCCATGTCTTATTTGATGAATTTTAGTCGGAACTGAAGTCAGACTTTATGGCTGAAATAATGACTGAAGATTAGAAACGACAGTTTAAAAAAAAAGAAACATTAAAAAAGATGCTTTTTACAGTAACTGAAACATTTGGGCTCTTTTCCAAAAAAAAAAAAAAAGAATTAACATTTTACGTTTTAAAATGTTTATAAATTTTAATAACCTATCCCTTTATAAATGGAAAAATATGTTTTTGCTTACAACTATGTAAGTATTATAAAATTTCTTATATCACTACATGTTTCATAATATTGTGGGAAAACAGAGAGTTTGTCAGAGAGAGCCAGGTACACGTAATTCAACTGATTCTCATGACTAACTTATCACGTGTTTTACACGCTGTCCTCACATGCTGACATAAATACAAAATTGTATACGTCTATTAGTAAGATAACGTCCTTATATGCAGTTCTAAGTGGTGTGATTACAATAATTTTGCAGTTGTTTTCCTTCATCTAGAATTGACATTAAGTCGTACACATAAAGTGAATGTTTGACGAAGAACATTATAGAATTAACGCTCGAATATAGGCCACATAATTTTCGTCATTATTAAATTGTAGATCGTAATCTTAAATATGCTTGTCTTTGACATAAAAGAGAGCAATGATTGTTACTAGTGGTTTTGTGACACTTTTTATTTTTGATTTGGTTAATGAAAAGACTAGATTTTAGAAAAAAAACTTATTCAGAGACTTTTTTTAATCCGTGATCATTTTCCTGAAACAGTGTCTATGTTTGCACTGACATCAAGAAACTTCTCTAATTGTCTCTTTCATATTACATTTTGCCATTTATGCCAAACAAAAAAGACGTATGTACATATTTCAGTGTTGAAATTAATCAAAGGAGGTAGCTGTATATTCAGCCTACGCATACACATCACACCTGTCTTACTTCATAATTTTCTAGATCTCTGCGTCTTCTCTTTTACTCAGTACGCTTGCTCAGCAACCTAAATTCAGATGGTGTATGTTGCTAGACAATGCAAAACTGAGCATACCTTTCCGCTAGCTAGAACTGGCTGTAAGAAAATCGGATTGGCACGTCTGTACTTTCTGTCCTGGATTATTTTATTATCTAGATGTAACTAGAATGGGAAAGAACTTTATTTATACCACTACCAATAAAAGGGTAACCTGAAATTATGCACAAACTACAGAACTGTTGCCCTGATTAGTCATGCCAGTACAATTCTGTTAAAAATCATAATGGGTTTACTTCGTAAGAAAATTTAAGAAGTCAATATGATCCAAGCTGGTTTCAGACAAGGAAGAGGATCAAGAGATCATATATTCAATAGAAGAATAATAATAAAGAAAGTCCGAGAGTTTAATGTGAATCTATATTTATCTTTTATAGACTACTCAAAGGCATTTGATTGTATACAACAGCAGAAACTTTGGGAAACAATGGAAAAAATAGGATTTCCAACACATTTGATACAATTAACATCACTGCTGTATCTAGATCAACAAGCAGCAGTAAGAATAAATGGTGAAACAACAACTTGGTTTAACATAAAACAAGGGGTCCGTCAGAGGTGCATATTGTCGCCTTACTTATTTAACTTATATACTGAAAATATAGTGAGGAATGTTAAAGAAGATGTTTTTTCAAAGAATATTACGATGTTATAACAATTTGAGGTTATGAAATACCAGAGATTAGATATGCTGATGACACAGTATTATTGTCCACAACACAGAAAGGAATGGAAAAACTAATTATGTCAGTCTGTAAGTACAGCGAAGAGCAAAACCTCTATCTTAAAGCGAAGAAAACTAAATTGATGACAACTGACAAAGAGCAAAACCTCTATCTTAAAGCGAAGAAAACTAAATTGATGACAACTGACAAACAAACAAGGCAGTTGAAATATGTATCAATGAAGAAAAATTGGAAGACCAAGGCGAAGACGACTGCAAGACGTTGTTGATGATCTGCAAATGGATGCAATAGCAGTCCATCTTGCTCACAACCGAGAGGCCTACAGGAGTGCTGTTAGAGAGGCAAAGTTCCGTAAAGGACATGTTAATGAATGAATGCATGAATGAGATAGAACTATAATCAGTTGTAGCACCAATGAAGTCAACCAAACCACAAATCCAGGATTAAACCTTGCAGTTATCATTCAAGAAGGGCTCTAACCGTTTGGATCACATCTGGAGACTGATGACGTAAATTGCCACTTGTCCCCAGTAGCTTAAAATACTGTCAGTGAAATCCTGTATAACTGTGGTGAGTTATTGTTTAATTATTAATTTTTTTTTCAAAAACAAAGATTTTATTTCCAACCGCTTTAGAAATTTTCAGATGTTAACCAAGCTTTTTACGCCACATATTGTCATTTGTTCTTCCGTCATTTTGACTTCTTAAAATTAGGAAATGCATTAAACAAACAAAAAAAAAACAAACAAACAAACAAATAAACAAAAAAACAAGCACACCAGTAAACTTCTGAGAAGAAGGTGAACAAAGAAGGATAATAAGCACGCTCACATCTTTAAAATGAAACTGAGAAATCAAGACGAGGAGATAAGTTACTTGATTTATTTGTTTATTTATTGATTATTTCTCTTATGCTAACCGATAATCGTCTCAAGTTGGCTGCAGAGAAAAATGGAACATAAAATATGTTAGAAATCGGACAATAAAAAGGAGAATAAATAATTAGTTATACATATAAGTATGTATAAATGGGGTCGAAGACAATGTACAAGGTAGAATTGTCTATCGGCGATCCATAACTGACATGTTATCTTCAAGGGTTCGCGAACTATAGCAAACCAAGACCCGGTCTCACATTCTCTGCTGGTTATCTCCCCGTACATGGTGTAGCCTGACTATAGCGGGACAGGGATTGCCATAATCTCCATGGTGGTGGAGTCTGCTAAAGAAGTATTGAACACCTCCCTGCTTTTTAGCTCCAAACAGGAACTCGATAAATAGCCAGCACAACCCGCTCTCAATCCGACACTCTGGTGTAACTCAGAATCTTCATCGCATCAGCTGCAAAGAGCACAAGTTTGCAGTTACAGGGAGGCAGAAGATCTTTGGTTTTCAGATCATATTCGTGACCGCTAATGACAAATAGTTCTGAAATTACAAACGTTTTCTTTTAAGTCAGGCATGAATTCACTGAACCAGTTTCCTACACATTTCTATGATATTTAAAAACTGATGTTCCCCACATTACTAGAGAAAATGTCAGTATTAAACTTTTTTAAAATATTGACTTTAAACACTAGCGACATCTGAGCATATTACTTCCCTAATACAAACAGATGGACAGTCAGTGAGGCAGATAGATAGGAAATCAGAGAGACAGACACACAAGCAAGCAATTAATCAGGCAGTCAGACGGATAGGAAAGCAGGAAGACAGACAGAGAGACAAATATATAGCATAGCCACACATGCAGGCAAAAATATAGACAGACAGACAGACAGATAGATAGATAGATAGATAGATAGATAGATAGATAGATAGATAGATAGATAGATAGATAGATAGATAGATAGATAGATAGATAGATAGATAGATAGATAGATAGATAGATAGATAGATAGATAGATAGATAGATATTTTGACGTACTGTGTCTCACACACAAAGTTCAGCTGGAGGCTGCAAGCATCGTCACCCCATTGGTAGTTGTAAGCGGAAACAAGGTTCAGGCAATCTTCCCCTGTACCAGAATGTCATACAATGGTTATGTAAGGAAGAGATAAGCTCATATCTACCGGGGTTAACTGACAACCCTAAGGGTAAGATTAACGGATCAGTTACCGGTTAATTTTGAGAGTTGCGCACCTCTCAAAATTAACCGGTAACTGACCCATTATTCCTACTCTTAGGGTTGCCAATCAACCCCGGTAGATATGAACTTATCTCTTCCCTACAGTTACAAGATGCCGTGAAGATCTGCCCATATTCCCTGTGTATAGTACTACATTTTCTTACTACTTATGTTCCAGTGCAGCTATCGTTCATATTCTTATAAAAATTTGTGGGGGGTGGCAGAGCGCAGAAGGAGGGAGAGAAACACGTGGTCTTTCTTCATGTTTAACTCGCTTTCAGTTGCATGAAAATAGTCTTTCGTGTTGCAGAGGAAGAAGCAGCGCTCAAGCTCTGAATGATACTGCATGATACTGAATGATACTATGAATGATACTGCATGATACTGAATGATACCAAAAACTGACTTCTTGCGTTTGGGTTGGCGGACCATACCTAGCAAACAATAATTGGTGTATAAGTATACAACTATACACTAAACCGCTGCATTCAAAATTATGGGACGCTGGAACCACATGGGTTAAACTCGCTGTTTAGTTACACGTAACATCATCTTCTTCAATCATTATAGTACCTCTCCACTAAATCCACCCCTTCTTACTTTTCAAACTTCCTCACAGCATCACTCTGCAACTCCGCTATTTTCTCTGCAGCCCCTCTTCTCTGCAACACCTCTTCCCCAATCACCTGTTTCAAATTCTCCTAGCTAGGCCAGTAGTGCGTCACTCTCTCTCCCCTCCCCGGTTCCCCATCCACCACCCCCAGTTACAACCCACCGACCACATGTCACAGGTCTCTATTTAAACAATTTCCACGTCCTACCAGATCCATTCCTGACACACACCGCCAGACAAGCCACACTTTGCAATTTACAGCTAAGTACTCCTTTAAAAAATTTTATTTATTTATTTATTTATTTTTAATAGTATTCATGTAAATCTATACTTTATCTCCTCTCCCTATTTCTTCGTCCTGTATGTTTTTGTATGATTAAGGCTCACGCCGAAACGTCACAACTTTGTAATCGTTAAGTAATAAAGCTGCTCCTACTTTTTTTCCAATTTTATACATACCCAGCAAAGACTTTATTGTACGTCTTAGCAAGCAGTATAAGGGCAGCAAAAGTACGGTGAATCAGGTCCTTAAAATACAACCAGCCGAAGTCGGATGCGTTGGGCAGCAGTCAATGCACTCTAAAGGGCGATAGACGAATTTACGGGCCTATAGATCTATTTATCTATTAACTTCCATATTTTGCCTATACAGAAAAAATCTTGGATAAAACCTTGTATTTGCTAACAACTGGATGGTGGATGTAGTAACACCACCAATTTGTTGACATTCATCATATATGTCGTCAGGTCGAGTTAGCAGGTCCAGCGGGTGTATCCGCTCTGGGGCCACAACTCTTCTCCTGCTTTAAGGAGGCCCAGAAGGCTTCCCGCCTTTTAAGTTGGGCTCATTGTTGATGAAAGCAGGATGGATAATCAACAGATAAGAGGTAAGTAAGGACAGAAGTAATGTTGAGCCACCTTATACGGGGAGTTCGCAAAGTCAGTGTGCGATATCCCAGTATCGATTCCAGTATCGTAGTGGTATCTTAATTATTGCGATACCTAGGCACATCTACCAGTCGTATGGTAGTGTGACTGGAGTTGCCGATCAAGCGTGCTGTTAAAAATTTTACATACTATAAGCTGATCAGACACCCACTTATAACAAATGTTGGAAGTGAGGCCCTTGTGCGTCTTTACAAGCTTGAACACGTTTTATTTTTATTCTGTTCTCAAACGTTTTTCTTAGATCTGCTTATGAAATGTTTCTTATGTACGCGTATTTTGTGTATTAACATAACCCGAGAGGTGAAACCAGGCCTCATCTGTAAAAAAGGGCGACATTAAGAATATCAGCAGTTTTAGTTTGAATGAAATTTGTAAACCATTAACAGAGTCGTTTTTCATGATCCACCAGCAGGACTTGTTGGACTGCAGCTACTTTATACGGGAAGAGTTTCAGATTTTCTCTGACTTCTTTATACGCTGTTGCAAGCCTGATACCTTCCTGTTGTGCCAACTTACACAAAGCCTTTGATAGACATGGAACCATAAAGTCAGAAATGTTCGGTAACTTCTCCTTGTTAAGTTTAGATGGTCTCCCTCTGCGGTGAGCGTCTAACACTGAGCCTGTTTTACAAAATTTCTCAATAATTTTATAAACTGCATTACGATGAGGTGCGGGTGTTGCTGGGAATTTTTCAGCAAACTTCTCCAGTACTAAATCACTGTACGTATTGCCCTCTCGAAATACGTGCTCAACAAGAAAAATATGTTCCTCCGGTGAAAGAATTATAGTGAATAATCTGATTTAAAGAATTCGTCAGTTGTGCAATTCAAACGCTGCTTAACAACTGAATACACAAATACAGAAGACGGACTAAATACAGTGAATGTTACACAATAGCAGACTTCAACATGCTAGCGTACGGCGGTAGATGTGCCTAGATATAGCAGCTACTAAGATACTACTACGATACGGGAATTGATAATGGGATACTGCATACTAATTTTGCGAACTCCCTGTGCAATTGTTATAGGAGACCCTTCACGTTGTAACAGTGTCAGTACTTCGGGATATCCGCTTCTTGTAACAAATTTACCTCCGGCAGGGGCGTCAGATGGTTGTCCGGCGTGCCAGTCCGAAAATGGATAAATCCGCTGCTTGTTGGTCAGCCATGTCCAGTTAGCCTCGTCAAACATGTCCGTGCCTCCGATCCAGGCCTTGGAAACTGATGACCGTTAGAGAAGAGAACAGAGAAAACACTTTTTGTCATTATGTTCTGTTCTTACTTCTCCCTTTTCAAGATTTTACTGACAGATGTAAAAAGATCTAGCATTTACCCTATAGTGAAAAAAAAACCAGTGTGTTAAATTAACACTTTCCCTACAACAGGGCAAATAAATGGGTTTGTGAAATGTTATAAATAAAATAAATGTCTCCAAACAGTTCTGTTTAGGTTCTTAGAGATTCAGCTTTAAACTAGAGCATAAACGAATCCTCCTGTCATAACCTAGTAAAACATGGATGATGTGTTTATTTAACATTTGTTTGTGTGGTCTTGGGATTTTTTGTGGGATACAATTTAATTACTTTATCTGTATACAGTACACATGGATTAGTTATTTAGATAAATTACTTTCTTAGCATACATTTAGATTCTTACCTTGTTTGTTTTTCAGAATCATTTTAACAAAATCATTTTCAGCAGACGTTCCAATCTCCACAAGAGTGGCTTTGAAGAGATTACATGCAGTCTGAGAAGACACAACGCAAATTAAGCTATACCTGTTGTGCAACACTTCTTATAGAGTACAGTACAAGATGAAAATCAAATACAAACATTTGAGAACAGAATCCTGAGGAGAATTTATGGACCAGTAAAAGACCCTATAACACAGCAAAGGAAGATAAGAAGTAACAAAGAGATTGCACATTGTTTAACCCTCCGATTTAAACAGCCATTATGAAAAACAACAGACAGTAGCTGGGACAGTTAAAGAGAATGGAGGTAGATCGACAAAACAAAGATGGCGTATAAAGAAGTGATGAAAGGGGATAGACCAAGAGGTAGATCTAGACAGAATGGCGGGACAGCCTAGGAGAAGATGTACGCGCTCTTGAAATCGACATTTGGCAAGAAAAAAAAACCAAGAACAGAGAGAAAATGAGGCGTGTCTTGACTGTAACAATGAGCCTAACTGGCACAGAAAGCTGCTCACAAGAAGAAGAAGAAGAAGTCCGGCTCGTAATCTTGTGATCAATCCAACTTAGTGTCATGTATCGCATAAATGTCAGCCAAACGAGATACATGAGAAATGCTAAACGCGAGCAGAAAGCCACCTTTTGATGGATATCCTGGTACAACTGATGCATCATGCTGTTACCATACCAAGTTAATGTATCATGTCGGTTCTACACCAAGTGAATGTATTATGCTGGTACTATACCAAGTTGATGCATCATGCTGGTGCTATACCTAATGGATGTATAATGGTGGTACTGTATCAACAGGATTTATGATGCTGGTACTATACCAAGTTAATATATCATGCTGGAACTATACCAAGTGGATGTATCATGCTAGTACTATACCAAGTGGATGTACCATGCTGGTGCTATATCACGTGGATGTATCATCTGGGTACAATACCAAGTGGATGTACCATGCTGGTGCTATATCACGTGGATGTATCATGTGGGTACTATACCAAGGTAATGTATCATGCTGGTGTTATACTAAGTTAACGTGTCATTCTGTTTCTATACCAAGTTGATTTATGATGCTGGTACTATACCAAGTTGATGTATCAGTGTGGTACTATACCAAGTGGATGTATCAAGCTGATACTATACGAAGTGGATCTACCAAGTTGAGCTCATTTTGCAAACAAAACAGAAAGAGCTAGGAAAACAAGCGACTCTAAACGCCAAACCAAACTAAGATTGTATAAATGATTTCTCTTTTACTTTGCAACTTTTCTGTAGTTAAATAAGACTTTTATATGTTTAAATTCCTCGTGTCCTAGCCTGTAAACAGGATATGAGTTCACTGCCCTTGGTTACTTGCAGCTAAATCGTGCATGGTGTGTACTGTTCTCTGAACTGCCGCTGGTCTTTTGGTGTCTGGTAATTTCTTTTAAAGACAAAAAGACTGTGGTGCTTTTCACTGATGAGCAATGCTGTTATTATATTATTTGATCTGTGGAAGTTATTCTCTATCTGAGAATAAGAGGATAAATGGAAGGGCTAGTCGACATTATCAGTAAATTTAGAATTAATTTATACAGTACCTGTATACTACATCTAAATATTCTCATATTTATAGTGAGAGAGAGAGAGAGAGAGAGAGAGAGAGAGAGAGAGAGCGTGAGACACACAGAAAAATATAGAGAAAGAAGCAGAGAGAAAAGGAGAGATAGAGAGAGAGTAATATATATATATATATATATATATATATATATATATATATATATATATATATATATATCAGTCATTTCCTTGTGGAAATTTGCCTCCCTAACAGCTCTCCTGCAGGCCTCTCTGTTGTAAGCAAGATGCCCCTGCTGCTGATGCATCAATTCACAGATCATCAGCGATGTCTTGCAGCCATCTTCGTCTTGGTAAGTGCGCTTGATTTATATGAGATTAAATTACTTTAGCTTAACACATACATTACGTTATTTTGGTTTAATTTTAGCTCAGCTGCAGCTCGTGTGTCAACCTTGTACTCACCTCTGCCTCGGCCCACGAAGCTGGTGTCTCGCCGTACCCATAGCACGCTCCGTTATTGTAAAACCATCCCTCATAGCACGGACCACCTACAGTTATATCGTGTTGCTATTAATGATTATATTGCCTGTATATGCGTTTTTATTACAAGATTGTTGCCTACTTTTATTTACAGTTGGAGGAAACTGGTACTCAGGATAAAAAAAAAACCACAGGAAAACGATGCTTAACATTAGGAAAAGTGCCTGTCGGATGTTAATAGTTGCCACACAGTCATATGTCTTGATAACTTCCTTATTTGTCTTTATAACTTTCTTATATGTCTTGATAACTCCCTTATCTGTCTTGATAACTTCCTTATCTGTCTTGATAACTTCCTTATCTGTCTTGATAACTTCCTTATATGTCTTGATAACTCCTTTATATGTCTTGATAACTCCCTTATCTGGTTTGATAACTTTCTTATCTGGCTTGATAATTTTATTATCTGACTTGATAACTCCCTTATCTGGCTTGATAGCTTTCTTATCTGGCTTGATAACTTTCTTATCTGGTTTGATAACTTCCTTATGTGGCTTGATAACTTTCTTATCTGGCTTGATAACTTCCTTATCTGGCTTGATAACTTTCTTATCTGACTTGATAACTTTCTTATCTGACTTGATAACTCCCTTATCTGGCTTGATAACTTTCTTATCTGGCTTGATAACTTTCTTATCTGGTTTGGTAACTTCCTTATGTGGCTTGAAATCCTCGGGGCACCATTAAACTCTACAAGATTACTAACATCACCTAGAATCATTATTTTATTTTATGTATAATATATAACTTGATGTAGACAGACTCATGAGTTTTAACTTACTGAGCTAGATGCTTTCAGAAGAACATGGACTGAGTAGCCAGCCTATCTGGTATATAGTGCCTTCTTGGCAAAGCTGACAGGGCTGATCATGTGTCTTGGCTGAAGTTTATCAGAGATAATCAACCACCAAATAGTAGCATAGTTATTTCTACCACGGTATTGAAATTCACGCTTCTTCATTTCTGAGTTAAAGATGTCATCATCAGTTCAGAGTTCGAATGCCATTCGAAAGAAATATTGACCTTAAATGAAGTACATGCAAGCTAAAAGCAATACGTGTTTTTTTTTCCAGGGTAGAATTGATACGTGACAGAACCGTCTTTCTAAACATTGACACGTGACAAAACCGCATATCTAAGTATTGATACATGACAGAACCGCATATCTAAGTATTGATACATGACAGAACCGCATATCTAAGTATTGATACATGACAGAATCGCATATCTAAGTATTGATACATGACAGAACCGCATATCTAAGTATTGATACATGACAGAATCGCATATCTAAGTATTGATACATGACAGAACCGCATATCTAAGTATTGATACATGACAGAACCGCATATCTAAGTATTGATACATGACAGAACCGCATATCTAAGTATTGATACATGACAGAACCGCATATCTAAGTATTGATACATGACAGAATCGCATATCTAAGCATTGATACACGACAGAACCGTCTATCTAAACGTCGTTCCTGCCACGTCATGGACCTCATTATTTATTCATGTCAAAATATTCTCATGCGCATGCACGCTCAGCGTGCTTGAAGACAGGACTTCCACGGCGTGCGTGTAGAAATCGTCCTGAGTGATCTCCTCAGTCAGAGAAAAGCGGCACTTATGTATCAGGAGAGTCAGGTAGACTTACGAGACATACAAGCACAGACACACAAAGAAGGAAACCTAATCACCTGTGCGAATATGAATTTTGCATGTAACACTGCATTTAAGCAAGTAGATTGTTAAAGATGAACTCTGTTAGACTGAGTGGTTCCCAGGTGGTGTAGCTGGTAGTGCACTGGACTGTTAATCAGAAGGTTCATGGCTGGATTTTGCAGTCCCGCCGAACTTTTTTTCGGATCGACCAGCTTCGGTGTCAGCTCAGCCTCAGAATAGGGTACCTGGGGTTTCTCTAGGAAAATAAAGGCAGCGAGTTACAGGTGTTGGCTCAAGTAGCTCAGTTGCTGTAGTGGCCTAGTATTGTGAAGGCTGTAACAGTTCACACCCCACTACGGCATGTAAATGCTACATGACATAGAAACAGTTCGACTGAATTCAGTAGTCAGGATGTGAAAGGCTTTTTGATGCTTTTGATTTGAGCTTAACCCTTGCTCAGGTAGCTGAGCTATATTGTATAACGATCAGTCAGTCATTTGCATGTCCCTTGCGGAACTTTGACTCCCTAACAGCACTCCTATAGGTCTCTCGGTTCTGAGCAAGATGGCCTGCTGCTGATGCATCCATTTGCAGATCATCAACGATGTCTTGCGCCCATCTTCGCCTTGGTCTTCCTCTCTTTCTTTTCCCCATTATGTACCCTTCCAATACGGTCTTCTTTAAATTATCATGACGTTTAATGTGTCCAAAATATTTAAGTTTTCTCTGTTTAATCCTCTTTTCTAGTCATCATTCTTCAATATTAAGTACTTTTAGTATGGATATATTTGTTATTTTTTGTGTCCATGATATTTTAATGACTTGTATAACGATACTCAGTATTATATATCATTTAC
The DNA here is from genome assembly GCA_009760885.1 of Achatina immaculata. Taxonomy (NCBI): domain Eukaryota; kingdom Metazoa; phylum Mollusca; class Gastropoda; order Stylommatophora; family Achatinidae; genus Lissachatina; species Lissachatina immaculata. The sequence goes on from CM019692.1 coordinate 10,897,670, forward strand.
GGGCAGGAGCCGAAAGGTCTGCATGATGATTTTGCCTCGCTTAGTGCAAAATGACGATTTTGAAAACCTCAAAAACAAGACAAAACAACAAGTGTGAACAGTGTACAGAATATAAGAAACTAATCAAATTGTTGTCTTACCGTAAATAACCGTAGCAAGGAACTGAACACACAAGAGAAGCAGGGTCGTGTATGTCATTCTGAACAGATAAAAAAAAAGGAAGCACCGCTGGCAGAAACAGAGTGTGTGAACTGCCAGACAATGTTTTTCGCTTTATCAAAGAAATTTAGTTCATCACGATAGATTAAGCTTACCATACAATACACTAACTTTCTCAAGAAATGTATCATGAAGCAAGTGTTGCTGTGCTATCTGCATTTAGAATGCTTGTTCATGAACTCGTGTAGATGCCTGAAGTTCTTTCCCCTCATTGGTCAGAAAGACGTTTTGAAAGCCAAGATATGGCAGTCTTTATCTCCTTAGACAGGAAGAGAGGTTACTGTTGCATTATGAGACGCTACTGTTGCATTATGAGAGGCTACTGTTGCATTATGAGAGGCTACTGTTGCATTATGAGACGCTACTGTTGCATTATGAGAGGCTACTGTTGCATTATAAGACGGTACTGTTGCCTTATGCGAGGCTACTGTTGCACCATGCACAGCCATCTGTTTTACTTGGTGTTTATAAGATATGGTATTGAAGTAAAGGTAGCTATGTTCCACACGATTGGGGATATGTAGTGGATATGGTATTAGTGCCCTTGTTTTCCTTGACCTGGTGGCACATTAGAGGATTGTGTGGTCCCTTGTTTTCCTTGACCCGGTGGCAAATTAGAGGATTACGTGGTCCCTTGTTTTCCTTGACCTGATGGCACATTAGAAAATTATGTGCTCCCTTGTTTTTCTTGACCTGATGGCACATTAGAGGATTGTGTGGTCGCTTTTTCTTCTTTTCTTCCCCAGTTACAGAAAGACTAGACGCTCATTTATATAACTGGACTGATCAGGATCAAACCACCAATCTTCGGTGCAGAGGACTAGTGCTCAAACCACCAATCTTCGCTGATGGAGACTAGAGTAAAAACCATTTACAAGACCTGTAGAAGTCAGCTGACAGATTTCCTTAAAGAAATGTTTCTGAAGAAAGTACTGTATGTATCTGCAAATTACAACTATGTAGCAAAACGAAGGAGTCCTCAGAGATTGCCAAGATTACCTATTACTTGTATGTCACCCATTATCTAGGAACTGTATCTCCCTGGGATCTAATATCTACATCAAATGATTTATATTGTTGTTTTAAGAACTTTTCTACACAAAAGTTCATGAATTAGTTGACATACGACAAAGTATAGAAAAGGTCTGAGTAGTGAAGTGGTTAACTCACTTGTCTATGACTAAAAAGTTCTGTAGTTCGGATCTGAACGGAAATGCTGTAATCACCTCTAGCTGTAGATGTGTGTGTGTGTCTGGCTTCTTTCGGAGTTGGGAATGCAAGGCCCACTAGGCGATACGAACCCTATTCTTCTAGGTGCCTCTATGTTGTGACAGGGCTACGTTTACATACATTACTCTTGATAGCTCAAAAGAATGTGTAATTGTAAGCTAGTTTCATTGCTATTCAGGAGCAAAGATGATCTGCCAGAGTGATGGTACTGTTATCGGGGCCAGCGAACTGACCTATAGCCTATCCAACCATTTCATGGTTTTCCAAATATAGACACGTGTTCATTTAGCCTAGCTAAAGGGATAGGGTTCCGAACGGTCAAGGTCATGGCGCAGTTCCCCGAGAAGATCATTAATTTCTTTGACCAATTCTGGATCTTCAAGCAATCACTTTTCTTCAAAATTACCTCGGCATTAACTACTCACAAGAACAGGTCGGTACTCCAGGAGATAAAAATAAGAACGATAGCTAGAGCGGATAGTAACTCTGTGTAAGAACGCAGTATCGTCTGAGGATTAAATGAGGGTCAAAGCTAGGAGTTTGAGGACCCAAGCACAAAGAAACTAAATCTTGCAACACCAAAATTGCTTGGAGTTGGCCGATATGGAGATCCAATATTGATAATGTTGTGAGAGAAACCGCTAAACGAGGTTATGCTCTTAAAAAAACCCAGACAGTTGACATGTGTCATCTTCAAAACCGTCCAATCAGACGAATAGTGTCAATATAACTTAATAACACAATTACATTCATCTAAAAGCACACCTATAATTTTGGTAGCGTGCTTCTCTCAGTTCACGGGGATATCTTCCTTGAAGACGAGTTTATTGTGCGTGATGACAAGCTCGTGAATGCAGATTTAAAATGTTGAGATAAATGCATACATTCAGCTGCCTAGGAACAACAATAACAACAGTCAGATCTAAATATAAAGGCAAATCAAGAATATGACAACAAAAGAACAGCCTCTACGACGCGAAGAATATGACAACAAAAGAACAGCCTCTACGACGCGAAGAATATGACAACAAAAGAACAGCCTCTACGACGCGAAGAATATGACAACAAAAGAACAGCCTCTACGACGCGAAGAATGTGACAACAAAAGAACAGCCTCTACGACGCGAAGAATATGACAACAAAAGAACAGCCTCTACGACGCGAAGAATATGACAACATCTTCTTCTTCGTTCGCTTCTACTACCAAGGCCGCCCTGTGATCCTACTGAATTTACGCCTGTGGTCCTCGTTAAGTCACGTGGTCCCTGAAAGGACCACAAAAGGTTTAGAGTATCACAGGGCTTGAACCTGTATTCTTGGTGTGTCTCAGAAGTGGGATTGTGTGACACCGTGGTGTTCATTGCACCAGATTAGTCCTTAGTTGGACTTTCTCACGGAAGACCTCGATGTGTTTTGAGATACCTGTGTATCAGCGCCGGGTGAAAGGTGGTTGCCCATCCAGTCCAGTGTTGGACTTTCTCACCAGAAAACCTCAGCGTGATTAGGATACGCATACATCCCCGCCGGGTGAGAGGTGGTTGCCTATTTAAACTGCCCTGGTCCAGTGTCTCCGATTTCAGCATTTTGTGGTCGTGGCCGCTACCCTTCCTAGTTGTGACCAGGATGGAGCTTTTGTCCAGGAGGACGAATCCTCGCCACTAGTGATTTTCACCCATGGGTTGAGCCGGTTTAGGCATATTATCCCAGTATGGGCGTGTTTAGGACGTGACCGACCTCTAGAGCAGAGGTATCGTGACATGCGTAGCCTTCAAGTTTCACCCCTGGTGTGAGCCGGTTTAGGCATATTTCACCAGTTTGGGTGTATATCGGGCGTGACCGACCTCTAGAGCGGAGGTGGCGTGACATGCCTAGCCATCAAGTTTCACTCTTGATGTATGCTGGTTTAGGCATATTTCACCAGTGTAGGTGTATTTCGGACGTGGCCGGCCTCTAGAGCAGAGGCGCCATGGTATGTGTGGCTCTCGCAGCGATACTACTGAACATACCGATTAAACTTCACTTTATCCTTTCCTTCACCTCACATCGGCGGCGCACAACAACCCTTACTTCTTTTTCGCATTTCTTCCTTGACCAGGAGGAGCATCACTCCACGTGTGGCATCCGAAGAGTCTCGCCAGCAGTGTCTTAACCTCTGGGTTAAGCCGGTTCAGGCATTTCACATGATATGAGTGCACTTAGGATGTGGCTGACCTCAAGACCAGAGGTGCCGTGATTTGACTGTTTGCTTTGCTTTATCTTTTCTACCACCTTTTTAGCAGTGGTGCCGTGCGGCAACCCTATTTGCACCTTTCTTCATTGGTCAGGAGGAGCATCGCTCCACACACGGCAGTTGAAGAATTTCGCCAGCTGCTAGAATATGACAACACAAGAACAGCCTCTAAGACGCGTAGAATAGGACAGAAAATATATCAATCCTCTTAACAAGAATCTTATATCTTATATCCTTCCCGTGCCGTTAGACGTCACATAGGGCTCGCAAAGTAGTTCACCAATTTTTTCTGTCTTCGGCGAGTCTTTCAACCTCAACAAAGGATTTTATGCCTGTTAACTTGGCCTCTCTTAATAATGTTCTCTTCAGAGTTTCACGCGGTCTGCCCCTTTTTCTTCGGCCTGTTGTGTTTCCACTTGATAGCTTGTTTTAGGATTCCTTAACAAGAATATAGGAGCGTTATTGCACTGTTTAAATCTAGTATTACTCTGTACTTACGACATTTTCGCACACACACACATAAAAAAAACAAAACGAACATAAACTAGAAGCAAAGGAGGTAGGTTCTGGAAAAAAGAGAAAATAAAAACCCTAGAGGGTAACATAAACAAGTGAAGAAGCTCTCAGACAAATTAAAACATCATAAGATGTTATCAAATAACAGCACCTAAAAAAAGACATCATAAGATATCTGGACACGCCACAAGAAGACAAAAAAAAGTAAAACAAAATATAGGAAAAGTTTCAGAAAAAAAAACAGAAAGGAAAGAAGGCTGACAAAGAAAAAAGACCACATCCGGTTATAAAAAGGAAATGTAATTACAATGTGTAAGACAAGACAAAATGTGCTACTTTTTTCTAAAAATTCTACAAACAAACAATATGCCAGAAATAATAATAATAATAATAATAAAAATAATAATAATTTTTTACTTTCACCTTCTCCATGGATGAAGAAACGAGTACACGAATAGAAACAGGAGCTGCAATCTTTGGCAAAATAAAGAAAAGGGCACGAATCAACCGAAAGTTTAGGCTGAAGACAAAGTTCTAGTTTACCAGACCCGTGTTCTTAGAACTCTCTTATACGGATCTGAAACGTGCACATCAAATGCAAAGTATGAGAAAAAAAAACCAAAAAAAAACATTAGTAGCTTTCATCTTTGCTGCCTTCACAGAACAATGAACATCACGTGACAGGATAACTAACTCTGAGGTTCAGCAACGTGCTAAGCAACAATCTAAGATGACAACAATGGCGTAGCAGAAGCCATAGATGGCTGGGACATGCATCAAGATTGACTGGCATACGTATACCAAAATGGGTTTTGAAAGGGGAACTTATGGCGGAAAGGAGTCCACGTGGTAGACCAAAACCGAGTTATGAAGACAATTGTAAGTCATCAGTGTCAGATTTTTCTCTGTCGGCCACTAGATCTGGGACGAACATGCTAAAGATTTTTTTGGCCAAACAGCGTAAGAAATAACATCTTATTGGCAGAAATGCAGATGAGGCCATTGACAGCAATTATTGAGGAAAGTCGCTGGAAATGGTTGGGACATGTGTTCCGAATGCTGACAACTCACTACCAAAAATAGCACTAAGATGGACACCACAGGGGAACAGAAGTAAGGGTAGACCAAAGGAGACACGGAGAAGAACAACAGAAAAGATGTTGAGCAATAGAGGGCTCACCTGGACAAGAGGAGAAAAAAAGGAAAAAACAGGCATTTGTGGAAAACCTTTGCGGAAGCCACATGTGCATTGGGTACTTAATTCAGAGAGAGAGAGAGAGAGAGAGAGACAGGGAGAGAAGGAGAGAGAGAGTGTGATAGAGAGAGGGAGAGAGAGTGATAGATAGATAGATAGATAGATAGATAGATAGATAGATAGATAGATAGATAGATAGATAGATAGATAGATAGATAGATAGATAGATAGATAGATAGATAGATAGATAGATAGATAGATAGATAGATGTGGCGAGTGAATCATTTGATGGGCGTAGCATCATTCGAATAGTAAATGAGAACCAGAATTCAAAGTTTAAAACATGCAAGAGCAAGAAAACTGGACTTTGCAACAAAAGTATTATTTGTTGCTTGCGTGGCACACCCAACATTTGTCAAATCAGCCATGAGAGTGGCCACATCAAAATGTCTATTTAGACGAAAATTGACAATGTAATAATAATAATAATAATAATAATAATAATAATATTTTCGCTGTATTTCATTTTATTAAGTTTTCATGAAAAGTTCGGAAGTTTTCTAGTTCTAACTTTTTTCTAACTTCAGCGAGGTTTTTTTTTTCTTTCAGGAGACATCCTGCAGGTGAAGCCCTTTCCTGGTTTCTTGGAAGAATCCATCGGTAGGAATTCATCATTCTCTAACAAGAACAAAACAAAAAATATATTAATTTTAGTTATGGAACTTCAAGAAGTGTCTAAATAAGAAAATGGACAATATAAAAGATGATGATGATAGAGAGTGTTAATTAAGCACTGTTTTCTTTCTTTTTTTTATTTGGATTAATTATTGTGCAATAAATATTCTAATATGTTAGTCAGCCTACTCCCGAACAAAATAAGACCAAATAAATAAGAGAGAGCGAGACAGAGAGACAGAGAGAGATCCATCTCAAGAAAAACCCAACTGTCTTCGAGCACATATCGTGGGACTCACAGGGAAAACAAGTTTAACAATAATATACCATATTAGCACATAGACCATATTTAATAGTATACACTAATTCCTAACCAGATTTAAATGTACATTCTAGTGACAATTTGTAGTTTAAAAAAGGCTGCTATTAATCAAAAGTCCCTTTCAACATTGACCCAGTGTTATTTGTTTAAAGAATGTGATATATACACTTGTTTAAGACATTTGATAAAGTAAGACATCAGAAAGTTATGAAATTTTAGAAGGTAAAAATGTTAACAGGGAATGTAGAGAATAAAGCTAAATTTAAAGCAGCTAAAATAGAGAACAAAAGAGGAAGATTTCAGGCAATCAAGCAGGCAGTTAGATAAGGATGTTTTATGTCCCCCTGATCCGTTCTCTCTTTATAGTGAAAACATCATGAGATCAATTTTGTTCCAGAAATAAAAGTTGGATGTTTATGATTTAAATAATTTATGCTACGTGGATGATACCTTACTAACAGCAGGAAATAAGAAAGATCTGTAGAGCATGTTGAATAGTGTACTAACAGAGACTGAAGATAAAGGACTTAGTCTGAACGTAAAAAAAAAAAAAGAAACGGAGATAATGGTTATCTCCAAAAAAGCGTCCACCTCAGTATTAATGGAGCCACACTGCAACAAGTGAACACATTTAAATACCTGGGATCAGTGATAACAGCTGATGAAAGACGTGTCACAGAAATTAAAAGCATAATATGCCAGGCAAAAGTAGTATTTTAGAAACTGAAAGTCATCTTGTGCAGTAAGTCATTGTTACTGAATGTGAGGAAGAAAGTATTACAGTGCTATATTGAACCTATTTTGCTATACAGGCTGTGAATCGTGGACTAATGGCACGAAAATGAGTAAATCACTGGGGGCAAAAGAGATGTGGTTTCTGAGAAGAATTATGAGGATCCTATGGACAGCCAAGATAACTAAAGAGCAATGTTTGAGACAAGCTAACAAAAAATGTAGTATAATAACAAAAATAAGGAAAAGGCAGTCATCATTTTTGGGAGCGTGTGATGAGAAGTGTGAACCTGGAAAACATCATAACAGTGAGCAAAAATTCAAAGTAGGAGAGTCAGATCGAGGGAACAGATGTTAGAAGGCCTGATATTGTGGCATGGAAAGAAATCAGCAACAGTTACTTAGAAATGTCAAGGACCGCGATTTGTGGAGGAGTATGGCCGCCAAGGCATAATGACAGAACAGTGAAAGAAGTCGGATGTACATTTGCCATAACAACAAAGCAGCATTATAATGGAAACCATCATCATCATCAGGTGCCGTGCCGACTGGCGTTGGCTATTATTCTTCTCCAGAGTACCCGATCCCTCATGCAGGCCATCAGTTCAGTTGGTGATCTCCTCTCACACCATCCTGTCAGACTGTCCAGTATCATTTCTCTTGGTCTTCCTCTTCATCTTCTTCCTTCTATTTTTCCTGTTGTAATATTTTCAATCCCCCCTCTTCTCATTGCATGTCCTATGAAAGTACATTGTCTCTCTCTTATCTTTTTGACAAGGTTTTTTGTCTCTCCAGCTCTTCTCATACATTCTTCATTAGTTATTTTTGCTGTCCAGGGGATTCGCAACATTCTTCTAATAAACCACATTTCTGCTGCTTCCAATGATTTTTGTGCAGACTTGCCTATTGTCCATGATTCACTTCCATATAACAAGATAGGTTCAATATAGCATTTTAGGACTCGTTTTCTAACATTGATTGATAAAGATGTGTTAGCTAATATGTTTCTCATTCTCTGAAATGCAGTCTTTGCTTGGCCTATTCTGTTCCTAATTTCTGTTGTGCATTTCCCATCTGAAGTTATTACTGCTCCAAGGTATTTGAATTTCTGCACCTGCTTTAGAATGGTTCCGTTTAATTTAATACTGCATGCTGGTGGATTCTGTTTCTTAGATATAACCATAGTCTCTGTCTTTTTGATGTTCAAAGTAAGGCCTTTCTGCTCACTTTCTTTGGCGACTTTATCCAAGAGATTTTACAGGTCTTGTTGGTTCTCAGCTATCAGTAGTGTGTCGTCAGCATACCGAAGGTTGTTAATATTGTATCCTCGAATTGTTATGCCTGGTTCTGTGATGATCGTTCTTAGAATATTCTCGCTGTACAGAGAAAAAAGGTCTGGAGATATGGAAACCATGGCTCTGATAAAAGATAGAAGCTGTGTCACAAGACTACACGTAAACAAGCATCCTGAGCCACTCGATGAACATCCAAGCTGCGCCTAACTAAGGCGACAGCGGCTCGAATCTCTGCAGATGTCACAGATCCATCGACTGACCTTCATTTTTTTGTACCAGGCCAAGCAGGTGTCAGTTGAGATTAAAGAGTAGATCAGTAGGCCGAATCAGCTATCACAGAGGAGGGGCAAATAATAGATGGAGCAGACATCGTCAGTGGTGTAAGAGAAGCTTTTTCTGCAAGAGACTTTATACTGAGAACTGTGGAAAAGGCTTCGCTGTCAAGAGAGAAGAGAGAGAAGAGACTTCACTGAGAACTGTGGAAAAGGCGTCGCTGTCAAGAGAGAAGAGAGAGAAGAGACTTCACTGAGAACTGTGGAAAAGGCGTCGCTGTCAAGAGAGAAGAGAGAGAAGAGACTTCACTGAAAACTGTGGAAAAGGTATCGCTGTCAAGAGAGAAGAAACTGACGATGAAACTTGGGGTGGTAAAAAAAGAAAAGGACGATTAATCGGAAGCTGCAGAAAGATGGTGAAACCAACAGAGAACGAGTATAATCAGTTACTGTAAGCTAAACCAACAGAGAACGAGTGTAATCAGTTACTGTAAGCTAATGGTAAACCAACAGAGAACGAGTATAATCAGTTACTGTAAGCTGAAGTTAATGTAAAGTTACTGTACGCTGAATGAGATAGTGAAAATGGGAGCGCTTATGGATGTGTCAGAAGTGCATGGATCATGGTCCTTCTTAACTAACTATTAATTAACTTACTAAGTAATATATATGCATACATACATACATACATACATACATACATACATACATACATACATACATACATACATACATACATAAGTACATACATACATACATACATGCATACGTACATACATACACAGATACATACATACGACAACCAGCTTCAGTCAGGGTACTAACGACCGAACGAGCATAATTTAACGTAACGATGACCGAGATCAGTAACCTGCCTATACAAGAACCACTCGCCGATATTTACACACTACCAGGTGACTTTTGTAACACCATGTACATACATACATACATGCATGCATACATACATACATACATACATACATACATACATACATACATACATACATACATACATACATATTTATTTTCTCTACATTATTTCTACACAAGATCTTACACTTTGTGCCTCGTCTCACAGATAAAGTTGTAGGCGCTGCTGCAGGGATCATCTACCCACTGAAAGTTGTATGTTGAGTAGGCAGCGAGACAGTCTTCGATTGCTGGCACAGAAATAAACACAAAGTACACATAAACTAAACACAAAGTAAACACAGCTAACAGGACAACAGACTAAACTTTCCTTCTCAAATAAAGTTTACTATGCGTGTCTTTTCTTACTGTCTAAGTGGTCAAGTGACAAGAGCGCTAGTCTGTCACTGCGAAGGTCGCCATGAAATATTAGCGCACTAGTCACAGTTCGAATCTGGCTGGATGCCTCGGTCACCTGGCTGTAAAAATGGGTACCTGACTTCTTGTGAAGCTGAGGAAGGCCAAGCAGCTAGGCTAAGATACTGACCATATCACCTTGCCGTGTGTCGACAGGTCAAGAAAAATATGAGCACTAATACCATATCTCCTAAGTGCCTCTATGACGGAGCTAGAAATACCGTTAATTGATCATTATTATTGATTATTTCACATTAATAGAATTTATTTATACAACTCATCAGAACCACGTTCGCAGTGTCTAAAAATACGTGAGGCATTCAGAAAATAATGCACCACATCATTATTTTCAGCTAATAATGAAGATAGAAGCATGACATTTTGCACACTTCAAATATCGCATGTGCCGATTGTGTTAACCAAATTGCACTTCAACCGGCCAATGAGTATGGCTGCTCTAACCGTTGAAATAGAGCGTGTTAGCAACTTGCGGTATAAGAAGCGAATTGTGATAGAATTTCTCGTTGCAGAGAAGGAAACTGTTGTGAACACTCACAAGGATCTATGGAAGTTTTGCAGTCGACAGGAGTACAGTTAGTCGCTGGATTCAGAGAATCAAAGAATCAATAAGTGGAGATAAGGAATTGCGTGATCGGCCGCGCTGTGGACGTCCTGCCACAGCCACCAATGCAGAAATGTTGAAACGCGCTGAGAGCATTATTCTTATTGATAGGCGTATCACTACTCAACAGTTGTCCTTAAAGCTGTCCGTCAGCAATGGTAGTGTAAATGAAGTTATAAAAGCTCTGGGATATTCTAAGTTTTGCGCAAGATGGGTTCTTCAAAGTCTCACAAATGACCATCGATTGCAAAAGAACGCAATTTCTTCTGAATTGTTGGAGCGTTTCATTTCCGAGGGAGAGAACATTTTGGCTAAGATCGTAACAGGTGAATGAATGAATGAATGAATGAATAATCTTTATTTTTCAAGGGTAAAGAATTGGGCACGCAGGCCCGTCTTACATTCTGCCCTTCATCACTCCATCTTTCATTCTTCCCATACACTTGATTTAGTACAAAAATACAAATTAAATTAGTAAAAACATATCAAAAGAGTGTAAGATTTAACTACTACATTCAAGGTAAAAAAGAAGAAGTAATTAACCTAATAAAATAGCACTCACGCACACATACACCCGCAGACATATACATAAATAAAAATACATTGTAAATACAGATCTTCTAACATATTTTTTTAAACAAACATTAAAATAATTTCTAACAATATCTAACAAGTTGCTTTTCTAACTATGTCACTGAAGTACTTGATGGTGACGAAACCTGAGCACATCATTTTGAACCTGAGACTAAAAGACAGTCAATGGAGTGGCAAACAATCCGCAGTCACCACGAAGAAAGAAATTGAAGAAAACTCCTTCAGCTGAAAAGGTCATGATCACTGTCTTTTGGGACATTGAAGGTGTGATTCTTGTGGATGTTATGCCAGGAGGAGAGATAATCATTTCTCAAGCTTACATTAAGACATTGAAAAGAAATCAGTCAACGTTTTCGCAGAGGAAATCCAGCAGACCTGCTTCTCTTTCACGACAAGGCGTGCCCTCACACAAGTCTGGCAACATAGGAAGCAATCACCAAACTGGGTTGGACTGTACTACCCAATCCACCCTATAGTCCCGATTTGGCACCCTCTGATTTCCATCTGTTTGGTCCACTTAAAGATGCACTCTAAGGGGTAAGATTTGAAGATGACGAAGGAATGATTCATGCAGCGAAGAAATGGCTACATAATCAAGAGAAAATCTGGTACGGGCCAGGAATACATGCACTTGTTTCGCTCTGGCGTAAAGCCGTACAAGTTGATGGGGATTATGTTGAAAAATACCGATGTTTACATGGCATATCCATGTATATTACATACACATTTCATGCTTTTTGAATAAACAGCTCCTGAGAAAAACGATGTGCTGCATTACTTTCTGAACGCCCCTCTTACAAATACAAACTATGGACAAATACAAATACAAAATGTAAAGACTGATGACAAATTTGAATATAAATTTCTCAAAACGCCTAGATTGTAATTAATTATCTTTCAAAGATTCACGTTTCATTCATTCATGCATTCATTTATTTATTCATTCATTCATTTATTCATTCATTCATTCATGTGATATTTCCTTTCCAGAACGTTGTCCCTCTCACAGTCTCCCTGAATGCAATACGGTCTTGATCAAGTTGACCGGCGTCTTGCAGTGAAACATTCAGGCTTTCCGTGATGTCCTGAGTCCATCTGTGACCAGGTCGTATATTTTCTCTTTTGCCAGGCACTGTGTCTTCTACTATCAACCTCTCCAAGCTATTGTGTCTCTTGATGTGGCCGAAGTGTCTCAGCTTTCTAATGGTGTTAACGAGCCAGTTTTCTGCGACACCTAATCCCATTAGTATTCGTTTATTTGTTTATTTTTCGTTCTATCCATGTTATCATAAGTGGCTTTCTGTAACACCTCATTTCAAATGTCGTTATTCTCTTTTCTACTTATCTGTTAAGTGTTCATGTTAGCATCCGTATATTTCCATTGGGAATATGTAAGCTCTTAGTAAACATAGCTTTGTTTTCTTGTTGGTACCATGCCATATACTCTTTTTTTGTGCTACACAATAATTAGTGTATAGGTATACAACTATACACAAAGCACTGCAGTAAAGCTGTGATACCAACATGTATAAAGTAGGAAAAAAGTAGGAACAGCTTTATTATGTAACTATAGCTCACTTGTGACGTTTCAGCTCGAGCCTTTGTCAAACAAAAACAAACAGGACGAAGAATCAGAGAGAGGAGACAAAATACAGATTCACATTAATTTGATATTAACAAAACAATCAAAAATGAAAAAAAAATTAACGAAAAATGGCAAATGACTTATCTTAAGTTCTGGAATAGAATAGAACCAAAATCGCCTGTATGTCCTCTATAAGAGCACAAACAATAACCCTATCTGTATTTTGTCTCCTCTCTCTGATTCTTCGTCCTGTTTGTTTTTGTTTGATAAAGACTCGCGCCGAAACAATACAAGTGTGTAATCGTTAAATAACAAAGCTGTTCCTACTTTTTTCCTAGTTTATACCTTCTTCTGTGCTAGTTTCCGTGATGCAATTGCTAGTCTTCTTTTGATTTCCACTGCGCAGTCGCCATCGGAGATGATGATTGAACCTACATATTCAAATTTATTTACGTTTTGAAGCCCTCGATGGTCCAGTGTAAATGTGGGGTAGCTTCTCATTTTCTAAACTACCATATGAAGTAATTATCAAACCTTATAATAACGAATGTGTTATTATAAAGATACTCGTGTGGGTGTCATGATATATATTGTTAGCCATTATTTTCCTTTACAAATAGTGTGAATTTCTTTCCACCCTCTTTCTAGTCCTTTTTTCTTTCCACCCTCTTTCCAATCCTTTTTTCTTTCCACCCTCTTTCTAGTCTTTTTTTCTTTCCACCCTCTTTCTTGTCCTTTTTTCTTTCCACCCTCTTTCCAATCCTTTTTTCTTTCCACCCTCTTTCTAGTCCTTTTTTCTTTCCACCCTCTTTCTTGTCTTTTTTTCTTTCTACCCTCCTTCTAGTTGTTTTTTTTTCTTTCTACCCTCCTTCTAGTTGTTTTTTTTTCTTTCCACCCTCCTTCTAGTTCTTTTTTTCTTTCTACCCTCATTCTAGTTGTTTTTTTTTCTTTCCACCCTCCTTCTAGTTCTTTTTTTCTTTCCATCCTCCTTCTAGTTCTTTTTTTCTTTCCACACTCTTCCTAGTTGAAGAAAACACTTACATGTGGCGACAGCAGAGGACGGCTGCCCAGTGTACCAATCAGAGAAAGGATACAGGTATTCCTGGCTTTCAAACCACACCCAGTCGCCTTCATTAAACATGTCCGTTGCCCCAAGCCAAACTTTAGTAGCTGGTTCCGTTGGTTGAAGGGTAGTGAAAGACAAGTAAGATGAAGGAAGTAAATAATAATTAAATCATTATATAATTCTTATCTCATTCCTTTTACATGGGATAACGAAAGAAAGGATCGACATATTTATTCTAAGTCTAATTTCCAGATAATTTATTTTGATTTCATGTATTTATTCCCCCATACATTCATTGCGAGTTTCCAATGCCAAATTAATAGGAATAAAATCCTTTGATGAGGTTGAAAAGCTCACCGAAAACAGGAAAAATTGGCGAACTACCGTGCGAGCCCTGTGTGACGTTTAACGGCACGGGAAGGATATAAGATATAAGATAAGAAACTCAATGGTATGGTTTGATATACTGCAGGCTATCATTTCGTTTTACGATTCTGGACTTTACGAATAATATTTTTTTTTTATATACGAAACTGTATATTTCAATTTTTCAGAGTTTTAAATAAAAATAATATTTTCTTCGTTTCTCCCGTCAATTTTGGCAGGTTACTACTAGTTATTTTGATGTTCGCTTACGCAGGGCGATCTAATAATTTTTTTTCCAAAGGGCGAATAACTGGATCCCGTCATACATTCAATATCTCGTCCTTCAGTTTCAACTACGTAGCTAACACTGTGTATCATTTTCATAAAATTATACTAACTACATAACAAACATAATAAAGCTAGTTGCGTTGGACATCTTATCCAAGAATACAAAATAAAGCAACTAGAGACAAAATACATGCGATAAAGTCAATTTCGCATTCTCGCAGATTGCTTACAGAGACATCGATAAAGATAATGATATACATCATGAAATAGTTATTATCTAAGCATACATTGGTTATTAAATTAGCATAACAATGTGAGATGAGAGAGAGGGAGAGAGAGGGAGAAAGGGAGTGAGAAGGAGAGAGAGAGGGAGAGATAGAGAGAGGGAGAGAGAGAGAGAAACGGGGTGAGGGGGGGTGTATAAGAGGGTGAGATAGAATAGGTGAGAGAGAAAGAGAGAGGTAAAGAGATTTTTTTTAAAAACCAGAGACAGAGAGATAGTCAGAAACTCGATTTTCTGAAGCAGTATGAAAGAATATGGCGCTAATGCTAGTAAGTGAAGACCAGTTTGTGCTCTAAACGAATCTGACCTTAAAACATTTTCTTTCATTTGTCTAGCACATGATAGAAGTTGGTTACGTTCTGTCAGAGAAAAAATTACCTTGTTTATATTTAAGAAATGTTTTAACGAATACATTCTCCTCCGCTGTTTCTATCTGTGCCAGGTGGCCGTTGTATAGCGTACACATTTTCTAGAAAACAGAAGCGAGAAACCCAATGTCCAAATTCAGCTTTCATTATTTATGATAAATCTATGAGTACTTTGTGTCGTATAGGTCTTTGTAGCAGTTAAATGTTTGTTATGTATGAAAGCTGGCAAGTATCATTTTGTCCAGCAGATTCTGTCCTTGCTGGTTTGGTCAATACGTATTTGATATGATCAGTATCAGTAACAAAATGGCAAACATTTGTTGCAAATTCTATTACCAATGTGACACAGTTCTGTGCAAGAGTTTCCCAGATTCGAGGCCGATGCAGAGCTTTTCATGGACGCTTATCAAATATAGCTACAAATGTTTTGACTTGCTTCTTTGCCGCTTTCCTAGTGGTAACTTCGCTAACTTTTCTAAGTTCAAATCCGGGCACTCGGTCAAAGGTGGTTTGAGTGTATGCGAATCTGTGTGTGTATACATTTTAATTTAAATGTTAATCCAATATTTTAATTACTAAACTAGTTCATTCTTTACTTACAAATATACCAGTTGGTCCTGCTTGTAGTTCTCTAGGGAGTGAATTTTCTAAAAAGAAATGTCAACATTCCCACTAAGATAACTTTTAAAAATAATTTCTGGATACTCTCGAACATGGGTAGATCATAGATGGAAAATGCAGGACAATTTCACTGCTAATTGTGAAATCATAAACATCGATCAGGAATCTAAGAGTGGCCGTGAAATAAGTTCCTCTGTGTGAAATTAACCTGAGTAATAAATAAAAAGAATAATAAATGAGCGAATCTTTCTTGATTGAAACAGGCGAGAACAAGGATGTATATTATCTCCCTTGCTTTTTGGAACTGCAGTTGACTTCATAATGAAAAGATGCTGCACAGGTAAAAACGGGCATTGATTCTGTACATAAGACCCAACTAGAAAATCTTGATTTGCAGATGACATAACTCTTATCAGTGACAATGTGAAATCGATGCAAGAAAAAACAGATGCACTGTCTTCACTAACTAGGAAAATAGGGCCTGAGATTAGCAAGGAAAAACAAAAATAATGAAACTTCCCATTAATCAAGAAGGAAACATATATGTAGAAGGAATCGCTGTTGAAGAAGTAAATCAATTTGCGTACCTCAGCAGCTACATAGACCAGGATGGTGACACCAGAAAGGAAGTTAGAATTAGAATTGCAAAAGCAGCATAGAGCTTCACGAATCTTGAGAACATATGGCACTCTAAAGTTATAAGCACAAAAACCAAGTTAAGATTATTCAATTCAGTTGTAATATCCACCCTCATTTATGCATGTGAAAGCTGGACAACAACTAAAGAAATAAACAAGAAATTAGACTCTTTTGAAAACAAATGCCTAAGGAAAATATTCGGTATAAAGTGGAACGAATTCACGAACAGCGCAGAGATAAGAGAGATGAGCAAACAACAACCTATCTCATGGGTGATTAGAAAAAGAAGATGGACATATGTCCGTCATGTGATGAGAAAAAACAGTCAGAGAATCCAAAAACAAGCTACCAAGTGGAACACCACAACAGGCGAAGAAAAAGAGGTCGACCACGTGAAACTCTAAAAAAGAAAAATTAGTAGGCATAAAATCTCTCGATGAGGTTGAAAAGTTCGCAAAAAACAGGAAAACTTGGCGAACTACCATGGGAGCCCTATGTGACGTTTAACGGCATGGGAGGTATGTAAGATGTAAGAATATATTTTTTTAAAATGATGCTAAA
Organism: Achatina immaculata; assembly: GCA_009760885.1. NCBI lineage: Eukaryota > Metazoa > Mollusca > Gastropoda > Stylommatophora > Achatinidae > Lissachatina > Lissachatina immaculata. The sequence goes on from CM019692.1 coordinate 10,914,675, forward strand.
TGGTTAGTAAAGAAGTGACATCTTACCGCTGCTTCCAGCCACGAGAGGGCCGTGTCACTGTAACCATAACAGGTATCACTGTTGTTGTGCCAGCCTTCAAAACAACGAAGACCTGAATAAAAAGATGTGAAACATATCACCTCTGTTACTACGTTTTTTGCAAATGTGGTAATTACATCAAAACATTATGACTGCCCCATAAATTCTCTGGTTATACGAAAGTAGTGCTTTTCTAATGAAACCTTTCGGAAGCCGAGATGTTATAAACCATTCATTTTTATGAAAACAATTTTCTAGCGTTCCAGATAAAAAAAATAACACATATAATCTAAGATGGTTGGCTGGTTGTGTAATCTCCCTGTAACTGCGAGCTGGTGTTCTTTGTAGCCGATGCTGTGAAGGTGTTGAGGCACATCGTATCGGCGTGGGGGCGGGGTTATGGCAGCTATTTTTTTTTCAGTCCCGGAGTGCAGCTAGAAAGCAGGTGGCGTGCAATGCTTCTTTAGCAGACTCCACCACCAATGGGAATATGGCGATCCCTGCCCCCTTAGCAAGGCTATACCTGTTACTGGAGGTAGGAAAGGAGAGGTGGGATAGGATTTTGGTCAGCTATTGATCGCTAACCCTGACTCTAGCATATCAGCTATAGGTCGCTGTTTGCCTCATTGGACGTGTCTTCACTCCCCCCCCACCCCCCTCCCCCAAACGAAATCCAGTGTTGGTGGTATGTTAGTTGTCAGAGGTTGGGGCAAAAGGAGATTCAGGAGACTGAGGCGTATGAGAAAGAGAAGGAGGGTCATCTATCAACATCTCATCGTCGCCTGCATCCACAGGGCGGTCAAGTCACTAATATTTACATGCCTGCCTGCCTCTGTGTCAGAGGTCGAGGTTCATCGTCTGCTGTGACTGATGTAGAAGATTTGGAAAACGACAGAATGTCTGACTGCAAACGATGAGCGCTGCCTCTATTATGACTCCCTGCAAAACGGGACGCTGAACGTTATATTCTCTTTTCCCCTTTCTCCGTAAAAACGAAAACCCCTCTATTTCTTTAGGATAGTAAAAACAGGTATTAATGTAGATCTTTCGTAAAAGTGAAATGGCTTAAAGCGAATTTTGAACAAAAAAAAAAAAAAGCAAAAAACAACAACAAAAAAACAGCGAGTGATACCTATAATAGAAAATTCGGGTAACAAATTTCGTAAAACTAAGTAATAGGGCAACGAACTACAGAAGATTTACACTAAGAAAAACTTCAGATTTATCAGACCTGTATACATAGCACTCTCTTTTACGGATCTAAAACGTTAACAACTTATTCATTGCATTAGGGGGGAAAAGTCATAACAGCTTCCATCTTTGATGCCTTCGTAGAATAATGAAAATGAAGTGGTAAGACAAAGTAATCAACTCTGAATTAAAACTTACGGCCAGATGGACTTACGGCCAGATAGACTTACGGCCAGACAGACTTACGGCCACATAGACTTACAGTTGAATGGCCCGTCCCAAATGCTGCCAGAAGTCGGTTCTTAGATATATTTATATAAAGTAGTGGTAGATTTCAGTACCAAAAAAAAAGTATGAAAACTGTTGTGCTTAAACTTGGTGGTGTTACTTGACATGATGGGAAGAGAAATATTGAAGAATGAGTCAGCTGGACAAACAAGCTCTGATAACAAATTAGTCGATATTCCGAACAAACTAAAGCACAAGATTGCTAATAAAGAGAATATAGAGAAGGTAACATGGTTAGTTATTGCTCTCAGGATAAGCCTAGAAGGTAGCACGGTTAGTTCTTGTACTCAGGATAAGTCTAGAAGGTAGCACGGTTAGTTCTTGTACTCAGGATAAGTCTAGAAGGTAGCACGGTTAGTTCTTGTACTCAGGATAAGCCTAGAAGGTAGCACGGTTAGTTCTTGTACTCAGGATAAGCCTAGAAGGTAGCACGGTTAGTTCTTGTACTCAGGATAAGCCTAGAAGGTAGCACGGTTAGTTCTTGTACTCAGGATAAGCCTAGAAGGTAGCACGGTTAGTTCTTGTACTCAGGATAATTCTAGAAAGTGTCATGGTTAGTTCTTGTACTCAGGATAAGTCTAGAAAGTGTCATGGTTAGTTCTTGTACTCAGGATAAGCCTAGAAGGTAGCACGGTTAGTTCTTGTACTCAGGATAAGTCTAGAAGGTAGCATGGTTAGTTCATGTACTCAGGATAAGTCTAGAAGGTAGCACGGTTAGTTCTTGTACTCAGGATAAGTCTAGAAAGTGTCATGGTTAGTTCTTGCACTCAGGATAAGTCTATAAGTTCCCCAGGGAGTTCTACTTGGCAGTCAGCGAACCAGAACCGACAAGCTGGCCTCAGGTTTGATAAACCAAAGCCGATCAAGACCCCGTCCAAACTCACCTTTGGTACTCCCAGTACCAGACCTAGCCTGGCTAACAGGTCATGGATCGCCATGGACCCCACATCGATGGAGTCTGCTAAAAAGTATTTAACTCTACTCATAAACTGAAAAAAGTATCCGCTGTAACACACTCTCATTCCGATACAGTGCTGCACTTCAGTATCTTCACTGTCTAGGTTGCAAAGTGCATTAAGTTTACATTTCAGAAAATAGCAGCAGAAGAAGGAAAAAAAGAAGAAAAAAAAAGAACGCTCCTCTTCTCCTTCATATCCCATATCATATTTTGTCAGTGGTGACATTTATCCTTCATATCTCACATCACCTACAGTCATTGACGACATTTATACTTCATATCTCACATCATATACAGTCAGTGATGAGATCTTTCTAATTCTTATCATGTCATGCACAAGATGTTCTCGTCTTATAACGGCACATTTCGCTCACAGCACCTTCATCTTATACCAAGATCTAGAGACAGTGTGTGATATAACGGAGAAAAATAACAGAAATGAGATGTGCGCGTGTTTTTTAAAAAAGTCGACGGGTAGTTGATGTGAAACAAAACGAGGGACTTGTACAGGTTTCAGATAAAGAAAAAAAGCTGATAATGAGGTAATATAAAAACAAATTAACAAAAAATGTGTCTTGTTTTTTACCTTCTACGCCAAACACAAGACAGATCAAATAGATGAAACAAGCTGCCATAGAAGCCATTGTTGAAAATATCTTACAAGTTCTGGAACGTTATTATTTGCAGTAGAGAAAAAAAAATCTCTAAGTTTGTTAAGTAAACTGACTAGGAAAAAAAAAGTAGAATCGCAAGGTTCTTCTATGACACAGTTTGAGTGGCTTGATTTTTTAAGATAAGATGGTTGTCTGCTTCCTTGGTTTCTTGTGATAAGAAATGTCATGAACAAACTGAAAAAAATTAGCTACTAACGTTTAGGATAAAAAAGTTGGCTACTAGCAGTTTAGGATAAAAAAAAGTTAGCTACTAACGTTTAGGATAAAAAAGTTGGCTACTAGCAGTTTAGGATAAAAAAAAGTTAGCTACTAGCGTTTAGGATACAAAAATTAGCTACTAGCGTTTAGGATATTTTTTTTTCCTTTAAGAGTATATCCTGAAATATATTAGTAATTTGTTGTTTTAAAATGAAATATCGTTTCGTTATCAGCGATAATGTTGGTACAATAATGGATAGGTAGACAGACAGACCACCATCCCGAGCCCCGCCCCCCCCCCCTGCCTCCATGCCAAAGGGGGCTGAACTTGGATTTAAATGCCATGAGGAGTGTTACTGTTCATCTCAGCGAGCCAGAAAACTGTGGATTCGACATCAATATTTTTCGTTTTCGATTATTTTTACATGTCACACCAACCCCTAGGGATCATAGGAGTATCTTAGGGATGATCTAACCCGCACGGTGCATTGTCCAGACTGTAAGTCATATGTGTGCCACGTTTGGTTGAAATTGCTCCAGGCGTTCACACTGGAACGCCTGGAGCAATTTCAACCAAACGTGGCACACATATGACTTACAGTCTGGACAATGCACCGTGCGGGTTAGATCATCCCTAGGTCCACTAGGGGAGCCTGGGTGGGGTGGGATCGAAATCGACCGATGCAAACAGTACCCTACTGAATGACGGGAAATAACTCTCTTGATATTTATGCCTGCTTTGGATTGTCGGCCCTGGCAGACAAAGGTCAGGCCACACAAATAGATGATGTTACATCTGCTAACCTTTGGAATTGATAACGAGAAATAGGATACACGGAACAGATTTCTGATTTGCGAAAGACACCCTACTGTTGTTCACCTCAGAGTTCATTTAGAAAATGGTCAGAGTGTTTATTTCATAGCAGAGATCGCCCATACAGTGGTTGATCAGCCACTAACCATATAGGCATGTACAAATAAAAACGACCGATATTAGTGTCGAATTCATAGTTGTCTGGGTCGCTGAGATGAATAGTGACACTCGTAAGTTCAACCTCCATCGGTATGGGCGGGGAGGAGGGCGTGTGAGAAGTGGTGCAAAATAAAATGTCCAAATTGACCGAGGTTAGTGTCGAATCCACAATGTTCGGGGTAGCTAAGCTGATTGGTGACAGTCCTGATGACATTTAAGCCCGCGTTTAGTCGAGTAGAACAAATAGAACTTTGTAGGACCATCTAGACTCTTTAGAACCTTCTAGAAGGTTGTGGAAATGAAATGAACATTGTAAAACCTTCTAGAAGATTGTGGAACTGAATAGACCTCTGTAGAACCATCTAGAAGATTTTGGAAATAAATAGAACTTTGTTGACTGTGAAAAAAAAATACCCGAACAACGTCGGGTAATCAGCTAGTATTATTATAATACTGATACTCAAAAACAAGCAATTCTTTTGTTATCTTTAATTCACAATCTTTTTTCAAACCATTTCGTCAGCTTTTGATTGCTAGTGCCAGCTGGCATTTTCTTTCCAATCTAAAATTTTCATTCTTATCGTAAGGTAGAGGTATTTGCCCTTTCCTGTTGACATAATAAGATAATTTTCAGAATTTCTTATTTTTATTCCTTGCTTGCTCTGTGCCATAGCTAGATCTTTCTGGTCACATTTCAGCTTCAGAATCTTATTCCCTGTTGTCTTCGTATTTTTTATGCTTTAATTAAATACAAACTTCAAGCATTCTTGGTTAAAAACGAGACAAACATTCCGCTTCTTTAGTCAACCCTCTCCCATGATCCCTTTGGCATTTTATATGTTATATCACACGAAAGGTTTCTCTCCTTGTGTTCTGCAGCTCTGACTGTTTAAAAGATACTGTTAGGTTTCTCTTCTTGTGTTCTGCAGCTCTGACTGTTTAAAAGATACTGTTAGGTTTCTCTTCTTGTGTTCTGCAGCTCTGACTGTTTAAAAGATAATATTAGGTTTCTCTTCTTGTGTTCTAAAGGACTCTCTCACTGTTTAACAGATCTTAGGTTTCTCTTATTGTGTTCTAAAGGACTCTCTCACCGTTTAACAGATAATGTTAGGTTTCTCTTCTTGTGTTCTAAATGACTCTCTCACTGTTTAACCGATAACGTTAGGTTTCTCTTCTTGTGTTCTGCAGCTCTCACTGTTTAACCGATAATGTTAAGTTTCTCTCCTTGTGTTCTGCAGTTCTCACCGTTAAACAGAAAATGTTATGTTTCTCTTGTTTTGTTCTAAACCTCTCACTGTTTAACATATAATGTTAGGTTTCTCTCCTTGTGTTCTGCAGCTCTCACTGTTTAAAAGATAATGTTAAAATTCTAACTCATGCTTCAGTCATTACAGTTCTTCAGTCAAAAACTTCTGGCAACTAAACAACATTCTCCATAAACATCTTTTATTCGCGAATAAATTCTAGTCGTATTTTGGGGAAATAAAGGCTGTTTACGAAGACTAATGTTTAGTTATCAGCTGTGGTGGATTACCTACGAGAATGAACAGGATTAATCCTAGGATACCCAGATGGAAAGGGAGAATCAAGGGAAAAACCTCTTCAGATACAGAAACTTTGTTTACGTGAAAATGATTAAAGAAGTTGGTGAAAAGTACAAAGGTTGATAATGACATGTTAGTCGAGTTTGGTTTGTACAGTACATAGTCATATAGTAAAAGTATAGATCACAACTAGAAGGGGATCAGGAGCTGGAAGGTATAGACTGGAGGGGTGGGGGCGGGCTATTAACTATAGCCTAGACTGGTGAATAGTCCGTTTCTTCTTCCTCCTCTGCTTTTCGAGCCGTTAAGGCTTCATCATCATCATCATCACCTTTCACTCCCTTCAGAGTATAGGCCAGGGAGAAAGGCTCTCCAGTCATCCCTGTTCTTGGAATTATTCTCTGCTTCCTTCCATGTGCATCCCTTGTTTCTGAGCACTGTCATAATTTCTCTTCTCCAAGTAAGTCTAAACCTTCCTCGTTTTCTATTTCCTTGAGGACTCCATGTCAGTGCCTGTCTTGTTATGCTGGTGTCGGGTTTCCTCAGAGTGTGGCCAATCCACCTCCATTGATTTGTAGGTTCATTGACATGATTTCTAGGTTCATAGGTTCTTGTCTTGCCGTTTCCCAGACCTCCTCCTTCCTGATCTTGTACTGCCATTTAATGTTTAAAATCCTCCTCAAGCAGTAGTTCATGAATGTTTGTATTCCCTGTTATATTGTCTTGGTCATAACCCATGTCTCTGAACCATATATTAGGACAGTCTTTACGTTTGTATTGAAAAGCCTAAGTTTGTTTCTTATTTTAGTGTTCTTAGATGACCATGTTTATGCTGTCCTGGCCTTGGTTATTCTAGCTTTAACATCCTTTTCCGTTCCCCCATATTTATCCACTATGCTGCTTACATATGTGAAATATTCTACTTTATAGAGTCGAGCAAGGCTCATCGCTGCAGATAAATTTCGCCTCCGTCCCTCTCTATTCCTAATCTCTTACCAGTTGGTAACACCAATTTCCTGTACATCCTCTTCTATGTTGTCTCTTCATACCTATCTTGATCTACCTCTTGGTCTTGTTTCCTTCATCTCTTGCACATACATCATTTTTATGTGACTGTTCCCTTCCATTTTGTGCAGCTCTCCTAACCTGCGTAGTCTGTTCACTTTCAAGACGTTTATTATCCAGTGTGATTTAAATAAGTTTAGTTCAGTGTTCTTTTAGTTATCCATTCCCACGGTTGGTATCATTTATGTCACCGTAGATTCTTCTTAGGATCTTTTTAGTAATCTGTCAGGTCCTTCCTTCCTCGCCTTCTTTATCCCTAACTGGGGCATAAATTATCAACAAGTGCTTTCCTTTTTTTTGTCCTGGGCTGTTTTTTTCTACCTGTTTACAGGTGTAGTCGATCTTTTTTATCTCTGCTTCAAGACGCCTTCCCCAGGTGTTTCTAGATCTTCTGTGCTTCCTCTTTACCCGGGGATTCCAAGTGATAGCGTGTTTGGTTATGTTTGAGGTGATAGCTTGTTTGGTTATGTTTGAGGTGATAGCTTGTTTGGTTATGTTTGAGGTGATAGCTTGTTTGGTTATGTTTGAGGTGATAGCTTGTTTGGTTATGTTTGAGGTGATAGCTTGTTTGGTTATGTTTGAGGTGATAGCGTGTTTGGTTATGTTTGAGGTGATAGCTTGTTTGGTTATGTTTGAGGTGATAGCTTGTTTGGTTATGTTTGAGGTGATAGCTTGTTTGGTTATGTTTGAGGTGATAGCTTGTTTGGTTATGTTTGAGGTGATAGCTTGTTTGGTTATGTTTGAGGTGATAGCGTGTTTGGTTATGTTTGAGGTGATAGCTTGTTTGGTTATGTTTGAGGTGATAGCTTGTTTGGTTATGTTTGAGGTGATAGCTTGTCTGGTTATGCTAGAGGTGATAGCTTGTCTAGTTATGTTTGAGGTGATAGCTTGTCTGGTTATGCTTGAGCTGATAGCTTTCTGATTACGTTTGACGTGATAGCTTATCTTGTTATGCCTGAGGTGATAGCTTGTGTGATTATGCTTGAGGTGATAGCTTGTGTGGTTATGCTTGAGGTGATAGGTTGTCTGGTTATGCTTGAGCTGATAGTTTGTGTGGTTATGATTGAGGTGATAGGTTGTCTGGTTATGCTTGAGGTGATAGCTTGTCTGGTTATGCTTGAGCTGATAGTTTGTGTGGTTATGATTGAGGTGATAGGTTGTCTGGTTATGCTTGAGCTGATAGCTTGCCTGGTTATGATTGAGGTGATAGCTTGTCTGGTTATGCTTGAGGTGATAGCTTGTCTGGTTATGCTTGAGCTGATAGCTTGTGTGGTTATGATTGAGGTGATAGCTTGTCTGGTTATGCTTGAGCTGATAGCTTTCTGACTATGTTTGAGATGATAGCTTATCTTGTTATGCCTGAGGTGATAGCTTGTGTGGTTATGCTTGAGGTGATAGCTTGTCTGGTTATGTTAGTGGTGATGGCTTGTCTGGTCATGTTTGCGGTGATAACTTGTCTGGTTATGCTTGAGCTGATAGCTTGTGTGGTTATGCTTGAGCTGATAGCTTGTGTGGTTATGCTTGAGGTGATAGCTTGTCTGGTTTTGTTAGTGGTGATGGCTTGTCTGGTCATGTTTGCGGTGATAACTTGTCTGGTTATGCTTGCGGTAGACTTTCGAAGTGGGTGTCCTATCCATAGTTTCTACTTCTCCCAGTATTACTTGTCCCCCTTGCCGAGCTCTCGTTGACGTTTTCGTAGCCGAACTATTTTGACAGAACTGGGTAGCTGACCTATGTCCAGCCTACTCCTTTCTCATCCAGGCTTGGAACAGGCTATTTCGGAGTTATAGTAATAGTATAACATTCTGTCACTAGTTAACACAATCTTTAGACTCGGAAATGCTTTATTTTCCCTAGACACTTGTGTCCAGTTTTTCAATCAAGTTCATATATTTTTTTTTAAAAATCAACAAATTACAAGCCCTTTAAAATAACAAGATTTTATTTGTAAGATGTTTCTCTACAACCGCTGTAACCAGACAATGCAATGTTCCAGAAAATATGAGGTCATATCTGGTTAAAATATTCATACATTTAGGTCACAGAGCGAGCTCTTTGTTGATTCCTCATTCTGGGTCAGTACAGCCATTCCTCTGACGTCATTGGTCGTTTAACCGATGACCGCTTCCTCGCTGTAGATAATTGCATCTCTTTAGTAACTGCAGAACTAGTAACTTCAAACTTAGTAACTATAGAGTTTGTTAGTAACTTCAAACTTAGTAACTATAGAGTTTGTTAGTAACTTCAAACTTAGTAACTATAGAGTTTGTTAGTAACTTCAAACTTAGTAACTATAGAGTTTGTTAGTAACTTCAAACTTAGTAACTATAGAGTCTGTTAGTAACTTCAAACTTAGTAACTTCAAATTTAGTAACTTTGCAATTCTAGCATTAATAACTTTAAACTTTAAAGATAGTATCTTTAGAGTTAGTAATTTCAGAGCTGAGTTAGTAGTTAAACATGTAATTTAGAAACAATAAAGACAGTTTAGATGAAGCTTATGTTCCGTCAACTGTATGTATGTATGTATGTGTGAGCGTTTTTGTGTATGTGCTTTCCAACAGCTTGATATCAACGGGTGTTTTGATGAAAGAAAATCATTTCCTTTTTCAAATATTTATTAATTGATTAGATAAATGTTTTATATTACGAACACATTTAATTAAGGATTAAATTTACGCAGATGAACGCTTTACTCAGATTAGTTGTATGTTAATTTGTAAATCCTCTTCATTAATTGAACTCGATATCATAATACAAAAAGATATGAAAAAAATTACCAGTTAAACAAAATAGATGCAAAATAACTCAGTAAAGTGAATTTAATACATGATTACACAGGAGTAGATGATGTAATTAAAGGGCATTCAGATCTATAGTAGACAGGTGTACAGCTGTTGAGAGACAGACAGTCACACAGATCAACAGACAGACGAATAGAGAGACAGACATAAACATACTTATAAATAAACAGGCAGACAGAGAGACAGACACGAACAGGCTAACAGACAAAGAAGCAGACAGAAGGACAAACAAGAACATGCTGACAGAGAAACAGGCAGACAGAGAGACAGACGGACAGACATAAAACAGACTAAAAAAAGAGAGACAGAGATATAGACATAAAAAGAACAATAAAGAAATAGGTAGACAGAGAGACGGGCATAAACAGACTGACAGAGAAACAGACAGAGAGACAAACAGGCACAGACTGATAGACAAAGAGATAGAACGATGGATATAAACAGACTGATGAACAAAGGGACAAACATAACAAACAGACCAAACTAACCTGGCTATTGTTTCACAGATAAAGTTGTAGTTTCTAGTACATAAATCGTCCTCCCACTGATACTGGTAGCTCTCAGACAAGGCAGCGCAGTCTTCTCCTGAATATCACAATTATACAGAAAACGGTGACATACACGTTCATAGTCTTTCTTGCAAGAATTTTGCGAGTCTCTCTCTCTCTCTCTCTCTCTCTCTCTCTCTCTCTGAACCTTAAGTGCCCAGGGCACATGGGGCTTCCGCAAGGGTTTTCCACAAATGTCCTTTGCCTTTTTTTCTGCTCTTGCCCAGGTGAGTTGTCAGTCATTCGGAGCACATGTCCCAACCATCGCCAGCGTCTTTCCTCAATAATTGTTGTCAGTGGTTTCATCTGCATTTCTGCTAATAAGATGTTATTTCTTATGGTGTTTGGCCAAAATATTTTTCTAATTCTTCATAAACATTTAGTCTGGAAAGAATTCAACTTGTTTTCTATGGTTTTGGTGGTTTTCCAGCGAGTATCAGACTAAAATACATTACAACCTGGCTGGAAATGATCAAAGTTTTTCTTGATACAATGTATGTCCTCTTCTTCTTCTTCGTCCGCTTCTACCACCAAGACCGCCCTATGATCCTACTGAGTTTACGCCTGTGGTCCTTGTTAAGTCCTGTGGTCTCTTGTGTGGTCCTCGAAAGCACCACACGAGATCCCAGAGAGGACCACAAGAGGTTCCGAATATCGCACGGCTTGAGCCTGTATTCTTGGTGGGTCTCAGAAGCGGGATTTCGTGACACCGACAATGTATTAACTATGGATATTTACTCCAAGTGTTTAATGCATTGGCTTCTCAAAGCTAAAGTAAAGGTAAACGGTTCGACTCCGCCTGGTGGAGCCTCTGTCATCTAGCTGTAAACATGAGGTACATTGCGGCTCCAGGAAACCGAGAAATGAAAGCTGGCCAGGTGTGATGGTGTTAAATAACCCACTGGTGTGCTGACAGGTCACGAAAATTATTAGCATTAATTTTTGTCATCCATAAGGTGCTCTCTGTCATGATTGAAATTTGTTTACCTTTATATCTTTACTACTAGTAGGTAAAAGAAAAATTCCCGTTTCCATGCCATTAAAGCATATTGGGGAATAGGATGTTAGGCCCGTATTTTCCATGACCTTCGGCACATGAAAGTCTGATGTGGTCAGTATCACGCCTGGCCGCTTTACCTTCCCAGATTCTCTCTGGTACCCGTTTTTAGAGGCTGGGTGAACCCCGGGCCTTTTTGGTGTGTACCAGAAAAAAATCCCACTGCTGGGACTGAACCCAGTACCACCGGATTAGTAAACCGAGACACTCTGCTAACTAGGCCACCTTACTACTAGTAGATGAAATGTAAAACAAAAATGTTGCAGAATATCTATATAAGACCAGACGTTATAGAAAACGTCCCGTATAGACGGTATAATTTAGAATCATGTGTGTGTGGTGATTTAGAGAACTTAGTCTGATCATAAAACCACAATCGTTGTCATCTCCCTTTCAGACAGGAAGTCTCGCAAAGTGAAAGCCCCTTTATCTTCCATCGCTGGAACATCTATGGCCAGGAGACTGGGCTCAGGTTTGATGTTAACATTTTTATGACGTAACTCCAGGCGCTTTTACACCAGACCCAAGAATGGCTGGGTTTGAAGTCCAAAGAAAAACAATTTTAGATGATAAAAAAGAAATTGAAGACCCAATAAAATAAGTTTAGATGAGAAAAGAGAAATTGAAGACACAAGAAGATGAATTTAGATGATAAAATAAAAGAAATTGAAGACCAAATAAAATAAGTTTAGATGAGAAAAGAGAAATTGAAAACACAAGAAGATGAATTTAGATGATAAAATAAAAGAAATTGAAGACCAAATAAAATAAGTTTAGATGAGAAAAGAGAAATTGAAAACACAAGAAGATAAGTTTAGATGATAAAATAGAAATTGAAGACCCAAGAAGATAGGTTTAGATGATAAAAAGAGAAGTTGAGGACACAAAGAAAATATATTTAGATGATAAAAGTGAAATTGAAGACCCAATAAAATAAGTTTAGATGATACAAGAGAAATTGAAGACCCAAGAAAATAAATTTAGGTGAGAAAAGAGAAATTGAAGACACAAGAAGATAAGTTCAGATGATAAAATAGAAATTGAAGACCCAAGAAGATAGGTTTATTTTATGACGAAACTCCAGGCGGTTTTACACCAGAGCCAAGAATGGTTGGGTTTGAAGTCCAAAGAAAAACAATTTTAGAAGATAAAACAGAAATTGAAGACCCAAGAAAAGTAAAGACTGAATATGTTTTAAAGAAAAAAAAAGAAACTGATTATATTAGAAGAGTTATATAAAAAAAAGACAGACCAGCGCTGGAAGCAGGCACAAGAACAAGGGAAGAATGATACAAATGACAGTTTTTTGTAAACAGTCACCAAGAGATGCCTCATGATAAGCCATGCAAAATACACATAATGTAATTAAAGACCTTGCGTTGTTTATATCGTACAAACTTCCAAACTTCACAAGAACATAAAAGAACACATATTTATCACATATGGTAATGGCACTCAATCATGCTCTTAATACCCTCCTAACTCTTCATCAAAGTTTAGTAACCATTGTCTGTTTGGACATTGTCTGTTTGGACATTGTCTCTTTTGGACATTGTCTGTTTGGACATTGTCTGTTTGAACATTGTCTGTTTGGACATTGTCTGTTTGGACATTGTCTGTTTGGACATTGTCTGTTTGGACATTGTCTGTTTGGACATTGTCTGTTTGAACATTGTCTGTTTGGACATTGTCTGTTTGGACATTGTCTGTTTGGACATTGTCTGTTTGGACATTGTCTGTTTGGAGATTTGGAAGAAATGTAGTAAACCTGCAGAGTTGGAGTCGCTTGGCTGATTGCTGTGCCAGTCGTGGAAGGGATAGATGTGGGACCTGGTGCTAACCCACACCCAGTTTCCTTCCTCGAAGATGTCAGTCCCACCAATCCACACTCTGGAGTCTGTGGAAGTAGGTCATTTTTTAAAAAAATGTCAGTTGTGGAATAAATGGTGTTTGGATAATTTACGAAGGAAATATTTCATGTTTTAATTTTGTAATCTTGTATTTACTCATCAGAAAAAAACATTTCAATGAAAACAGTTTTGTTATATCCACTACCATCAATCAAATTCCTTTGAATGTAAATGCTACAGAAGATTTATTCAAATATCATGGGCACAACAAATAACAAATATATCCATACTACAAGAACTTGATATTGAAGAAGTTTGTCTAGTAAGGAGAATTAAACAGAGAAAACTTATATATTTTGGACATATTTAAACGTCATGAGAATTTAGAGAAGACCGTCTTGGAAGGGTACATAATGGGAAAAGGAAAGAGAGAAAGACCAAGGCGAAGATGGCTGCAAGACATCGTTGATAATCTGCAAATGGATACATCAGCAGCAGGCCATCTTGCTTACAACCGAGAAGCCTACAGGAGTGCTGTTTTGGAGGCAAAGTTCCGCAAGGGAGATGCACATGACTGACTGACTGATTGGCTGGCTGACTGAGCATTTTCTCATGCCTTGGATTTTGTTTCTGTTTTCTTTTTTTTTAATCATATGTACACATGCTTTGTTTCTTCTCGTAGTTTCCGTTAGCCGTCTTTTTTTCATTATATAATGTTTTTTCCCCTGTTTAATATGTCTAATTTGCTTAACTAAAAAAATCAATTTCATCTGGGCAGCAGCTTTGATGTTGAATTTTAAAACTGCCTTCCCTTGTTATGATAATATCGTGGATTATAATCATTACTTTTCTGTGGTTTTTCTCTGACTTTTTTTTTTGTCTGTGTAAAACTGAATCAGAGAACTTTCTCTCATGATCGTCTTACACTTAAGCTTAAAGTATTTGCAGTTTTTATAGAGGTTATGCCTTGTCAGTGAGATTTTGTGTGATTTATTTATCAGTTACATCTTTTCTTATTAACTTGTGTTTCACATGAAACACACAAACAGATTTTCGTTACAAATATATACAACAATAATTATATAAATATGCACAAAGCCACTGCAAGGCTGTGCTAACTAAATTTTTAAAAAAGCTATTTAAAACAAAAGTAAAAATAAGGATCAGTCTTGTAAATTTATATTTTGCCTTCGTTCCATGTTTCGTCGTCTTGTATGTTTTCCTATGATTAAGATGTAAACTGAAATGTCACAAATGTGTGCTCATTAACAAATAAAACTTCCTATTTTTTGTTTGAAATATTTTTAACATTCAAATAAAAACAGTTCACTTTTAACTGATGAAGAATAGTTCACAATCTCTCAGTAAACGCTCTCCTCATATCTTTTAAGCGAACTCTCTGGAGTTTATTTTCCTAATACCGATTTTTAAAAAAATCAGTTATGTAATCAATACTTTATCATCAACAAAGTGAAATTGACGGGTGTTTAAAAATAAAGTAAGGGAACAAACCTGAAATATTTCTAGCTATATCCTTGATGAACTCATTTTCCTCCCCTGACTCAATTTCTACAAGTCTGGCCCCCTGCAGCGAACAAATCACCTGGAGGGAGTGCAAACAATAGTTTATCATCAGAACTCTTATCCTGCGACCGTGTTTGTTAAACTGATGAGTAAATGATGAACATTCGTGCAATGATAATCGACCTTGAATTTGAAGTGTTTGTAGCAATAACGAAGAAACAAACAGTAAGCAGGGTGTTATATACAATATATAATAACCAGTGACATCTTTATGAAACAACGTCGGGATGTAAAGAATATATTGTAAGTTATCCTTTAATTCCTTTGATACAGGTGCCAAAACTGTAATCTATTCACGTCTGTTATTTATTATCTCTATTTGTAGTGTTATTAATGTATCCGTCACATACGACTCAGGCATTACATGTAACCAAGGGCAGTGGCTGCACACCCCATATGAACGCTAGATCACGGACTACACACATTCAACACAAAGTTGGAGTCATCTCCCTAAAAATACTGAAGGAAATCCTGATGTCAAGGGCCGAACAAGTATGGGATTGCCCCGAGTGTAATGAAGCAGCCCATCAGTATCAGCAACAGAGCTAGGCTCCATTTTTACAGTGACGGTTAATGTGATGGTTTTATTGTTGGTAATGATATAGACACTTAACAAACCACTAGAAAGAGAACAACAGCATTTGGAATGAAATGTTACAGAAGGGCACTTAGAATATCATGGATAGAACAAAGATCAAGTAAAGAGATATTGATGGGATTAGGAACAATCAGGGGATCCCCAAACAAGCTATAAAGTGGAAAACAACAGGCTGAAAAAAAAGAGGTCGACCACGTGAAACTCTAAAGAGGACATTGTTAAGAGAGGCCAGTTCATGGGCATAGCATCCTTGATGGGACTGAAAAACTCACCGAAGACAGGAAATCTTGCCGGATTACCACGCGGGCCCTATATGACGTTTAGCGGCACGGGAAGATGGGATTAGGTGTCGAAGGAAACTGTCTCGTCAGCACCATAAAAATGAGAAAGCTGAGATACTTCGATCACATAAGAGGTGGGACAGGGTCTTGGTGAGCTTTGGTTCATCAGCTCTGACCTGAAGGCAGCACGTCAGCTATGGGCCACGGGTTGTCAAAGTGGACAATGTCTTTACCAGAGTTGCTTTCAGGTGGTCTAAAGTTGTAGAAACAACTATTTCAACTCACTTACCGCAGCTGGACCAAGGTTGTAGAAACAACTATTTCAACTCACTTACCGCAGCTGGACCAAGGTTGTAGAAACAACTATTTCGACTCACTTACCGCAGCTAGGTCAAGGTTGTAGAAACAACTATTTCGACTCACTTACCGCAGCTAGGTCAAGGTTGTAGAAACAACTATTTCGACTCACTTACCGCAGCTAGGTCAAGGTTGTAGAAACAACTCTTTCGACTCACTTACCGCAGCTAGGTCAAGTTTGTAGAAAAAACTATTTAGACTCACCGTAGCTGGGCCAAGGTTGTAGAAACAACTATTTCGACTCACTGTAGCTGGTCCAAGGTTGTAGAAACAACTATTTCGACTCACCGTAGCTGGGCCAAGGTTGTAGAAACAACTATTTCGACTCACCGTAGCTGGGCCAAGGTTGTAGAAACAACTATTTCGACTCACGTACCGCAACTGGTCCATACTGGACCATATTGACTTATTCTTCTATTTTCTTACGAAGTCTGCCCATTATGATTTTTAACAGAATTTTACTGGCATGACTAATCAGTGCAACAGTTCCATAGTTTGTGCATAATTACAGGTTACCCTTTTTTGGCAGTTGTATGAATACAGTTCTTTTCCATTCTTTTGGCCAAATACCTGAATGTCACATCTTTTTACATAGTGCATGATAGATTGTTGCACATTCCTTTCCTCCTGCTTTAATAAGTTCAGCTGTTATCTCATCACATCCATTTTACCATTTTTCAGATTCTTTATTGCCCATAAAACGTCTTCTATTGTCGGTTCGGGTTCTTTTTCCTCCAATAATAATTCACACTGAAGATTTCTGTTTTCACAATCAGTTGTTTCATATATTCCTCTGCAATATTCCTTCTATCTTTCTAGAATTTCCTCTGTCGCTGACTAGGTATTCCCCATCTCGTCACACATTACATTTACCTTAGTTGTGACATTTCTCCTCATTATCTTGGTCCAGGATTGTAGAAACAACTCTTTCGACTCACCGTAGCTGGTCCAAGGTTGTAGAAACGACCATTTCGACTACCCGCAGCAGGACCAAGGTTGTAGAAACAATTATTTGACTCACTTAATGCAGCTGGACCAAGGTTGTAGAAACAATTATTTCGACTCACTTACCGCAGCTGGTCCAAAGTTGTAGAGGTAACTATTTCTACCCATTTACCGCAGCTGGACCAAGGTTGTAGAAACAACTGTTTCGACCCACTTACCGCAGCTGGGCCAAGGTTGTAGAAACAACTATTTCAACTTACAGCAGCTGGACCAAGGTTGTAGAAATAACCCGATCCACTTACCGCAGCTGGACCAAGGTTGTAGAAACAACTATTTCAACTTACCGCAGCTGGACCAAGGTTGTAGAAATAACCCGACCCACTTACAGCAGCTGGGCCAAGGTTGTAGAAACAACTATTTCAACTTACCGCAGCTGGACCAAGGTTGTAGAAATAACCCGACCCACTTACCGCAGCTGGACCAAGGTTGTAGAAATAACCCGACCCACTTACCGCAGCTGGACCAAGGTTGTAGAACCAACTGTTTCGACCCAATTACCACAGCTGGATCAAGATTGTAGAAACAACTATTTCAACTTACAGCAGCTGGGCTAAAGTTGTAGAAATAACTATTTCAACTTACCGCAGCTGGACCAAGGTTGTAGAAATAACCCGACCCACTTACCGCAGCTGGAACAAGGTTGTAGAACCAACTGTTTCGACCCACTTACCGCAGCTTCAGCCCACGATACCGGGGTGTCCCCGTAACCATAGCAAACTTCGCCATAAGCAACCCAGCCTTCCTTACATTCCTGACCTGAAATTCAGAAAAAAAAAGGTTGCCATTTTTTAATTATTTAACAGAACCTGGATTTACAGCACGAATTTATAGGTCAGATACTCAAATCCACGATCATCATATTCCTCGCACTAACCGTGGACTAACCAGATGGGAAAAGAGCGACGTTAGAGCTGGCTGCAAACATTGAAGGGCTGCGCAAGATGGAGAAGCATGATCCCCAACGTTCTTCGGCGCGGCAGAAGGTGAATGAAGGAGATGTACTAGTCACTTCATTAAGTAACAAGTTTGCTAATAGTCACAGTAAGCTCTGTACACTGTCTCTTATATTTAATTATAGGGGTCCTCTGTACTCTTATGTATTTCCTCTTCCTTTGCCTTAAAATTTCCAGTTGTTATATGTTATTACTTAACGGTAAAGGAATGAATTGCGAAACTGTCACTGCACGCTGTTAAATCATAAGTTATAGAAACTGCCAGCTAGTGCCACCATCAGCACGAACTCCGTAGCGCCGTCATTTCTCTTCCTTTTCAGAGTGTGAACATTGATACCCTTTTTTTTTCTCGTGGCTGGGTGAACCCCGGGAGTTCTTGCGAGCCATGGTTGAAAATCGAAACCGGGTCGCTTGGTCGGCGAGCGAGTGACTAATCCACTGCGCTAAAGCGGCTCCCATTATTATTACTTACCACTAACTCACTTGTTACTCAGTTACTCGAGGAGAATGTTTTAACAGTGATTGTAAATCAAATAAATGATCAACTTCCTTAAAACAACCAGCCAGAAGTTTTGTGATTCTCATGGTTCGGTACACTTCCTCTCATGAAGATAGTACGAAGCAACTTTTAATATTCATAGCAGGAGATACACTCTAGCAGTTCTTGTGAACTGTCAGAGATTCATGTCAGTAATAAGATCAAGAAAACTTGTTTCAGCATAAATTATAATCTTGACTGGTGTTGTTGGTTAGCGGGATAGGGGCATCCCCTATCAAAGGAGAAGTAAGACGCCTAATTACCTCCGTTAGTCTACGGGACACCCTTGAGCAATGTGGAGTACCCGTATAGCCCCAATATCAGGGTGACGTGAAGCCATGGGAGCAGGTGGTGGATGGAATGGGAGAGCAGGCAACAGATAATGTTGGTTATGGTCACCATTCTACGATGGTAGGCAGATGATCTCAATGTAGGGACAATGGCTGCGATCACTGACTTGTACAGTCAATGCCCAGAAGGAAAGCAATGGTAAACTACCTTCTGGAAATATATCAAGAAACCCAAACATCAACATAGAAGGTTTGTCGTTGATAATCTGCAAATGGATGCATCAGCAGCAGGGCATCTTGCTTACAACTGAGAGGCCTACATGACAGCTGTTAGGGAGGCAAAGTTCCGCAAGGGACATGCACATGACTGACTGACTGACTGACTTACTGACTGATTGGTGTTGGCATAGTTTTATTCTAGGAAGACATTAATTGCTAGATGTGAGTTTTGCTGAGCACAATTTTGCCCAGTAGCTCCTCCCATGCTTGATTGTACCAAAGATGACTTTGATTATTAGGCTACATTTCTAACAAATAATGTTGCATGGACAAATCTCTTTTCTTTGGGTCTTTCGTATTCGAATTAGGCCCATTTTCTTTTCTCTTGTAATAATGGTACATCCTTCAGCGAAGCCATTCTCTAAGGTTTTCGCTCTGTCGCCAGTTTTTCTTGTGTCTCGCCTGTTGACTGAAACATCTGTCATGAATGACTTACAGATGTCTCTGTTTATCTCATTTTAAAAAATTAGAACAGTCATTACTTAACAGCATTCTACAACACAACAGTATGTACAGTAGCCTTGACAACAGGGGAGTTAAGTGACATTTTACATATATTCGGAATCTAGCTGCTTGATTACGGAAGCTACACCGCCATAGAAAAAAAGGGGAGACAAACTAAAAAATATCGAAAAGAGACATTACACAAATCAACAACGTTATAAAATACCCGCTGCTCTGTTCATTGTTAAAGAACTGTGTGATGACATACGCCTAGAACGTGTCAAGCCAAACGAACATAAAAGAAGAGAAATTAAAGTGATCAAAAACTTACTTTGTGAGAGACTCACTAGAAGAGCCAAAATGAAGATACAAAAGTGTCTTAAGGCCATTTGTCGTCTTTGAGGCGTCTAGAAGCACACAACGATTTCCTACAAGGACAGAAGTAGTTTTATCTTTTGTCTTGTATAGAGTTTATATTCTTCGCAATTATTAATTTAGTACAATCGTGACTGAAGGTTCTCCTGCCAGATAAGGAAACGTAAATACTGTACAGGGCCACAGAAACCGTGATAAAGTTTATGCAGGTATAGTCTGAGCTAAGAAATTTTCCTTAATCTTTCTCTCTCCCACACACACACACACACATACAACAAATACATACAGGCACTCTCTCTTCAGTTTTTGTAAAAACAGCTTTAAAGTCACATTTTTGTACTAGCAAAGGCCAGTTCGTTATAGCAGACATTCACTTTCTATGTCCTATAAGGTATACATGCCCTAGAGGTGGGAGCTGTTAGTGCTTCCACATTTCTAGGCCACTACAGGATCTGAGGTACGGTTCCCAGCATCTGGCCTCGCTGTCTTTCTTTTCCTAGGGGAACCCCAGGTACCCATTTTTTGAGGCTGGGCTGACCCTGATACCCATTTCTTTTTGGATGCTGGACTGACCCTGAATGCTTGTCGATTTGAACACAAACTCCTCCAGAGAGGAAACTGAACAGAGACCTTCTGGTCGAGAAGTGAGTGCACTAACCAGTCCACCACTGAGGCGCCAGACGTTCGCTTTACTAAGTATATTGAAAGTGTATATAAAAAAAGCACAATGTGTTAGATGATCTGCATTAAAGAAACACCACTGAAATAAAAGTTATTTTCCCCTGTCACACGTGTCTATTAGATACAAAAATGTGTACATATAAGAACAGAATCAGATGTAAAGAACAAAATAAAATAACCCTGCCAGTTCTATGTAACCTGTCGACAGCCTGTCTCACAGCAGGAAGTCACAAACAGAACAAGAACCAAAAAAATTAATATAAGTTGTCTGTTTATTTGTGTTAAATTTTTTTATACTCCACGAAGCGTCAACAAAGATCTACTCTCCAGTGATGCAGGCCATTGGAAGACTGTCATTTCAACTTTCTGGCATGATCTAACAGCATCTAACGTGTCATCTCAGCTTTCTGATAGGATCTAACGCCATCTAACGTGTCATCTCAGCTTTCTGATAGGATCTAACGCCATCTAACGTGTCATCTCAGCTTTCTGATAGGATCTAACGCCATCTAACGTGTCATCTCAGTTTTCTGGCATGATCTAATAGCATCTAACGTGTCATCTCAGCTTTCGGATAGGATCTAACGCCATCTAACGTGTCATCTCAGTTTTCTGGCATGATCTAATAGCATCTAACGTGTCATCTCAGCTTTCTGATAGGATCTAACGCCATCTAACGTGTCATCTCAGTTTTCTGGCATGATCTAACGCCATCTAACGTGTCATCTCAGTTTTCTGGCATGATCTAACGCCATCTAACGTGTCATCTCAGCTTTCGGGCATGATCTAATAGCATCTAACGTGTCATCTCAGCTTTCTGATAGGATCTAACAACATCTAACGTGTCATCTCAGCTTTCTGATAGGATCTAACAACATCTAACGTGTCATCTCAGCTTTCGGGCATGATCTAATAGCATCTAACGTGTCATCTCAGCTATCTGATAGGATCTAACGCCATCTAACGTGTCATCTTAGCTTTCTGATAGAATCTAACAACATCTAACGTGTCATCTCAGTTTTCTGATAGGATCTAAAGCCATCTAACATGTCATCTCAGTTTTCTGATAGGATCTAACAACATCTAACTTGTCATCTCAGTTTTCTGATAGGATCTACCGCCATCTAACGTGTCATCTCAGTTTTCTGATAGGATCTAACAACATCTAACGATGCTCCTGGTAGTAGAAATTGTCACAGTTAGCCGCCATATTTCAACAGTTACAAGTAAAAACTCATCTCAGAACAGTATCTGCGCCTATAACAAGAAATGTAATGAACGTATTGAATGATGATTAAAATATGACGTATATAAGATCAAACTGTGCTGTAAAGTACATTCATTCTATCCTATGAGAACATTTTGTCTTGTATAATATTATGTTGTTGCTGTAGACTAGATATATTTTGGTGTAGTAGAGAAAGAAAAGACTTGGCAAGGATATAAAACTTCTACTGGTAGGGCTACCGAAAGAAAGGACAATGATGAGCTCGTCTAAACTCTGCTGTCTTGTCGAAATCGTGATCCAGCGGTAGTTAACTTTTACATCTGCCTAGAATATGGTGCCCTCAGCAAAAAAATGTAATAGACGTTTGTTTTGGAATGTGCATCTGAAACTAGCATAGATTAACAAAACTGGTAGTGATGAAGAAATGTAAGGGAGTTTGTGTATGCAGCTTTAGAAAAAAAATTAATATTTAGAGCAGATACTAAAACCTATCAAGTGGAACACAACAGGCCGAGGAAAAAGATGTCGACCACATGAAATTCTAAAGAGGACATTGTTAAGAGAGGCCAGTTCAGTGGGCATAACATCTCTCGATGACGTTGAAAAACTCGCAGAAATCTTGGCGAACTACCATGCGGGCCCTTTGACGTTCAGCGGCACGGGAAGGATTAAGATGTAAGACTTAAAGGATCGTGGGATTTGGCGCAGGTAACCAAGAACTCCATTACACGTTCACATGGTACAACCCGATAAAGAAAAAAAAGGAATGATCATTCATCATTCTCTCAACACTACTTTCCTTCCTTCCTTCCTTTCTTCTTCTTCTTCTTCTTCTTCTTCTTCTTCTTCTCTCTCTCTCTCTCTCTCTCTCTCTCTCTTTTTTTCTCCAATGTTTACTTTCTTGTTACTATATGCCTCCATAGAATGTCTACTAGCCACTCATAGCATGACTCGCCAGCCACCGAGTTCTGTTCTAAAAGAACATAGTTCTAAACGTAACGTGCTAGATCTTGTTAGAAATTATCTTAGTGAATGTGCAAGAATGGAATGTCAGAAGAGCTTCATAAAAGTGTAGTGTGTGTTTATTATGTTCATGTGTGCGCGCGCGCTATCTTGTTGGATTAGTTACCTCTTATGTAGTTCATTATCCTATATATGTGAATAATATTTTCATCCTACATTTTTATATATTTTTTCATGTAATCTATATACTTATATTTCATATAGTTTCATCTTGCATTTATATATCCATAAATATAATGTAATTTTGTACACTTTATTAAATAGAGCGTGTTGGAAGAATGAAAGATGGAGTGATGAAGGGCAGAATGTAAGACGGGCCTGCGCGACCAATTCTTCACCCTTTTAAAATAAAGATCATTCATTCATTCATTCATTCATTCATTCATTCACTTCCCCCCTTTTACTGTAACTGAGCTACTTGAAATGTTTTCTTTCAGGCATACACTGAACGTAAGAAGATCTACTGTTGCCAACTCTTTATCTCACATCCTACCTTTATTGTAAGTTCTTCAACACCAGCTTCTACTTCTAGACAGATACAAATGACATAAAACAGAAGAACAAAAACATATGGACCAGACACCGAGTTCGTATGTCAAAGTAGGAAGTACTGATCGCACGGAATTACATTTTCAAATTCACATTTCTGCTTGCAAGCGATGGCGACCATGACATTGGTGAAAAGCAGAAATTAACAGATTTCAGGTGAATCTGACAATTTCAGGTGTCTCTGACAATTTCAGGTGACTCTAACAATGAGAAGAGACAGTGATGAAATCTGTTTGGTTTTGAATGTGAGAGTACGTGGTAGAACAAGAGAAATTCAGATACAAAAGAACCGACGTGAATCTTCAGAAATGAAATCCTTATCGTTACAAGCTTTGCTTCTAAGGTCTGTTATAGCCGGAGGTGGGGTGGAGGATACGCTCTCCACTCCAATGAAATGTCTCCAAGGCGTGCGTCTCAAATGGCCTCTGACAGTCAAGTCCAGCTTCTGGCCTTCTCGTAGCAGAACTCTTCAAACTGAAAGGAGAAGGGGCCAAGGCGAATGTCTGGCGCCTGAAAACCAGATGCTTCGCGTAGATGAGAGTCATGTTTGATAGCTTATCTACCACTTCTGGCGAGATTCTTCAGTTGCCGTGCGTAGGAGTGGGGCTCCTCCCGGCCAATGAAGAAAGGTGCGAATGGGGTTGCCGCGCGGCGCTATTGTGGAAAAGGTGAAAGAAAGGATTAAGTGAAGTAATCAGTAGTCTCGAAGTCAGAACTATTCAAATCACGGCACCTCTGTTCTGGAGGTCTGCCACGTCCTGTGTGCACTCATATTGGGCGAATTGCCAGAACCGGCTTACCCAAGGGTTAAGACACTGCTGGCGAGATTATTCGGATGCTGCACGTAGAGTGAAACTCTCCCGGCCAATGAAGAACGTGCGAAAAAGCAATCAGGGTATGGCGCAGAAGTGAAAAGATGATGGAAAGGATAAAGTGAAGCTTAATCGGTATGTCCAGTAATCTCGCGGCAAGAGCTACTCATAACACGGCACCTCTGTTATAGAGGCCGGCCATGTCCGATATACACCCATACTGGTGAAATATGCCTAAACAGGCTTAAACCAGGGGAAAAACTCAATGGCTACTCATGTCACGGTACCGTCGCTCTAGAGATCGGTCACGTCCTAAACACGACATTAAAGGGATAATACGCCTAAACCGGCTAAACCCAGGGGTGAAACTTACTAGTGGCGAGGATTCGTCCTCCTGGACAAAAACTCCATCCTGGTCACAACTATGAAGGGTAGCGGCCACGACCACAAAATGCTGAAGTCGGAGACACTGGACCAGTGTAGTCTAGATAGGCAACCACCCGGCGGGGATGTATGTGTATCCTAATCACGCTGAGGTTTTCCGATGAGAAAGTCCAACGATGGACTGGATGAGCAACTACCTCTCATCTGACGGTGATACACGGGTATCCCAAAGCACGTCGAGGTTATCAAGTGAGAAAGTCTAACTCTAGATTAAACTGGTGCAACGAAAACCAAGGTGTCATGCAATCCCGCTTCGGGTACCCACCGAGAATACATGCTCAAGCGCTACGATACTCTGAAACTCTTGTAGTCCTCTCATGGATCTTGTGTGGTCCTTTCGGGGAACAAAGGGGAACCACGGGACCTATCGAAGACCACAGAAGTAAATTCAGTAGGATCACAGGGCGGTCTTGGTGGTAGAATCGAAAAAAGAAGAAGAAGAAGAAGAAGCTACAAGCTTTGAGTCCGTACTTAAGGTGAGTATGCAAATACAAGAGAGGGTAGAATAATCGAATTATATATTGTAGTTTGTTCTAGGAGACATGGTATTTCTCCAGCAGGTAGCGAGAGCAGAGAATGTGCGAGCAAGTGATAGAATCGATTCAGGATTTAGAGTGGGTGGATCAAATGGAAATAGATGTATGTATCTTTCAACAGACAACACTAATATGAGAATGAAACGATGGCTTCTCAGGGACGTGTATAGAAGATTTACTAAGATGAGCCAAGATGTAAATTAAATGTAAGAAAGCATTTTAATATATATATACATATATATATATATATATATATATATATATATATATATATATATATATATATATGTCTGTTAGTGTGTGTTTATGGATGTATATATATATATATATAGGCCACTCAATCAGTCATTCGCATGTCCCAAGCGGTACTTTGCCTCCCAAACAGCTCTTTTGTAGGCATGTCGGTTGTATACAAGACGCCCTGATGCTGACGCATCCGTCTGCAGATTATCAACGATGTCTTGCAGTCATCTTCGCCTTGGTCTTTCTCTCTTTCTTCTTCCTATTATGTACCCTTCCAAGACGTTCTTCTCCAAATTATCCTGACGTTTAGTGTGTCCAAATTATTTAAGTTTTCTCTGTTTAATCCTCTTTATTAGCCGACCTTCTTCACTTTTAATTTCTTGTAGTATGGATATATTTGTTCTTTTTTGTGTCCATGATATTTGAAGAACTCTTCTGTAGCATTTACATTCAAAGGCATTTATGTGTTTCTCAGCTGTTTTGTTAAGTGTCCAGGTCTCACAGGCATATGTTGTGATATGAAAGATGCATGCCATAAAAATATTATTTTTATAGTTTTGCCTTTTCCTCTCCACAGCTTCTTTAGTTGTTTTATTTTCTGAAGAACGACAGATTTCCTCCCTTTAATTTCCCTCATTGTATCTCCATTATTAGTTAGCAGTGATCCTAGATATTCAAAACTCTCCACCTCTTTCAGTTTTTCCTCATTGAAACAAGGTGTTGAGACCTAGCACCGTATCTTCCTAGAACTCCAAGTTGATGTTCTTTACAGCCTATGCCGTGAAAGTGTTGAGATCTAGCACCGTATCTTCCTAGAACTCCAAGTTGATGTTCTTTACAGCATATGCCGTGAAGGTGTTGAGATCTAGCACCGTATCTTCCTAGAACTCCAAGTTGATGTTCTTTGCAGCCAATGCCGTGAAGGTGTTGAGATCTAGCACCGTATCGGATTGGTAACGGATCGTGGCGGTTAATTTCTCTCAGTCTCTGGGCGAAACTTAAAAGCAGAACGTGAGCAGTTCGTCTGAAGCAAACTCCACCACCACGACGGCTATGGAGATCCCTGTCCCATTGGCCAGACTAGACGTGTAAGCGGAGAGGTAGGGCAGGGTCTTGATCGTAGTCAACCCTGACGATAGCATGTCAATTATGTTTTGTTCCACAAACACCATATATATATATATATATTCATATATATACAAACTCACATACATACATATATACATACATACATACATACATACATACATACATACATACATACATACACGCATACATGCACTTATATATCATAGTCTTCACAATACCACGTCTTATTCACATTTTTTCTTTCAGAAAGAGAGAACGACTTTGATGGCCTCGTTAGTGAAGCTTATATTAACAAGCCGCCAGAGAAACACGGTATTTTATCATTTCTAGGTTGTTTGTCTGTCAGATCTCTTATATTTATACTACTCTTATATTTCTTTTTTTAATTTCAGTTATATTTCTCTTACATTTCTATTATATTTCATTTTATTTCCCTTACATTTCAGTTATATTTCATTTCAGTTGTATTTCTCATATATTTTTCTTATATTTCAGTTATATTTCTCTTATATTTCAGCTATATTTCTCTTATATTTCAGCTATATTTCTCTTATATTTATGTTTTATTTCTGTTATATTTATCTTATATTTCTGTTATATTTCTGTTATATTTATCTTATATTTCTGTTATATTTCTTTTATATTTCAGTTGTATTTCTTTTACTTTTCTTTTATATTTCTCTTCTACTTCAGTTATATTTGTCATATATATTTTAGTTATATTTCTCTTAAATTTCTCTTACACGTCTTTCATATTTCTCTTATATTTCCCTTGTATTTTTCTTATATTTCAGTTATATTTCTCTTATATTTCATGTATATTTCTCTTGCAATTTATCTTATATTTTACTTAGACTTCTCTTATATTTCACTTACACTTCTCTTATATTTCTCTTATATTTCCATTATACATCTCCTATTTTTTCTCTTTTGATTCAGTTATACTTCTCTGATATTTATCTTATACTTCTCTTATATTTCTCTTATATTTCACGTATATTTCACTCATATTTCTCTTATATATCTCTTATATTTCTCCTGAGTATTCATAAAATCCTCCATCTTCTTGTTGGGCCTGGGACAGCTTTAGCAGGGCCTGGTTGCCAGGACGTTTCAGTGTGATCCAGGTCGACCTGCATGACTAGCATAGCCCCTCAGTGTTTTAATTCAGAACAACCAGCGGCACGTGCATACAGCTGGAAAACATCTTGATATAGGGCACGGAGACGACCAAGGAAAAAGTGGATAGATCGGGTGAAACACACGCTGAAGAAACATAGTATGCTACCAAAACATAGTATGCTACCAAAACATAGTATGCTACCAAAACATAGTATGCTACCAAAACATAGTATGCTACCAAAACATAGTATGCTACCAAAACATAGTATGCTACCAAAACATAGTATGCTACCAAAACATAGTATGCTACCAAAACATAGTATGCTACCAAAACATAGTATGCTACCAAAACATAGTATGCTACCAAAACATAGTATGCTACCAAAACATAGTATGCTACCAAAACATATTATGCTACCAACACATAGTATGCTACCAAAACATAGTATGCTACCAAAACATAGTGTGCTACCAAAACATAGTGTGCTACCAAAACATAGTATGCTACCAAGGCCTCTAACCTTGCTCTGGACCGATGTCTGAAACTTCCTGCGACACTAATGGCATAAGAAGAAGAAGAAGAAGAAGAAGAAGAAAAAGAAGAAGAATCTTTCATTAAGAAAATAGATTCAAAACTTTGTGCACATTACAAGTTTATTTTCACAGTTAAACCAGCCAAAATGCTATCACTCTATAAGACTGATTCAATCAATTTTATTTAACACGTTTATCAGCATCTCCATTACTGTTTTCAGCTGTAGCTGTAGAGCGCCGTTTACACTTTATGGCAGTTTGCTTTCTGTATCAGCCTACTATAGCCCCTTCAGCTCTGTCAGAAAGTAACACATAAATATAGTTAACATCTACAGAAAATAAGACAGAAATGTAGTTAACATCTATACAAAATGTCTGCCACTAAATATTTATATCCACATTCAAGCCCTTTGTTAGATTAATATTTAACGCTGGGTTATAACACTTAGGCTCAAGTCTCTTACATCTTCTTACATCCTTCCAGTGCTGTTAAACGTCACATAGGGCTCGCATAGTTGTTTGCCATGTTTTCCTGTTTTAGGCGCGTTTTTCAACTTCATCAAGAGATGTTATGCCAACTAAACTGGCTTCTCTTAACTTGTCCTCTTAAGAGTTTCACGCCGTCGGCCTCTTTTTCTTTGGCCTATTGTGCTCCACTTGATAGTGTGTTTTAGTATTCTCTGATTATTTCTTTTCATCACATGGCCTACATATGTCAATCTTTTTTCTCTGATCACCCATGAGACAGGTTGTTGTTTGCTCATGTGTCTTATCTCTGTGTTGTTCTTAAATGCGTTCCACTTTATAGCAAGAATTTTCCTGAGGCATTTGTTTTCAAAAGAGTCTAATTTCTTGTCTGTTTCTTTAGTTGATTTCCAGCTTTCGCATGCATGAGGGTGGACGTCACATTTGAATTGAATAATTTTAACTTGGTTTTTGTGCTTATAATTTTTGAATGCCATATGTTCTCAAGATTTTTGAATTAGAATGCTGCTTTTTGCAATTCGAATTCTAACTTCCTTTCTGGTGTCACCATCCTGGTCTATGTAGCTGCCGAGGTATGCAAACTGGTTTACTTCATCAATAATTGTTTCTTCTATATACAATTTTCCTATTTGATTAATGAGGAGTTTCATTATTTTTGTTTTGTCTTTGTTAATTTCAAGACCTATTTTGCTAGCTAAGGAAGACAGATAATCTGTTTTTTTGTCATCCATCGATTTCACATTGTCACTGATAGGAGTTATGTCATCAGCAAAAGCAAGATCTTCTATTTGGGTCCCATATACCCAATCAATGTTGGTTTTACCTGTGCAGCATTTTTTCATTATAAAGCTATAGCAATTCCCCAAAACAAAGGAGATAACATACATCCTTGTTTCACGCCTGTTTCAACCTGGAACCATTCGTTCATTCCTTCTCCTGTGTTCACTGCACAAATGTATCCGGTGTAGAGATCTCTAATGATGTTGACAGTTTTAGATGGTATTCTATATAGTCTTAAAATTATTTAAATTGAATCTCTGTGTATGCTATCAAATGAATGGATGTGATCAAGAAAATAGAACTCGTCAATGGATGGGATGAAGAAAATAGAACTAGTGAATGGATGGAATGAAAAAACGTGTTGTACACTAACCGTCAGAAGTCATTATGTTATTATTATTGAAAACCACAATGCGCGTAAAATTCAATTTAAAATTCTAATTGATTTTTAAAAGTTTCGTAGACACAAGAGATATATATTTTAAATTCTCTACAACTAACATCGGAGGAAAACACCTTCAACTTGCAGTATTAGATTTTTTGTTGTGTCTCATCTGAAGTGTTTAACTCTTTCACTAGAGAAGTGCATTCTATCCTCTGCAAAAATAAATTCTGATGAGAGGTTTTGGTAGAAAGGAATTGGATGGAATTTATTTCGTTATTTATAAAATTTGGCTGTGTATGTAAGGTGTCGCTTTTCATTTTATTTAGACTTTGCTTGAATATAACTCTTAGCTTTGACTTATTATTTATTTATTTTGGGGCTAGATCTATCAACACTGCCAAGGTTGTTTGGGAGTGAGAGAATTAAACCACATTCTCTCTTGTTTTCACATGAAAAAAAAACAATAGCAACAGCTTAAACATCCGACTTACTTTGTCTCACACACAAAGTTGTACGCGTGGTTACATCTGTCTTGAACCCACTGATAGTTGTGGCTGGACCACATTACCAGGCAGTTGTCCTCTGTGATTCAGACCAAAAAATAAATTAGTTTGGGATTAATGCATCTTGGGTGAAAAAATGAAAGAGTCAAACCGTCAAACCTCCAACTGCTGAACTTTCAGCACTCACCCACACACACACATGTCTGAGTGGGGGCTCTTTGATCTAGTTTGTAAATTGACTGGAAAAAAAGGTGTTCCCTTGTACAAGAGTGTATCTGATTGCCATGTTTTAGTTCTGGTAACAAGACAAGATTGTGCTATTCCCTCCTATACCTTCGTTAGGCAGCCAAAATTTTAAAAAAGCAAGGACAAGCCAAAAGTAATTAAATAGTAAAATTAAATTCAGCATTTCAAAAAATAAAAATTGTTAATAAATCTTCATCTTAAAAAGTGGAGAAAGGAAGGCGTTTGTAGAAGATCCTTACAGAAGCCCCTTACAGAAGCCCCACGTGCTTTTGACAACTAAAAAAGAGAGAAAGAGAAATCTTCATCTTAGAAAAGCACTTGGAGATTTTATCAATATTGGTAAGATTTATTTTTTTAAAATTAAACATATTCCATAAGCTGTAGTTCTTTTTTCTTGCATAAATATGTGCTTTGCTTCTTGTGTAAACATCAGTCTAAATCAAAGAGAGGACCAAACGATGCGTGTAAACAATATTATTTCACGGCTTTGTTATGCTGTTTCAAGTTCACCTCTCCTTTTCACTGTTAACTTTACGATGTTAAATTTACTGATAGATTTTTAAAATGTCCCTCAGATGATGTTGCTAGAGGTGTTCGACAGAGTCGAAAGCGTCTTAGTTCAACTTAAACTACACACACATTCACAGGCAAGACACTTTCTCCAAATCAAATGCTCAGACAAGACACTTTCTTTATACAAAGTCCCGAGGCTAGATATTTTCTCCATACCCAATCCCCCAAAAAGACACTTTCTCCAAACCTATTCCCCAGACAAGACACTTTCTTCCAACCAAATCACCTGGCAACATAACTTTCTCCAAACCAAATCCCCAGACAAGACACTTTCTTCCAACAAAATCACCTGGCAACATAACTTTCTCCAAACCAAATCCCCAGACAAGACACTTTCTTCCAACAAAATCACCTGGCAACATAACTTTCTCCAAACAAAATCCCCAGACAAGACACTTTCTTCCAACCAAATCACCTGGCAACATAACTTTCTCCAAACCAAATCCCCAGACAAGACACTTTCTTCCAACCAAATCACCTGTCAACATAACTTTCTCCAAACCAAATCCCCAGACAAGACACTTTCTTCCAACCAAATCACCTGTCAACATAACTTTCTCCAAACCAAATCCCCAGACAAGACACTTTCTTCCAACCAAATCACCTGTCAACATAACTTTCTCCAAACCAAATCCCCAGACAAGACACTTTCTTCCAACCAAATCACCTGTCAACATAACTTTCTCCAAACCAAATCCCTAGGTGAGGCATTTTCTGCATATTAAATTCCAAAGGGAGGCAGGAAACATATAAGAAAAATGAAATTTGGAAACTTCCACAAATATTTCTAACATTTACTTGCTCCAGGTCCGCTTTCTAAGACGAACGCACTCGATACTGAAGCAGACGAAAACGAGATGTTAATGAAAGCTATCAGGAATCACAATACTCGGTCGCCTTTCGTGCCTGATTCGACCTATATTTGGTTTAAGATGGTCGACGCCAATAAGAATGGGACATTTACATTTTACTAGCTCGATGTCACTAAGATTGCGACAAATTCAGTTATGCATGGTCGACGTCACTAAGAGTGGGGCAAATTTATTAATACAAGGTCAACGTCACTAAGAGTGGGGCAAATTCAGTTATGCATGGTCGACGTCACTAAGAGTGGGGCAAATTTAGTTATGCATAGTCGACGTCACTAACAAAGCTCCTGTAAATATGAAGTAATAACACCAGTGCTTGTAACAGAACTTACTGAACCGGGACTTACCAATGTCATTGTGATCGTTGTCATTTTGATACCAGTCTGAAAATGCCGAGAGATCGTTCTGGCTTCCAATCCACTGCCAGTTGCTGTCATTAAACATGTCAGTTCCTCCAATCCAGGCGCGCGACGCTAGAAAACGTTCAACACAAGAACTGATGTCACTGAAAGTTACGCTTAGACGGAGATGGCTACAATTTTCCATATTTTAAGTCTATAGTAAGGAAGAATATTTGATGATGTTTTACTGATTAACTAACACAACATCATCTTTTAAAAGAAACACTAACTTGTTAACAACTCATACATCACATTTTTAATGGCTGATGAATCAAGTCATGAAATTTGTATACATTGTTTTAAAAATCAAAATTTTGCTACAAACTTTCAGTTGACCTGCGGTAATTTGCGAGAATCACAAAATCCATTATCATATGTATTTTTATTTCATTAAAAAATAGAAAGTGTAGACCCTAAACTGTAAAACAATATTAGTATTTTCAATAAATTGATTCACCGAAATGGATCGATAAATGCTGCAAGAGATGGTATTAAAGAGTTACAGTGTCCTCATTAAAAAGCAACCAATTTTTTTTAAAGAACTTGTATATCAATTTGTTTTTTAGATATGCTGAGAAATTTGATATTATACTGAAATTCTTGATCGTACCTTGTCGCAGTCTTAGTTCTAGCTTGATGAAGTCATTCTCAGACTGGGAACTTATTTCGGTCAAATTTGATTCGAAAAGGCTGCAGAATACCTGTTGGAAATAAAAGGAAAATGAATATATATTTATGTTTGTTATGTGATATATTTGTTACTTTCCCTATATTTTCAATTACTCGCAAGCTAAATCAACAATCATAGTATTGGCAGCGTGTAATAGTAAACGTAGTAATTAAAGTATTCTTTGTGTAGTAGTAGTTGTTGAAGTAGGAATACAAATTAGCTGTAGTAGTGTTAGCACAGAATACTTAGTAAAATAGTAGGTGTAGAAGCAGTCTGTAGTAAGTAAGTGGTAATTATAAAAATAACTGAGAAAATAGTAGAAGTAGTAGTAGTAGCTGTTGTAGTTGTAGTAGTTGTAGTATTAGTATTAGTTTTAGCAGCAGTGGTAGTAGTAGTAGTAGTAGTAGTAGTAGTTTTAGCAGTACTGGTAGTAGTAGTAATAGTAGTTTTAGTAGTAGTAGTAGTAATAGTAGTAGTAGTAGTAGTAGTAGTAGTATTAGCAGAATCAGGCTTCGGTCCCAGAACATGCTATGCCATTTCTTGAGTCATTCAAATCCAAAGTTAAAACGGTTACCAAAATATGGCTTGTGCTAACTGCTCAAACTTCTTGTATAAACAATAGATTCTTTGGATTTAACTCGAGGTCTTCAAACTTTTCAGCTCATCGACTCCCGGAGGACGTTTCAGATAAACAACCAAATATTTACAGTATTAAAATAATTGAGTAAATAATATAATAACTAATATCGCAAAGAACACTAGCAGTAAAAATAACTCAATAAAACTATCTTCATCGATCCCTATATTGCCTCATCGACCACTTTATTAACACGCGATAAATGTGAATTACTGTTAATAATTACTGTAGCCTCAACTTACTGTAGCCTCAATCCAAGAAACGGTGGTGTCTCCAAAACCGTAACAAGACCCTTCATTGTGGATCCATCCTTCATAGCAGGGGCTGCCAATGACTGAAAGGATATCATTCGTTGTAAGTGATGGCGTAGATGGAAATATATATCAAAGGGTTTAAGGGTTATGAACATCGCGCTTCGGACAAGCCCCTAGCTGTTCTGCTCTTCCTCTGTGAAAGAGGATCACACCTGGGCGCAAATAATACGAGACTTAGAGAAGAACTTTGATGGAAGCGTCATTGTACCGAGGCAGATCCTACAATCTTCAGTCTGAGAAGCCAACACGATATCACTCAGGCTATCCCCGCTTCAGATGTATATACCGATTGAAACATGGTACATAAATAAAATATCACTAATATTATAATAAGAGCTTTCAACATTAACCATATTGTGCCCAATCTTATTTCTTTCCCTATAGAAATGCCAGATAAAAGTATATTATTTATCTTCATTTTATTTAATGATTTGTCTTTACCGATGTACGTAATGTCGTGGACAACAAATTTATGTGAAAGAAAAAATTTCTAATATAAAAATATAAAAAGAAATATATACACACTTACCGTAAGAAAGGAAGACAACATTAAGAACGGACAGAAGATAGGTCCTTTTTACCGCCATTTTGTATTTCTTTTGAAGACACAGAAAATGAATGGACGCTTGAGATAGCGACTTAGATTTTTATTCTTCTAATTTACAAACTTTGAATGATGGACCACTTTCGATAGATTGTATGTGTCCACCGTTTGTGTTCTCATCCAAAGATAAGAACTTTCGCTCTAATTCACACGTAGATAGAGGGGAAAAATAATGTCACGAAGGACCCAGTCTGGTAATTTGCCAGGACAGAAGATAAACAGATAAAAATAAAAAAGATGATAAACAGAAATTTTACGTTAACGTAAACTCGTGAACAGTGTGTGATTTATGTTCACGTCTCCAAAACTGTTTCCCACACAAACGTACATACGGACAATCCAAGGCCAGATCTACTTACGTCGTTTAGCAGGTGACCTTGAAATACGTTGGCTTCATAAAATTTGTAAGATAACACCAGTTTAATTTAC
Source organism: Achatina immaculata (assembly GCA_009760885.1). Taxonomy (NCBI): domain Eukaryota; kingdom Metazoa; phylum Mollusca; class Gastropoda; order Stylommatophora; family Achatinidae; genus Lissachatina; species Lissachatina immaculata. The sequence continues at coordinate 10,949,726 of CM019692.1, forward strand.
TGGGCTTTAGTGTGGCCTAAATTACATGAATCAGAGCAAATTAACAACAGGACAATTTTTGTCTTCAGTTTACAAAAAGTCCACGTCAGTGGAGTTTTGAAGGAAAGAGTTACAGAAAAAGAAACAGCTGTCGTCGAAATATTACTTAGAAGAAAAATAAACTTTTTTTCTGGAGGTGTGGGGGATATGGAGGGTGGGGGGAGTATAGGGATGAAAATGAAAACAAATAAACCTAATCCTTCATGTGTGATTCATCCTTTCCCAAAACCACGTCACTGCTGTCTCTAGTTTCTGTTTCGTCTGTTTCATGTCACTAGCCTCACAGGTAATCATGTCACAAGCCTCACAAGCAATCATGTCACAAGACTCACAAGCAATCATGTCACAAGCCTCACAAGCAATCATGTCACAAGCCTCACAAGCAATCATGTCACAAGACTCACAAGCAATCATGTCACAAACCTCACAACCAATCATGAAATCTTCGCCACTTGATTATTACTTTTTTTCTAAGCAACAACAAATACAGGAAGTAATGTTTGATGGTTTTGGTTCGGAAAAGAATTCATGAAGCGACTCTCTCTCTCTCTCTCTCTCTATATATATATATATATATATATATATATATATATATATATATAACCATACATACGTACATACGTACACATATATACATACGTAAACACATACATAAATACATACATACGTAAACACATACATACATACACACATACATACATACATGCATACATACGCACATACATACACATATACATACACACATACATACACACATACATACACATATACATACATACATACATACATACATACATACATACATATATACATACATACATACATATATATATATACATACATACATACATACATACATACACACATACATACATACATGCATGCATTCCCGCACGCATACATGTATATTGTATATATCAAAGTCTTCACAATACTGCGTCTTATTTGATTTAACATTTTTCTTCCAGAAAAAAGAGAATGACTTTGATTGTTCGTTAGTGAAGCCTATATTAATAAGCAGACAGTGAAACACTACATTTTAACTATTTCCAGATTGTTTGTCCATCAGACTGTCAGAACATTTCTCTTACTGTTCAGTTATATTTCTCATATATATATATATATATATATATATATATATATATATATATATATATATATATACATACATATATCTTATATTTCAGTTATATTTCTCTAATATTTCAGTTATACTTCTCTTTCATTTCTGTTATATTTCTGTTATATTTCTCTCATTTTCTGTAATATTTCTGTTATATTTACTTATATATCTCACTAATATTTCTAATGTATTTCACTTGTATCTTTCTTTTCCTTCTATTATATTTCTCTCAGATTTCTCGTATATCTCTCTTTTGTTTGCTATTATATTTCTCTTATATTTCAGTTATATATATATATATCTTATCTTATATCTTATATCCTTCCCGTGCCGTTAGACGTCACATAGGGCTCGCAAAGTAGTTCGCCAATTTTTCCTGTCTTCAGCGAGTCTTTCAACCTCATCAAAGGATTTTATGCCTGTTAACTTGACCTCTCTTAATAATGTCCTCTTCAGAGTTTCACGCGGTCTGCCTCTTTTTCTTCGGCCTGTTGTTTTCCACTTGATAGCTTGTTTTGGGATTCTCTGATCATTTCTTCTCATCAAGTGACCAACATATGTCCATCTCCTTTTCCTGATCACCCGTGAGACTGGTTGTTGTTCAGTCATCTGTCTTATCTCTGCATTGTTCTTGAATTCATTCCACTTGATGCCGAGTATTTTCCTTAGGCATTTGTTTTCAAAAGAGTCTAATTTCTTTTCTATTTCTTTAGTTGTTTTCCAGCTTTCGCATGCATAAATGAGGGTGGATATTACATTTGAATTGAATAGTCTTAACTTGGTTTTTGTGCTTATAACTTTTGAATTCCATATATTCTCAAGATTCTTGAAGATTGATGCTGCTTTTGCAATTCTGATCCTAACTTCCTTTCTAGTGTCACCATCCTGGTCTATGTAGCTGCCAAGGTATGCAAATTGATTGACTTCTTCAATATCTGTCCCTTCTATGTGTATTTTTCCATTTTGATTGATGGGAATTTTCATTATTTTTGTTTTGTCCTTGTTAATTTCAAGTCCTATTTTGCTAGCCAGTGAAGATAGGCTATCTGTTTTTTCTTGCATGGAACTCACATTATTACTGATAAGAGTTATGTCATCAGCAAAATCAAGATCTTCTAGTTGGGTCCCATGTACCCAGTCAATACCTATGTTACCTGTGCAGCATTTTGTCATTATGAAGTCTATTGTAATCCCAAAAAGTAAAGGAGACAGTATACATCCTTGTTTCACGCCTGTTTCAATCTGGAACCATTCACTCATACCTTCTTCTGTCTTGACTGCACAACCATATCCATTGTATAAGTCCTTAATGATGTTGACAATTTTATAATTATATATATATATATATATATATATATATATATCTTTTGAATAGTATTTGTTAAATTTCTCTTATATTTCAGCTATATTTCTTTATATTTCTCTTGTGTATCAGATATATTTCTCTTACGTTTTAGTTGTAATTCTCTTTTATTTCTTTTATATTTGTCTTTTATTTAAGTTATACTTCTCTTACATATATCTCATAAAATAAGATTTTTAAAGGCTTGCATCATTCCATTGCAACATATGGCTATGAGACCTGGACACTTAACAAAACAGCTGAGAAACACATAAATGCCTTTAAATGTAAATGCTACAGAAGAGTTCTTCACATACCATGGACACAAAAAAGAACAAATATATACATACTACAAGAACTTATATATTACGCTCTTGTAGTATGTACATATTTGTTCTTTTTAAGAGGGCTGGCTAGTAAAGAGGATTAAAAAGAGAAAACTTACATATTTTTGACACATTAAACGTCATGATAATAGAGAGAAAACAGTCTTGAAAGTGTACATAATGGGAAAAAGAAAGAGAGGAAGACCAAGGCGAAGATGGCTGCAAGATATCGTTGATGATCTGCAAATCTATGCATAAGCAGCAGGCCATCTTGCTCACAACCGAGAGGCCTACAGGAGTGCTGTTAGTGAGGCAAAGTTCCGCAAGGGACATGGAAATGAATGAATGAATGAATGAATTCATATCTTATATATTTCTCTTATATTTCAGTTATATTTCTCCTATATTTTTCTTGTATTTCTCTTTTATTTCTATTATATTTCTCCTTTTGCTGTCTTTTATTTGTATTTTATTTCTCTTATATTTCTCCAATATTTTATCTTATATATCTGATATGTTTCTCTTATATTTCTTATATTTCTCTTTTATTTCCATTTAATTTTTCTTATATTTCTGTTGTATTTCTTTTATGATTGAGTTATGTTTCTCTTATATTTCTCGTATATTTTTCTTATATATATCTCTTATATTTTAATTATATTTCAGCAATATTTCTCTTTTATTTCTATTATATTTCTCATATATCTTTCTTACATTTCAGTTGTGTTTCTTTTATATGTGTGTTTTATTTTTCTGATATTTCTCTTTTATTTCTTTTACATGTCTCTTGTATTCTAATTATAGTTATCTTATATTTAATTAATATTGCTCTTATATTTCTCTTATATCTGTCTTATATTTCTGTTATATTCTGCTATATTTCAGTAATATTTCTATTTTATTTCTCTTACACCTCTCTTATATTTCTCCTGAGTATTCATAAAATCCTCCACCTTCTTGTTGGGCCTGGGACAGCTTTAGCAGGGCCTGCTTGCCAGGACGTTTCAGTGTGATCCAGGTCGGCCTGCATGACTAGCATAGCCCCTCAGTGACATATAGCCACACCAAGTGATGACGACATACTTAAGAAATATGAAAAACAAGACAAGATAGGAGAGAAAGTGTGAAATGAAATATTCCGGAAACTGGTGAGTACTACATCGAAATCAGAAAATGAAGGGGTTTGAGTATTTGACAAGTTTTATTTCAGACCAACCAGCGGCAAGTGCTTACAGCTGGAAAACATCTGGATATAGGGCACGAAGACGACCAAGGAAAAAGTGGATAGATCGGGTGAAACACACATATTAATGTTACCAAAACATAATATGCTACCAAGGCCTCTAACCTTGCTCTGGACCGATGTCTGAAATTTCCTGCGACACTAATGGCATAAGCAAGACAGAGAAGAAGGAGAAGAAGAAGAAGAAGAAGAAGAAAAAGAAGAAGAAGAAGAAGAAGAGGAAGAAGAAGAAGAACAGGAAGAAGAAGAACAACAACAACAACAACAGGAAAAAGAAGAAGAAGAAGAACAGGAAGAAGAACAAGAACAAGAAGAAGAACAAGAACAAGATACTTCCATAAAGTTTAAATAAAAAATCCAAGCTCAAAATCGTGTGCACATTACAAGTTTATTTTCAGAGTTAAACCAGCCAAAAATGCTCCCACTCTGTTAGACTGACGTTATTTAACACGTTTATCAGCATTTCCATTACTGTATTCAACTGTAGGTGTAGAGCGCCGAATACATTCTATGTCTCTTTGCTTTCTGCATCAGCCTACTATAGCCCCATCAGCTCTGTTAGAAAGTAACACAGAAATGTAGTTAACATCTATAGAAAGTAACACGGAGATGTAGTTAATATCTACACAAATGTCTGCCACTAAATACGTATATCCGTACTCAAGATTTTTGTTAGACGAATATTTAACTCCAGGTTATAGTACTTAGCCCAAGTAACAAAGTTACATAATTCTAATTCGGAAGATATGTGGAGGCGGTGGAATAAGATATTATTAGTTTTCATCTTAACCCTCAAAAGCAGCATTAACCCTCGAGAGTCTTGAGAACAAATATAACTCAAAGGTTATAAGCACAGAAACCAAGCTAAGATTATTCTATCCAAACCCACCCTCATTTATGCATGCGAAAGCTGGAAAACAACTAAAGAAATAGACAAGAAATTAGACTCTTTCGAAAACAAATGCCTAAGGAAACTACTCGGTAAAAAGTGGAACGAATTCAGGAACAACGCCGAGATAAGACAAATGAGCGAACAACAACCTGTATCATGGGTGATCAGAAAAATGGAGGTGGGCATATGAGAAGAAATAATCAGAGAATACGAAAACAAGCTATGAAGTTGAACACAATAGGCCGAAGAAAAAGAGTTTGACCATGTGAAACTCTAAAGAGGACATTGTAAAGAGATATGTCAGCCGCGCAGAGCTGCGCCGACCTGCACAGCGCGGGCGGTTGCTGTTGCGCAGGCCGACCGTTCTTTTGGCGAAAAAGCGCTCTCGAGTTCCGTGCGTGGGGAGACAGGCTTTCGCTCCCTTCCCGGACGGCGAGAGTTAAGGTGTTTCGATGCAGAAGCAAGTGGTTTGTCCGTCGAGCGAAGCATGTAAACGGCTAGCCAGCCAGGTTCGTGATAACGATGTAGTACGGTTTTGTCGACCGATGGTCTCGAAATTGGCCCATCTCTCGCAAAGAGTATCGGGTCTGCAGTATGTAATGTGTGTTGTTTGTGGGTGGCCAGGCTTTCTTCTCCGCTCGTTAGAGCAGAGAGAGCCGCCCCCGCCGGTTAAAGGAAATGAAACGCCGCCGGGGTCGAAAGGGATCCGCTCTGAGCAGAGCGCTGTCTCCCTTGCCCCGCGTCGGTCTGTCGGCAGATATCCGACAAAGGTTCGGTGAAGAAAGCTATCTGGTTGATCCTGCCAGTAGTCATATGCTTGTCTCAAAGATTAAGCCATGCATGTCTAAGTTCACACTGTCTCACGGTGAAACCGCGAATGGCTCATTAAATCAGTCGAGGTTCCTTAGATGACACGATCGCTGTTGGCGAGATCTTCAGCTGCCGTGCGTGGAGCGGTGCTCTTCCCGGCCAATGAAGAAATTTACAAATGAGGTTGCCGCGCAGCATCACTGCGGAAAGGGTGGTTGAAAGAATAAAGCGGAGCAAACAGTCAAATCATGGCACTTCTGGTCTGGAGGTCGGCCACGTCCTGAGTGCAATCATATCGGGTGAAATGCATGAACCGGCTTGTCCCAGAGGTTAAGTCACTGCTGGTTTGACTTTTCAATGCCGCGCGTGGAGTGAAGCTCCTCCCGGTTAAGGAAGTAAATGCGGAAATAGGGGTTGCTGTGCGGCGCCGATGTGAAAAGGTGGTGGAAAGTGAAGTTTAACCGGTATGTCCAGTAGTATCGCTACGAGAGCTATACCACGGCACCTCTGCTCTAGAGGCCGTCTACGTCCGAAATACACCTACACTGGTGAAATATGCCTAAACCGGCACACACCATGGGTGGAACTCGATGGCTAGACATGTCATGCCACCTCCGCTCTAGAGGTCGGTAACGCCTGATAAACACCCATACTGGTGAATTTTGCCTAAACCGGCTCATACCAGGGGTGAATCTTGAAGGCTATGAATGTCACAGTACCTCTGCCCTAGAGGTCGGTCCCGTCCCAAACACGCCCATACTGGGAAATGCCTAAACCGGCTCAACCCAGGGGTAGAAGTCATTAGTGGCGAGGATTCGTCCTCCTGGACAAAAGCTCCATCCTGGTCACAACTAGGAAGGGTAGCGGCCACGACCGCAAAATGCTGAAGTCGGAGACACTGGACCAGGGAAGTCTAGATAGGCAACCACCTCTCACCCGGCGGGGATGTCTGCGTATCCTAATCACGCTGAGGTTTTCTGGCGAGAAAGTCCAACCCTGGACTGGATGGGCAACCACTTCTCACCCGGCGGTGATACACGGGTATCTCAAAACACGTCGAGGTTTTCCGGTGAGAAAGTCCAACTCTGGCCTGGGTGGGCTACCGCCTCTCACCCAGCGGGGATGCACTGATATTCCAAACACGTCGAGGTCTTCCGGTGAGAAAGTCCAACCCTAGACCAAACTGGTGCAATGAAAACCACGGTGTCACGCAATCCCGCTTCTGAGACCCACCAAGAATACAGGCTAAAGCACTGTGATACTCTGAACCCATTGTGATCCTTTCGTGGAACTCGTGTAGTCTATTCTGGACCACACAGGGGACCACGGGACCTAACGAGGACCACATGCGTGAATTCAGTAGGTTCACAGTGCAGTTTTTGGTGGTAGAAGTGAACGAAGAAGAAGAAGAAGAAGAAGAAGTAAAGAGATGTCAAATTAGTAGGCATAAATAAAACCCCTTGGTCATATTGAAAAACTCGCCAAGAACAGGAAAACTCCACGAAATATCATGCGAGTCCTATGTGACGTTTAACATCAGGTGTACGATGTAAGATTTTAACCCTCAAAGAAAATGTATGATCCTAAACAATATATATATATATATATATATATATATATATATATCATCATCATCATCATGATGTGCCGTGCCGACTGGCGTTGGCTATTATGCTTCTCAAGAGTACGCGATCCTTCATGCAGGCCATCAGCTCAGTTGGTGATCTCCTCTCACAACATCCCGTCAGACTGTCCAGTATCATTTCTCTTGGTCTTCCTCTTGATCTTCTTCCTTCTATTTTTCCTGCTGTTATAATATTTTCAGTGCCCCCTCTTCTCATTGCATGTCCTATGAAAGTACATTGTCTGTCTCTTATTTTTTGACAAGGTTTTTTGTCTCTCCAGCTATTCTCCTACATTCTTCATTAGTTATTTTTGCTGTAAAGGGGATTCGCAACATTCTTCTAATAAACCACATTTCTGCTGCTTCCAATGATGTTATATATATATATATATATATATATATATATATATATATATATATATATATATATATATATAAGAATCTGTGGATAGGAACAGGCAGAACTACAAAAAATAAGATTTTTAAGGTCATGCATCTTTCCTTTTGCAACATATGCCTGTGAGAGACCCGGAACTTAACAAAACAGCTGAGAAACACATAAATGCTTTTGAATATAAATGCTACAGAACAGTTCTTGAAATTTCGTGGCCACAAAAGAGAACAAATATATCCATACTGCAAGAACTTAATACTGAAGAAGGCTGGCTAGTAAAGAGGATTAAAGAGAGAAAACTTAAATATTTTAAAAACATTAAACGTCATGGTAATCTAGAGAAAACCGTCTTGGAAGGGTATATAATGGGAAAAAGAAAGAGAGGAAGACCAAGGTGAAGATGGCTGCAAGACATATATATATATATATATATATATATATATATATATATATAATCTGAAAGATCAGGTCACTGTCAAAAGATAATGAAAAGAGACACATTTTTACACCGTGAACAGAAAACTCTGCCACATTAAAGCTGGATCTTATCTTACATCTTATATCCTTCCCGTGCCATTAAACGTCACATAGGGCCCGCAAGGTTGTTCGGCATTTTTCCTGGTTTCGGCGAGCTTTTCAACCTCATCAAGTTATTTTATGCCTATTATTTTGGCCTCATTTATCAGTGTCCTCTTTAGAGTTTCACGTGGTCTGTCTCTTTTCCTTTGGCCTGTTGTGCTCCACTTGATAGCTTGTTTTAGAATTCTCTGATTAAAGCTCGATACAGGAATACAAATACAGCAGATGAATAGGCCATATAACTAAATAATATCACTGTTTTTTGTCTTCCTCGTGTAAAGAGTAAACAATATCAGTGTAAAGGGTAATCAATCAAATGCTGTGCCGCCTGGCGTAGGCGATCATTTCTCTCCACAATTCCCTGTCTTTAGACTTGATTATGAGATCCGCTGGTGACTTTCTTCCAAGCCAAACTGACAGCCCATCCAGTAACTTCTCTCTCTGTCTTCCTCTGTCTCTTCTTCCCTAAATTTTTCCAGGTGCCACAATGTGTTTCAATTTCCCTCTTTTCAGAAAATGTAAAGAGTAAACAATCTCAGTTTAAAGAAACTTGGCAGAATCAAATGCGAAAGGGATGAAGAATAAAGAACTAGTGAATTGATAGTATGAAGAAAATAGAAGTAGTCAATGGATGGAATGAAAAAACGGTGTTCTACACTTACTATCAAAAGTCGTAAATAGTGAAAGCCACAGTGTGCGTAAAATTCCACTAAAATTTCTATTTTTAAAACACAAGTTTTATATAGATAGATAGATAGATAGATAGATAGATATATATATATATAGATAGATAGATAGATAGATAGATAGATAGATAGATTAGATAGATAGATAGATAGATAGATAGATAGATAGATAGATAGATAGATAGATAGATAGATAGATGATAGATTAGATAGATAGATAGATAGATAGATAGATAGATAGACAGATAGATAGATAGATAGATAGATAGATAGATAGATAGATAGATAGATAGAAAACACCTCCAACTTGCCAATATTAGAATTATTGTTGTGTCTCATCTGAAGTCTTTAAGTCTTTTATTTCAGAAGTAAATTCTATCCTCTGCAAAACATAAATTCCAATGAGAGATTTTGGTAGAAAGGAACTTGGTGGAAGTTATTCTATAATTTATAAAAGTTGCTATGTTAGTAATATGCTACTTTTCATTTTATTCAGACTTTGCCTGTATACGGCTCTTAGGTTTGATTCTTTTTTTTATATGCTAGATCCACCAACACTGCCAGGATCATTTAGGAGTGAAAGAGTTAAACCACATTTTCTCTTGTTTTCACATGGAAGTAACCTACCCCCCCCCCCCAAAAAAAAAAAGAGAACAACAACAGCAGCTTAAACATCCCACTTACTTTGTCTCACACACAAAGTAGTACTCGTGGTTACATCTGTCTTGAACCCACTGATAGCTGTGGCTGGACCACATTACCAGGCAGTTGTCCTCTGTGATTCAGACGAAAATAAATTAATTTAGGATTAATGCATCTTGGGTGAAAAAAATGAAAGAGTCAAACCGTCAAACCTACTTTCAGCACTCACACACACACACACACACATGTCTGAGTGAAGTAAGAGAACACAGTTTTGTAGGATTAGACCTCGAAAATATCGTAGACAAAGCACTTTAGTGAGACGTGAGAGAAAGAAAAGTCACAAGAGAATTACCTGGGATTCGAACACGGACTCTGGTAGGACGAGCAACCGTCTAGCCACGAGAGAACAGCGTACTATCGACTTAGCCAACTAGCACCCCCAAAAAAGGTGTTTTGTTGACATAGTCTTTAGTAACTGTTCAGTAGACACGAGGGATCGTGACACCCGGAAAGAAACGATGTCGTGACACAGAAATTCCGTAGCTTAGATTCAGTCTCTCTAGCAAGTACCAACTTTTAGACAAACATACACACTGTCTCCTGCCATGTCTAGCGCAAACTTGAACAACAATAACAAACGAACGAATACTTATTACATGAAGTTAGTTTCAGGTATAGTTTTAAGGAGCAGTTTTTTATAAATAGGAAACTACGAGGCTTTGGTGCGGTAAAGTAAGAGAACACAGTTATGTAGGATGTCTGAGTAGGGCTCTTTGATCTAGTTTGTACATTGACTGGAAAAAAAGGTGTTCCCTTGAACAAGAGTGTATCTGACTGCCATGTTTTAGTTCTGGTAATAAGACAAGATTGTACTATTCCCTCCTATAACTTCGTTAGGCAGCCAAAATGTAATAAAAGCAAGGACAAGCCAAAAGTAATTAGATACCAAAATTAAATTCAGCATTTAAAAAAATTAATTGTTAACAAATCTTCATCTTAAAAAGTGGAGAAAGGAAGGCGTTTGTAGAAGCCCCTTACAGAAGCCCCATGTGCTTTTGACAACTAAACAAGAGAGAAGGAGAAATTTTCATCTTAGAAAAGCACGTGGAGATTTGATCAAGATTGTTAAGATTTCTTTTTTAAAGTTAAACATAAGCTGTAGTTATTTTTTTCCTGCATAAATATTTTGCTTTGTATTTGGTGATAACATCAGTCTCACATAAAGAAAGGACCAAATGATGCATGTAAAGCATATAACAGCACGGCTTTGTTACGCTGTTTCCAAGTTTGGCTCTCCTTTTAACTTTACTATCCTACGTTTACTGGGGAATTTTAAAATCTCCCTCACATGATGTTCCTAGACGTGTTCGGCAGAGTCAACTTAAATTAGACGCTATCTCCTTACCAAATCCCCAGGCAAGACACTTTATAGAAGACACTCTATTAAAACCAAATCTCTCGGAAAGACACTTACTTTATACAAACTCCGAGGCTAGACATTTTCTCCATATCTAAACCCCCAAAAAGACACTTTCTCCAAACTAAATCCACAGACAAGACACCTTCTTCCAACTGAATCATCTGGCAACATAACTTTCACCAAACCAAATCCCCAGACAAGACACTTTCTTCCAACAAAATTACGTGGCAACATAACTTTCTCCAAACCAAATCCTCAGACAAGACACTTTCTTCCAACCAAATCACCTGTCAACATAACTTTCTCCAAACCAAATCCTCAGACAAGGCACTTTCTTCCAACCAAATCACCTGTCAACATAACTTTCTCCAAACCAAATCCCCAGGTGAGTCATTTTTCCCGTACTAAATTCCCATGGAAGGCAGGAAAAACTTAAAGGAAAAAGAAAATAAGGAATTTCCAGAAATATTTCTAAGATTTAGCAGCTCCAGATCCGTCTTCTTAGACGAACTTACTCAATCCTGAACCAAAGGAAAACAGTTTGTTAATGGATGCTAACAGGAATCACATTAAATCGCCTTTCGTTCCCATATGACCAGTATGTCATAAATTGGTCGACGCCATTAACAATGGCGCATTTCGATTTTAATAGCTCGATGTCACTAAGAATGTGGCAATTTAATTATGCGTGGTCGACTTCACTAAGAATGTGGCAAATTTAATTATACATACTCGACGTCACTACAAATGTGGCAGATTTAGTTATGTGTGGTCGACGTCACTACAAATGTGGCAAATTTAGTTATGCGTGGTCGACTTCACTAAGAATGTGGCAAATTTAGTTATGTGTGGTCAACGTCACTAAGAATGTGGCGCATTTAGTTATACATGCTCGACGTCACTACAAATGTGGCAAATTTAATTATGTGTGGTCGACGTCACTAAGAATGTGGTGCATTTAGCTATACATGCTCGATGTCACTACAAATGTGGCAAATTTAGTTATGTGTGGTCGACGTCACCAAGAATGTGGCAAATTTAGTTATACATGCTCGATGTCACTACAAATGTGGCAAATTTTGTTATGCGTGGTCGACGTCACTAAGAATGTGGCAAATTTAGTTATGCGTGGTCGACGTCACTAAGAATGTGACAAATTTTGTTATGCGTGGTCGACGTCACTAAGAACATTCTTATAAACATGAAGTAACAACACCAGTGCCTGTAACAGAACTTACTGAACCGGGACTTACCAATGTCATTGTGATCGTTGTCATTTTGAAACCAGTCTGAAAATGCCGAGAGATCGTTCTGGCTTCCAATCCACTGCCAGTTGCTGTCATTAAACATGTCAGTTCCTCCAATCCAGGCGCGATTCGCTAGAAAACATTCAACACAAGAACTAGTGTCAGTGAAAGTTACGCTTAGACAGAGATGGCTACAGTTTTTCATATTTTAAGTCTACAGTAAGGAAGAATATTTGATGATGTTTTACTGATTAACTAACACAGCAACATCTTTTAAAAGAAACACTAACTTGTTAACAACCCATACATCAAATGTTTTGATGATTGATGAATCAGGTCACGACATTTTTGTACAATTTTTTTAAAATCAAAATTTTGCTATAAACTTTCAGTTGACCTGCGGTAGTTTGCGGGAATCACAAAATCCATTATCAAGTGTGGTTTCATATCATTTTTCAAAAAGAAGGAAATGTAGAGTCTAATTTCATTCATTCATTCCTTCATTTGCATGTCCCATGTGGAACTTTGCCTCCCTAACAGCACTCCTGTAGGCCTTTCGGTTGTGAGCAAGATGGCCTGCTACTTATGCATCAATTTGCAGATCATCAAAGATGTCTTGCAGCCATTTTCGCCTTGGTCTTCCTCTCTTTCTTTTCCCCATTATGTACCCTTCCAAGACGGTCTTCTCTAGGTTATCATGACGTTTAATGTGTCCAAAATATTTAAGTTTTCTCTCCTTAATCCTCGTTACTAGCCAGCCTTCTTCAATATTAAGTTCTTGTAGTATGGATATATTTGTTTTTTTTTGTGTGCATGATATTTCAAGAACTCTTCTGTAGCATTTACACTCAAAAGCATTTATGTGTTTCTCAGCTGTTTTGAAAAACAATATTAGTATTTTCAATAAACTGATTCACCGAAGTGGATAGATAAATGCTGCAAGAGATGGTATTAAACAGTTTCAGTGTCCTCATAAAGAGCAACCAATTTTTTTTTATAACAACTTTTATATCAGTTTGTCTTTTAGATATGCTGAGAAATTAATTTGATATTATACTGAAATTCTTGATCGTACCTTGTCTCACTCTTAGTTCTAGCTTGATGAAATCATTCTCAGACTGGGAACTTATTTCGGCCAAATTTGATTTGAAAAGGCTGCAAAATGCCTGTTTGTATATAAAAAGAAAATACATACACACATATATCATTCTACATTACAACACAAGTCGTCCTGTTTGTCAGAACAGAAATGCTTTAGCGTACACGTCACACGTGTATGTCAGAGAAATTCAGATCTCTTCTTCACATCAAATAATGATTATTTGTTTCAGATCATCAAACTTATACTCCTCTCAGGAATTCCATTTTTCGTCTTCTTCGTTCTCTCTCTAGCTGTGAGCTTGCGTTCTTTGCAGTGGATGCAGTGAGGATGTTGAGTCACAGCGTCCAGTCACCTTGGGAGGAAGCCGTGGCAGCTATTTCTTCTGACCTTGAGTAGAGCTACAAGCAGGGGGGAGGGGTGGGAGATAGCCATGCTTCTTTAGTAGACCATAACACTATAAGGACTATTGCGATTCTCTTCTGCCCCGTTAGCCAGTATAGCCATGTTACTAGGGGCACCAGCGAAGAGGAAGGACAGGGTCTCCGTCTTCTTTGTTTCATCAGACCTGACAACAGAATGTCAGTTATGGGTGGCTGACTGCTAAATTTGATAGGGTCTTCTCTCTCAAAGACTTCTATAAAATGATACAACAGAACGATTTAAAAGAAAAGTAGGGTTTCAATATCATTATAACGCTACTGAAAAGAATAACTACCTCGGGAATTATGTTTTTATCTTGTCAAGAGATCGAGGAGACATTATCCAGATGGTCGGAACACTTCGTATTATCTTTTTTTTTACCAAAATAATTTGTTATAGGGACTTTGCTGGTAAAGCTAACAGAGTTTTAAATAAGATCCTGTTTTTTAATTAAACTTTCACGTAATGTTGTTCGAGAAAGGAGGGGGGGGGGGGATTTAAGGATTAGGAATAATAATGTGTTATTTATGTTTCCTACGTGACTTTTTTGTTACTTTTCTCTACATTTTTAATGACTCGGAAGCGAAAATAATAACCGTAGTATTGGCAGTGTGTAATAGTAAAAGTACTAATTAAAACTGTCTATGTGTTGTAGTGGTTGTTGAAATAGGAGTAACAATTAGCTATAGTAGAGTTAGCACAGACTAGTTAGTAAAATAGTAGTTGTAGGAGGAGTTTGTAGTAAATAAGTGGTATTAGCTGGGGAGTTATAATTATAAAAAATAACTGACAAAATAGTGGTAGTAGTAGTATTAGTAGTAGTAGTATTAGTAGTAGTAGTAGTAATAGTAGTAGTAGTACTAGTAGTAGTCAGAGTAGTGGTTGTAGTAGTAATAAAAGTATCAATAGTATTAGTATTAGGTAGTAGTAGTAGTAGTAGTGTAGTAGTAGTAGTAGTAGTAGTAGTAGTAGTAGTAGTAGTAGTAGTAGTAGTAGTAGTAGTAGTAGTAGTAGTAGTAGTGGTAGAATCACTCTTCAGTCCGAGAACATGCTTTACCATTTGTTGAGACATTCAAATCCATATTCTTTCCTCAGTTAAAACGGTTACCAAAATATGACTTGTGCTACTGCTCAAATTTCTAGTATAAGTTACTTGCATTTAACTCGAGGTCTTCAAACTTTTCAGCTCATCGACCCCCGGATGACGTTTCAGATAAACATCCAAACATTTACAGTATAAAAATAATTTAGTAAACGAGATTATAACTAATATCGCAAAGAACACCAGCAATATAAATAGCTTTTTCTTCAGCAATCCCTAGACTGTCTCATCGACCGTTTTATTAACACGTAAGAGAAGTGAATTACTGTTAATAATTACTGTAGCCTCAACTTACTGTAGCCTCAATCCAAGAAACGGTGGTGTCTCCAAAACCGTAACAAGACCCTTCATTGTGGATCCATCCTTCATAGCAGGGGCTGCCAATGACTGAAAGGATATCATTCATTGTAAGTGATGGCGTAGATGGAAATATATATCAAAGGGTTTAAGGGTTATGAACATCGCGCTTCGGACAAGCCCCTAGATGTTCTGCTCTTCCTCTGTGAAAGAGGATCACACCTGGGTGCAAGTACTCCGAGGCGTGGCGAAGAACTCTCATGGAAGCGTCATTGTACCGAGCCATATCCTATAATCTTCAATTTGAGAAGCCAACACGATATCACTCAGGCTATCTCCGCTTCAGATTTATATATCGATCGAAACATGGGCAGTCAGTCAGTCATTTGCATGTCCCTTGCGGAACTTTGCCTCACTAACAGTACTCCTGTAGGCCTCTCGGTTGTAAGCAAGATGCCCTGCTACTGATGCATCCATTTGCAGATCATCAACGATGTCTTGCAGCCATCTTCGCCGTGGTCTTCCTCTCTTTCTTTTTCCCAGTATGTATTCTTCCATGGTACATAAATACAATATTATTAATATTATCACGAGAGATTTCAGCATTAACCATATTGTGCCCAATCCTATTTCTTTCCCTATAGAAATGCCAGATAAAACTATATTATTTATCTTAATTTTATTTAATGATTTGTCTTTACCCATGTATGTACGTGGTCGACAACAAATTTATATGAAAGAAAAAAATTCCAATATAAAAATATGAAAAGAAATATATACACACTTACCGTAAGAAAGGAAGACAATATTAAGAACGGACAGAAGATAGGTCTTTTTTACCGCCATTTTGTATTTGTTTTGAAAACACAGCCAAGTGAATGGACGCTTGAGATAGCGACTTAGATTTTTATTCTTCTGATTTACAAACTTTGAATGATGGACCACTTTCGATAGATTGTATGTGTCCACCGTTTGTGTTCTCATCCAAAGATAAGAACTTTCGCTCTAATTCACACGTAGAGGTGAAAAAATAATGTCACGAAGGACCCAGTCTGGTAATTTGCCAGGACAGAAGATAAACAGACAAAAAAAAAAAGATGATAAACAGAAATTTTAAGTTAACGTAAACTCGTGAACAGTGTGTGATTTATGTTCACGTCTCCAAAACTGTTTCCCACACAAACGTACATACGGACAATCCAAGGCCAGATCTACTTGAAATACGTTGGCTTCATAAAATTTATAACGCAAAACAATTTAATTTTACTGGGCCTTAGTGTGGCCTAAATTAACTTAATCAGAGCAAATTAATCCCGAGACAATTTTTGTCTTAGGTTAACAAAAAGTCCATGTTAGTGAAGTTTTGGAGGAAAGAGTTTTTTAAAAAAAATGAAAATAGCAGTTGTGGAAATATTATTTAGAAGAAACATTTTAATTCTTGAAATAAAATCCCTTCAGAAGAAAATTATTAAGATTGATTGCTACTTTTGAATGTAACTGTCGTATTACTCTTCTAGAAAACAGTTTCTTTTTCTCAGTTGTATACCATATTCTTATATCTTATATCTTATATCCTTCCCGTGCCGTTAGACGTCACATAGGGCTCGCAAAGTAGTTCGCCAATTTTTCCTGTCTTCGGCGAGTCTTTCAACCTCATCAAAGGATTTTATGCCTGTTAACTTGGCCTCTCTTAATAATGTCCTCTTCAGAGTTTCACGCGGTCTGCCCCTTTTTCTTCGGCCTGTTGTGTTCCATTTGATAGCTTGTTTTGGGATTCTCTGCTCATTTCGTCTCATCAAGTGACCAACATATGTCCATCTCCTTTTCCTGATCACCCGTGAGACTGGTTGTTGTTCAGTCATCTGTCTTATTTCTGCATTGTTCTTGAATTCATTCCACTTGATGCCGAGTATTTTCCTTAGGCATTTGTTTTCAAAAGAGTATACCATATTGGCAAAACATAAATAAAAACACACACAAAAAACCACATACCGACAAGGAGGTTCATTGTTTGCATCCTGTGCTCATATAGGGACCATGTGTTTTTCCTCTTCGCACATTCTCTCATATTTATAATTATTTCGACAGTGTTACTTCTGCGCTATTTCGTTAGCGCTTCAACCACCTCTCACCCGGCGGTGATACACGGGTATCTCAAAACACGTCGAGGTCTTCTGGTGAGAAAGTCCAACCCTAGACTAAACTGGTGCAACGAAAACCACGGTGTCACGCAATCCCGCTCCTGAGACCCACCGAGAATACAGGCTCAAGCCCTGCGATACTCTAAACCTCTTGTGGTCCTCTCGGGGATCTCGTGTGGTCCTTTCGGGGACCACACAGGAGACCACGGGACTTAACGAGGACCACAGGGGTAAATTCAGTAGGATCACAGTGCGGTCTTGGTGGTAGAAAAGAACGAAGAAGAAGAAGAAGAAGTTAGCGTTTCGACAGTGCCACTTCTTCTGTGCTATTTCGTTAGCCCTTTGAGATATTTATACTCTCCCCGTTTCTCTTTTTCTGCCAAGTGGTATCTAGTGATTGTCAGCTTCTCTAACTTTTGTCTTCTCATGATCCACAGAACTTTGAATGCCCGTCTCTGAAGGTTAGCACATATATTTCCCCCTTTTGCAACTTCACTTAGAACTTCATGTGCACTCCCGACCGGAGGCCTTGTTTGGGGGGGGGGGGGGGGGGGAAGGAGTGGGAGGGAGTGAGGAGTGAGGGTAGCGGTGGTGGCTCCGGCTAGTGAATTACTGTGAAGCACGGAGGATTTTCTGAATTTTAATGGTGGTCTTAGAGAGCCTCGGGTGGGAACGGGGTGGTGGTGGTCTTAGAGAGCCTCGGGTGGGAACGGGGTGGTGGTGGTCTTAGAGAGCCTCGGGTGGGAACGGGGTGGTGGTGGTCTTAGAGAGCTCGGGTGGGAACGGGGTGGTGGTGGTCTTAGAGAGCCTCGGGTGGGAACGGGGTGGTGGTGGTCTTAGAGAGCCTCGGGTGGGAACGGGGTGGTGTGGTCTTAGAGAGTCTCGGGTGGGAACGGGGTGGTGGTGGTCTTAGAGAGCCTCGGGTGG
This sequence comes from Achatina immaculata, assembly GCA_009760885.1. NCBI lineage: Eukaryota > Metazoa > Mollusca > Gastropoda > Stylommatophora > Achatinidae > Lissachatina > Lissachatina immaculata. The sequence goes on from CM019692.1 coordinate 10,968,085, forward strand.
GAACGGGGTGGTGGTGGTCTTAGAGAGCCTCGGGTGGGAACGGGGTGGTGGTGGTCTTAGAGAGCCTCGGGTGGGAACGGGGTGGTGGTGGTCTTAGAGAGCCTCGGGTGGGAACGGGGTGGTGGTGGTCTTAGAGAGTCTCGGGTGGGAACGGGGTGGTGGTGGTCTTAGAGAGCCTCGGGTGGGAACGGGGTGGTGGTGGTCTTAGAGAGCCTCGGGTGGGAACGGGGTGGTGGAGGCTGGAGGGGAGGGGGGTAAGTGGAAGAAAATGAAACAGATAAGCCTGATGTATGATGCATCCTTCCCCAAAACATCACTTTGTCTGCTTCTAGTTTCTGTTTTTGTCTGTTTCATGTTAAAAGCCTCACAAGCAAACTTGAAATCTTGTCTTCTTGATTTTGTTTTAAAGTAACAAAAAAAAAAAAAAACAGGAAGTTCTGTTAGATGGTTTTGATTCTGACAAGAAGTCATGAAGTACATAAAGAATATAAAGAAAATTCCGTCGTCGCTGTCCCTGCAGCGGAAATTTACAACACGATTAAAGCTCTTTAAAGCTACATCAGCATATTTTGCTTTAAACAAACATTTCCTTTCATCTCTTTTCATTTTTTTAATTATCTTCTGGAGTAGGTCATGATCTTACAAGGCAAAAGAAAGAAATCGTGAAGGACTTTTAGCAACTGATTACAGATTCAGGTTACAGTACTTTTCAAGGACTACTTTTTTTCTCCAATTCAACACTCAGATGTTCACTGCTGCTGTACTTAACACGTACTCTGTGACTTACATCCTTCCACCATCTATGGAGTTCTTTTTTTTCTGTTGTTGTTGTTGGTTTTTGCCCAAATAGCTACCTTGTTATTTAAACAGATCTCCTTATCAGTTTCTACCAAATAACAAACAAATGGTTTTATTTGTAAGAATTGTTCCCAAATATTGTTTCAAAGATAGGGCGATCGTGTCATATTTCTTCTTTTATAATGATTCCGTTACATATCAATTGTTTTTTCTTCTTTCTTATCTAATTTGATTACACATCTAAGTAAGTGCATTCTTCATTATGTATGTGACGAGAAAATGACTTTGTTCAGTGACTAGGAAATTTGTCTCTCTCAACTCTCAGTTCCAGAAAGTTTCACATGTTTTCTTGTCTGCTGTTCATTATTACATACATGTCTCTTTCTATTTGTTCATTACTACATACACGTCTCCTCTATTTGTTCATTATTACATACACATCTCTTCTGTTTGTTCATTATTATATACACATCTCTTCTATTTGTTCATTATTACATACACATCTCTTCTATTTGTTCATTATTACATACACATCTTTTCTATTTGTTCATTATTACATACACATCTCTTCTATTTGTTCATTATTACATACACATCTCTTCTATTTGTTCATTATTACATACACATCTTTTCTATTTGTTCATTATTACATACACATCTTTTCTATTTGTTCATTATTATATACACATCTCTTCTATTTTTTCATTATTATATACACATCTTTTCTATTTGTTCATTATTAATACACATCTCTTCTATTTGTTTATTATTACATAAACATCTCTTCTATTTGTTCATTATTACATACACATTTCTTCTATTTGTTCATTATTATATACGCATCTCTTCTATTTATTCGAACAATTTTAGTAAATTCTCCTATTTGCCAGCTGCACGCTGCTCTCTTTTCCTCGCCATACTTTTTGTTACGTCCAAGAATGTGACAGTTTGTCCTTGTACCAGTCCATGCCTTGTGTAAGAACTTTTAAGACTTTTAGCTTCTAGGAACTATCTTCAGCCTCTTTAAAACAGTATTGTGGAGGAAGCCTACAAACTATGAATCTTTAAGTGGGAGGGAGCGGAAAATTGGTCCAGTCATATGAGTTTTGACAGTATAACTATCCAATGAAAAGTTGTAACAGGCAACCAATCAACGAGGGACCATTAGCATAATCTTAATAGTTGTAACATTTCCCCAGAGTCTAGAGATCTCAAGAGTTCTAATTTTTTACTTTTAGAGTATCCACAATATCCTGGTCACGAAAACTAATTTAGATACTTTATGCTTGACATTTACTGCTCTTCTTTTGATCTTACATCTGACAGCCTTGCCTTGCTGTTAACGTCACAAAGGGCTCATATGGTATTTCGCCAAGTTGTTCTGTTCTCGGCGAGTTTTTCAACTTCATCAAGGGACTTTATTCCTACTAATTTGTTCTGTCTTAACAATGTCCTCTTTAGAGTTTCACATGGTCGACCTCTTTTTCTTTGGCAGGCCTGTTGTATTCTAGTTGGTAGCTTGTTTGGGGATTTTCTGTTTCTTCCCATCACGTGACCGACATAATTCCATTTCCCTTTTCTGATCACCTATGAGACAGATTGTTGTTCGCTCGTCTGTTCGATCGCCACTCTGAGTTGCTCTTGAATTCGTTCAATTTTATACCGAGTATTTTTCTTAGTCATTTGTTTTTAAAAGAGTGTGATTTGTTGTCTATTTCTTGTTTTCCATCTTTCGCATGCATAAATGAGGGTGGATATTACATTGGAATTCAATAATCTTAGCTTTTGGTACTGAAATAAAATTAAGTAGCTTTGTCTTGTATTCTTTCAAAGTTTCCTAGGACTTTATTTTCTCATATGTTGTATGAGAGGGAAGTTATCGGCCATGAAAGTTGAAACCTTTATAATGCGTAATCACCAGGTCGTATGTCTTGTGTTCTGCCAAGAAACTTCGATAACCATTGTGACGGAGGCACAACACAACATCTCCTAAACAAAAAATTCCAAGGAAAAATGATCAGGTCGCACTTGCTTCTCCTTCATAGTCTTATTCTTCTCCACTCTAATGGAATCTGAAAAAATTAACTTATAAATATATAAAGTGAATATATAAACTATACACAAAGCCAGTGCAGTAAAGTTGTAGCAACAAAAGGTTGAAACTATTTAAGGTTAAAGTAGGAACAACTTTATTATTTAACTAGCACACACTTGTGACGTTTCGGCTTGCACTTTAATCATACAAAAACATACAGGAGGAAGAAATAAGCAAGGAAGATAAAACATAAATTTACGTGCATGCTATACAACAAACTGGAATGGAAAGATAAATATTTAAAAAACTACTATAATTATTATAAATTGTTACAAGAATATTATAATTATTCGAATAAATAATGGAGCACTTAAGTGTGACTCCATTTATTCTGATATTTTTTTTCCATTTCTATTTGTTGTATAGCGTCCATGTGAAATTATATTTTGTCTTCCTTCTCTACTTCTTTGTCCTGTATGATTTTATATGATTAACGTGCCAGCCGATAAATGTCACAGCTGTGCCTTCGTTAATTAATACAGCCACTTCTAGTATTTTCTTAGAAACGAATCTGGCATCCCCAGCTCGAGATCGCTGTAAACTCTGATATTCTGCCAGCCTTTTATATATTGTAAATTCTGATATTCTGCGAGCCTTTTATATACTGTAAATTCTGATATTCTGCCAGCCGTATATATTGTAAACTTTGATATTCCGCCAGCCTTTTATATATTGTAAACTCTGATATTATGCCAGCCTTATATTTATATATTTCCCACGCCAATCTATCTCCTATGATGCTTCACTTTATTCTCTTAGCGTGGATGTCTGACAGGACACCGCAATGTTACAATATTTGTCTTACACGCCATAGCATGCGGACAACTGAGTGGAAGAATGAGGGTGGGACATGACTGATGAAGAATAACAAGTGTATAAGTATACAAATCTCACAGCTACAGCGCTGCGACTGTAATGAATATGCTAGAATGTGAAACAGTGCATGTACTCTTATACAGGTGAATCTGTTGATACGAAGTTGAATGTAAAAACTTAATCAGACTAATAGTAAATGTTCCACAGCCCAAAACCTCGTGAACGTCGACTCGATGCCATAAGTGGAAAATCCCACACTTAATTTCGTGTGACAGGTCGAGGTCAAAACACAGGCCCACAAGAGTTTGTTCAGCCTCGCCAATGGAAAAAGATAAAGACCTCTGACCTTCGACTATGCTCAGTGATGGTGAGAGGTAGCTCTGAACGAGTCTACATGTCGGGTGAGAAAAAAAAAAGATAATGTCTGACCTCCTTACATATTAAAATAAAAATACCTTCAAAGTCCATCAGTAGCTGGAAGAATTTGATATCGAGGAAGCTTTTAACATCGATAATTTGTTCCAGTTTTTCATCATTTGACTGATGATGAAACAGCTGAAATGATGCAAAATCTCATGATAACAGTGGCGATGAAGATGACTTGTCAACAAGTTAGAAAAAGTGCTTATACAGAGACATGTGGCCTACTTATTGAAGGAGTGGAACAGCATGTACTCATACAGAGCAAGAAATCTTGTCAGTTTATTTAAAAAAAAACAAAGAGAGACTTCTAAAACAAACAAACAAACAAACAAAAAACCTTGTTAACCAGTAAGATGACACTGGAGAAAACATTTAAAAATCCATCCAGCAGAATGTCTGCTCATCTCCACAGGACCAGCTTCCTTCTCACTAACCTGCTTCTGTAGTTTCCCCTAACATTCATTCATTCATTCATTCATTTGCATGTTCCTTGCGGAACTTTGCCTTCCTAACAGCACTCCTGTAGGCCTCTCGGTTGTGAGCAAGATGCCCTGCTGCTGATGCATCCATGTGCAGGTCATCAACGATGTCTTGCAGCCATCTTCGCCTTAGTCTTCCTCTCTTTCTTTTTCCCATTATGTACCCTTCCAAGACGGTCTTCTCTAAATTATCATGATGTTTAATGTGTCAAAAATATTTAAGTTTTCTCTCTTTAATCCTCTTTATTAGCCAGCCTTCTTCAATATTAAATTCTTGCAGTATGGATATATTTGTTCTTTTTTGTGTCCATGATATTTGAAGAACTCTTCTGTAGCATTTCAAAGGCATTTATGTGTTTCTCAGCTGTTTTATTAAGTGTCCAGGTTGCGATGGGAAAGATGCATGCCCTTAAAAATCGTATTTTTATATCCCCTCACATATAAAAATAAAATACAGCTTAAAGTTTACCTTATAAAAATATACACCATCTTCGGTGGAGACTTCAGCCCTCTTGTCGTTGTTTGTTTTTCGCGTTGTTTAACAGCTGGTGATGCTACGGTACTGAACACATTATTTTCATTATATTCGTGTTAATGGCGTGCCATAGTTTTTTACCGCTAAGAACCTATGTGTGGTCGAATATCAGAAGATGACTGTTTATCCTCAGCATGTAAACTTATGACTGATGGCGATGTTAACCAACCACAAATAGTTTTCGTGGGTAACGCAGGCATACTTTGCTTTCTGATGGTTGAATGAAACATACAACTTTGTTTCATGCATTTGAGTATTAAAAATGTGTAACATTATTTTCAAGCTCTGTTTATAAGATGCATATGAAACATAAAATGAAATTTGGGTCCCATCCCAGAGGTTTATTCATACGTAACCAACTATTATTAAGTTATATTTACATATACAATAATTTATATACAGTTAAAACATTTAATTATGCGAATATTCCAAAATCCGAAGAAATCCAAAACATTTCTTTTCCTCCAAACATTTCGGACAATAGATACCAAGCTTGCAGTACCAAATAAACTGAATGTCAGTTATAAAGTGATTGACGTGAGAGAAAGATCGGAATATTTGACGAGGCTGATGTCCAGTTTTCCCTTCTTTAGAAATAAAATTTCACTCCATCATTCCCTGGCTTATTAGTGCGTTGCGTAATATACACTGAAATTATTGATTCGTTTAATTGTTACTTTCAACATTTTCGAAGCTTTTCCCTGTCCTATTTTTTAGGAGATTTTTTGTCCGGTTGTGTTGAATTCTTATTTGTCACAATTAATCCTCATTCTGCGTGTTTAGTTAGGTGTTGTGACGTTGTTACTTGCAGTTATCACTGTATTGTGATTGTTCATTACACACATCACGTTCATGATGCCGGAAAGTCAGAGTCAGGAAGTGGGTTATGTTTGGATAAAGTCATAGTAATGTAGTTAGTAATTTTTTGATAAAGTCATAGTAATGTAGTTAGTTATTTTTTGATAAAGTCATAGTAATGTAGTTGGTTATGTTTGTATAAAGTCATAGTAATGTATTTGGTTATGTTTGGAATAAGTCATAGTAATGTAGTTGGTTATGTTTAGATAAAGTTATAGTAATGTAGTTGGTTATGTTTGGATAAAGTTATAGTAATGTAGTTGGTTATGTTTGGATAAAGTCATGGTAATGTAATTGATTATATTTGGATAAAATCATAATAATGTAGTTAGTTATGTTTGAATAAAGTCATAGTAATGTCACAGATTAGGTTATTATTTATTCATTATTTATTTATATTTGATCGTCTCTTCTTTTTGCAGAATCAGAGTACAAACAATGTAGCTATCCTTCCCCACCTCAGCTTCCATTCACGTGGTGCATACAATTTTCTGAGACATTACAAAACATTACCTCTTCACGTGGTTTGTCTGGCGATTAAAGCAACTTCTACAAGTTTTTAAACTCTGGGGGCAGCAAAGCGGTTAGTATATACGCCTTTATTGCAGAAGTCTGGTCACAAAATTGTGTGCCTGGCTTCTTAAGCTATGGAAGAAAGGAAGCGAGGTATGGTCTTGACCACACAACATGCATTCTTGTTGCGGCATTCTTTCCCTGTTTTCAAACATTCATTACAGAAAAACTATGTAAGGTAGAAACACTTTTCGTTTTTCAAATTTCACCTCTACTCAGAAAGTTATGCTTTATTTTGTTCATGCAAGTCAACATGTACTCCTTTTGTTGCTCCGAGAACGTCTTAAGAGATACTCGACTTCTTGTCATGGGCGCTCCAACATCTCGTTTAGTCACCGTGGCTAGAGCATCAGTAATCCTTACATTCATAGTTTCAGAATTATGAACTGGTGAACTGAACACTTTGTCTTTAGTACATCCTCTAAGCTTTTAAAATCTGGCGAGTGTCGTCCACGCTCATTTCTGAGCCTTCGTTGAACTGTAACTGGTCAATTTGTTTCCTGATACCACAGAAACACTGGGTTGTTGCATTCATAAAGGCCACTTTATAATCATCCAGTTTAACATGAGCTTGAAGGTTATGCCTGCTATATGCCTCAAATGTGACGCATAATTTTTTTCTCTTTTGTATATTTTTTCATTAGTGTATAAATTTAGTCTTTATAAACTGGAAGACAGGCCAGAAGCTGGCATTTTCTCGGCATTTTAAACTACTATCACTGTTACTCTACCTTAACGTTGCCTTTGTGTGCTCAGTCCTCAAGATGCCCAATCCATGCCAGAAAATATTCGTCTTTTGTGATAGTTTTAATGTTACAATAGTATCATTTGATGCTTCTGTGTTATATAGTCTTGAGGAAAGCTAATAATCTTTTATGTAGTCTTGAAGGAAGCTAATAATCTTTTATACAGTCTCAAGGAATGCTAATAATCTATTATAAAGTCTTGAGGAAAGTTAATAATCTTTTACATAGTCTTGAGGAAATCTAATACTTTTTTATATAGTCTTGAAGAAAGCTAATAATATTTTATATAGTCTTGAGGAAAGCTAATCTTTTATACAAAACTCAAAACACATGAGGTAGCTTAAATATTTTATCTTTCGAATGGGATTATGACATTATCCAACAAAATTGCATCTCTTGATTATACTCCAGCAGCACTGACATCTTCTGTCTCTTCCATGGTGAAAATGTAGCACTGATCAAGACCCGCACTGGTTGCTACCTCACTCTACTGTCGCCCTGAAAGTAATAATACAGACTTGTAAAACACCTGCACATAGGGTATACAACGTGTCTAGATCCAGGAAACCATAATGGCGAGTCTCAGAAGACACGAAATATGATATATTACAGAGTATATTATACATTCAATTGTACAGTTGCTTGAAAACTGTTGGGTTTTTTAAAAAAATCCCCAGAATTTCTCTGTGTTGTACTTTTACAATTACTTTTGGTCTTTCATTTCATCAGACAAAGTTTCTTCTTTATAAAAGAAGTGGAATATTTTGTCTGTGGCCGCGTGGTTAGCGTCCTGTCCTCTAGTGGTTTTACTTTTTTTCCCACTCCAGTGGGATCGTGGATGCTTATTCACAGTCCTTCGTTGTTTTATTAATTTTTTTCCTTTATATCATCTTTTGTCTGTGCTTCTCAGCTTCCACAGTTTTGCTAGCAAGGTAAGGTAGCAAACAGATAGGCTTAGTATTGGACGTTCCAAAGCAGTGGCATACAACTACGTTAATGTACGGAAAATTAGAAATAACGGGTTAATGTACGGAAAATGGGAAAAAAACGGGTTAATGTACAGAAAATGGGAAACAACGGGTTAATGTACAGAAAATAGGAAACAACGGGTTAATGTACAGAAAATGGGAAACAACGGGTTAATGTACAGAAAATGAGAAACAACGAATTGTACAGAAGTCTCGCTTTCCGGTGTCATGTACAACTGTCAATTCAAGTGCCATGCCGCATGGCGTAGGCGATCATTTCTCTCCACAATTTCCTGCCTTTAGACTTGATTATGAGATCCGCCGGTGACTTTCTTCCTAGCCACACTGACAGCCCATCCAGTAAATTCTCTCCATGTCTTCCTCTGTCTCTTCTTCCTTCAATTTTTCTAGTTGCCGCAATGTGTTTCAATTTTCCTCTTCTCAGAAAATGTCCTATACATCTCGTTTGTCTGCCTCTGATCTTTGCTATAATTTGCCTCTCTTAAGACTTCTTCACTGGTTTTCTTGGCTGATCATGGTACCTTCAACATCCTTCTTATAAACCACATTTCCATGGCCTCCATTTCTCACTGTTCTCTCTTATTCATAGACCATGCTTCACATCTATAAAACAAAATTTGCTCGATGTAACATTTAAGTACTCGGAATCTTGTTTCCATTTATATGGATCTGCTGCACAAGATGTTTCTCTTTTCCTGGAATGCTGACCTGGCCTGAGCACGTCTACTTTTTATTTCGTTGTGACATTTTCCATCAGTTGTTATAATCGTTCCTAAGTACTTGAATTTATCAACTTGTTTCAGTTCTGTACCATCGATGGTAATGCTACATTTTGTACAACTGTACCAAACAATTTGCTAGCAAGCTATGGAAGTTCTCTGTAGTCTTACATATTTTGATATCATGATGTAGGACTGATTATGCCATCTTACGAACTATCAGTAAATAGTAGTGATTAACATCAGGTGACAGCCATTTGAAAGTTCGCATCAGGTGTTGGTGCGCTGTACTCAACAAATTGTGTTGTCCCCAGAAAGCACACAAGAGAGTGAGTCTTACAAAAATAGTTTCTGAAATTATTTGACCTCGGTCTGGACTCACAGTGTTTCACAGATGAAGTTGTAGTTTGACGTGCAGGTATCGTCTTCCCACTCATAGTTGTGTTCTGGGGTCAGAGCTAGACAGTCTTGGCCTGTTCAAAGACAAAAACAAACCATGTCATTCGAATATAACTTTCAGCGTTTAATGCTAGTGTCTTATGAACTTAACGACTCGTATAACGGAAGTAAAGACTGGCCAGTTATCTCCACCTTTCCGGTGAATGTTGCTCTTGGTAATCAAAGGCCACGCTGGAAAGAGAATAACGGTTATGACTTTTATAACTTCTTGAAGTGGAGATAAGTACACTTCCCAACGAGGTCCACTACCAGGAAGAACTTGTCCATTTTGACTCCGGGCAAGGCAGGAAGACCACGGGAATTATTAAAGTAATCATCAGTCTGCTGACTGCAGTGGTTTTAGTAACAGGCTGTTACAATATTATAGTCCGGTTAACGGGCTGCTCTGTGCTGTAGTCTGGTCACAGGTAACAGGAAGTTAGATACTATTGTTTCTAACAGGCTTATGGGATACTACGTACTCTTACGGTGCTTTTCCACTACCAGTGTCAGGTAAACGTTCGAGGGGTACCGCAGTCTTACATTGTGCTAAAACTACACTATAATCTTGTAATAGTCTCATAACATAAGTCCGTCTCGTAACCTGCTGCTGCGACACGTTAGTCTGCTAACAGGTTCATTCGATACGGCAGGATGACAGCACGAGGTGCAATACCGTAGTCACAAGGTCATAGGTTACTCTGGTCTGACAGCATGCTGCTGTGATATCATAATATTGTAATAGTCTCATACGATAATACATGATGATAGCCTGAAGCTATATCGTAAGGTTTCAAGGCATGCTATAGTCGGGTGAATTGCTATCAAGGTACTAAATTATCTCGAGACATCATTATTTTTGTTAGACAATATCAAATAGACACAATATCAAACACAGACATAATATCAAGCATAATTAAACAAGCATTATCTTTTGGTGAAAAGTTAGCAGGGTAGACAGATCTCACTCCTTAATGTTTTCCATCAGCTCAAGTTGGTGACTTTTTATTGTGCGTAAACGTTAGATTCTCTGTTTTTTTTTATTCTTGATATTCTCCTGCCTTTCTTCCCGTGTATCTTTCCTGTTGTTATGATGTTTTCAAGTACTCCTCTTCTCATTATATGTCAAACGAATGATTATTATATTTCTGTTATGGATTTAATTAGTTTCTTTTTCTCATGTGCTTTTTGTTAGCCATTTCTTGGCTGTCATCGCAGCTTCCTCTGATACTCCTAACATTCTTCCAAGAAACAGCATCTCTGTTGCCTCTCATTCATTCCTTTGCATGTCCCTTGCGGAACTTCGCCTCCCAAACAGCACTCCTGTAGGCCTCCCGGTCGTGAGCAAGATGGCCTGCTGCTGCTGCATCCATTTCCAGATCGTCAACGATGTCTTGCAGCCATCTTCGTTTCGGTGTTCCTCTTTTTCTTTTTCCCATCTGTTGCCTCTAATGATCTATATATTTATCTCTTGATTTCGCATGACTCCCTTCCACAGAGCAGGATAGGATCATTGTAGCATTTTAGAACTCTTTTTTTTCTGACGTTCAGTTTTGAAGATGCACCACACAGGATTCTTCTCATTTCTTGGGAAACTATTTTGACTGACATACTAGTTTTCTGGTTCTTGCTTGCATTCCCTCATCTAATGTTACTCAAATGAGCAAGTATTTCAATCTCTTGTTTCAAGGGGTTTTTTTTTCATTTTCTTTCTAACATTGCATTTATATTCTTTCTTCTTTCATGATATAAACATTGTTTCTGTTTTGTTTGTTTGTTTGTTGTATTTTTGCTATTTAGGTTGAGTCCTTTATTTGTGCTTTCTTTTTCTGCTACATCTAATAATTTCTGAATGGTATTTTCTATATTGTCTTGTAATTAGATAATATCAAACATAATTAGATGCTATTTCAATTGTAATTAGATAATGTCAAATATAATTAGATAACATAAAACATATTTAGACAATACCAAATACACTTAGACATTCTTCTTCTTCTTCTGCTTCTTCTTCTTCTTCCTCTTCTTCTCTCCCTGGAACTGGCAGCTGGTGTTCTTTACAGTCAGTGATTGAAGATATTGAGTCACAGCATCATGTCGGACAGTGAGCGGGTTATGGCATCTAATCATTCTGTTCCCAAGTGAAGCTAAAGACAAGCAGAGGGTGTGCAATAGTCCTTTATCGGACCATGGCGACCTCTGCCTAGTTAGCCAGGCTAGGCCTGTTACCCGGGTTACCAGCGAAGAAGTGGAAAAGGTCTATGTCGTCTATGGTTGTCTCAGTTGGACATATCCTCAAACATAAGTAGACGTAATATCGGACATAATTAGACATAATAAAACATAAGTAGATATAACATAAAACATTGTGGAACTAACTTCTGAAAGATACGTGGTTTAGAAATGAGCTGTCTTCAGCAGGTAGCGGGTGTAAGTAGCCAGAGTTAGAATCTCCAGTCTATCATTAGTCAGGTGTAAGTAGCCAGAGTTGGAATCTCCACTCTATCATTAGTCAGGTGTAAGTAGCCAGAGTTAGAATCTCCAGTCTATCATTAGACAGGTGTAAGTAGACAGAGTTGGAATCTCCACTCTATCATTAGTCAGGTGTAAGTAGACAGCGTTGGAATCTCCACTCTATCATTAGTCAGGTGTAAGTAGACAGAGTTGGAATCTCCACTCTATCATTAGTCAGGTGTAAGTAGACAGAGTTAGAATCTCCACTCTATCATTAGTCAGGTGTAAGTAGACAGAGTTAGAATCTCCACTCTATCATTAGTCAGGTGTAAGTAGCCAGAGTTGGAATCTCCACTCTATCATTAGTCAGGTGTAAGTAGCCAGAGTTAGAATCTCCAGTTTATCAGTAGTCTTCTAACTTATCATCACTTACCGTGACCTCCACCATCTGTTGGCTGTCCGGGGTGCCAGTCAGTGAAATTAAAGTCCACACCTTTGCCTGTCAGCCACTCCCATGTCCCCTCGTTGAAGATGTCAGAAGCGCCAATCCATACCTTTTCAGCTATACGTATATATAAGAGCATGTTACGCGGATATCATTTATATTAATACCGGAATTAAAGAATCGTTCTTCTTTGCTTAATCAAATCGCTGACCATAAAAATTCGGACTATCCCAATGTATATAGGAGAAAAGTGAAATACAAGAGGTAGAACACCTCCAGAAACCAGGTTAACTCTTTACTGGTCAATGTTGGCATGTTAACCATATACTACTAGAGCTATGAAAATTCCTTTCTTTTTTGATTTTTGTTGTTGTAACATTTATCGTAAAATTATCATAAATTTAACAGACTTTCTCAACTCCTTGGTAGATATAACCGCTCACAAACTAGACTTACTAAGAAAATGAAAATCATTTTTCTAGTTCATTCTTATAATTTCTTAGTTTAAGAAGGGGTTAAAGTCGTGTCGAGTGTAAACAAAAGAAAGCGGTAAGAGGAATTCTCTAACACTAAACTGACGATGACAAGATTCATAACTCATACAACTAGTTGTCACATAACACTCGGTAATGAAAGAGGTAACAAACAATCTAGACAATGATACGATTAATGTTACCTTGTTTTTCAATGCTTATCTCTTTCAAAAACTCATTTTCCTCTGTTGATTCTACATCAGCGAGATGACCATTATAAATCTGACAGACTCTCTGTTAAAAAAATAATGTAAATACACTTTCATTTCTTTTTCTTTTTTATTAGAAAAATGCAGCATTAACATTTGTATTTGTTCTTAGGCCTTTATTTAAAGAATTTAAATAACGAGCGCTATTGACTTATCAACAGAGAGTGACTGGATTTTACTTAAAACTTTTAATAACTTTCTCAGGTGAAATTACTCTGGATTTCAGAAAATGACACCTGCAGAAAGTCCTGAGATGTAAATGAATTGTCTATATTTACAGTGATAACAATTACTGTGCATAACAATTTGTTGGAAGGTCCTCTTTCCACAAGTCAAAGCTCAGCTGATGTCCTCATCCTCGTTCCACAACAAATCAAAGCTCAGCTGATGCCCTCATCCTCTTTCCACAACAAGTCAAAGCTCGGCTGATGCCCTCATGCTCTTCCCACAAATCAAAGCTCGGCTGATGGCCTCATCCTCTTTCCACAAATCAAAGCTCGGCTGATGCCTTCATCCTCTTTCCACAAGTCAAAGCTCAGCTGATGTCCTCATCCTCTTTCCACAACAAATCAAAGCTCGGCTGATGCCTTCATCCTCTTTCCACAAGTCAAAGCTCAGCTGATGTCCTCATCCTCTTTCCACAAGTCAAAGCTCAGCTGATGCCCTCATCCTCTTTCCACAAGTCAAAGCTCAGCTGATGCCCTCATCCTCTTCCCACAACAAATCAAAGCTCAGCTGATGCCTTCATCCTCTTTCCACAACAAGTCAAAGCTCAGCTGATGCCTTCATCCTCTTTCCACAACAAATCAAAGCTCAGCTGATGCCTTCATCCTCTTTCCACAACAAGTCAAAGCTCAGCTGATGCCTTCATCCTCTTTCCACAACAAATCAAAGCTCAGCTGATACCCTCATCCTCTTTCCACAACAAGTCAAAGCTCGGCTGATGCCCTCATCCTCTTTCCACAACAAGTCAAAGCTCGGCTGATGCCTTCATCCTCTTTCCACAAATCAAAGCTCGGCAGATGCCCTCATCCTCTTTCCACAAATCAAAGCTCGGCTGATGCCCTCATCCTCTTTCCACAACAAGTCAAAGCTCGGCTGATGCCCTCATCCTCTTCCCACAACAAGTCAAAGCTCGGCTGATGCCCTTATGTATTCTTTCTCGTATCGGGGTAAGTCAGTTCAGTATTATACATTTCATCAAAGGATTCATCCACAAAGTAGTTGAACAATACACACTTTATGTTTTCGCACTCTGTGCAAAGATTAACAAGGAACCACTGAAGCAGAACTTACGGCGGCTTCGGCCCAAGACACTTGGGTGTCGCTGTAGCCAAAACAAGAAACATTGTTGTAGTACCATCCAGCTGCGCACGGATTACCATCCACTGAAATAACATCGCAAAAACAATCAACAACATCATAAAAACATGTTATGATAAAACGACAACAGCTTCCATACTTTATAAAGCTGGGTAACGTTATAAACAGGAAGCTGATTATACAGAGTATAAGAAAAAGTAAAACAACTAAAGAAGCTGTGGAGAGTAACAGACAGAACTACAAAAAATTAGATTTTTAAGAGCTTTCATCCTTCCCATCGTAACATATGCCTGTGAGACCCGGACACTTAACAAAACAGCTGAGAAACACACACGTCTTTGAATGTAATTTCTACAGAAGATTTCTCCAAATATCATGGACACAAAAAAGAACAAATATATCCATACTACAAGAACGTATTATTAAAAGAAAGCTGGCTAGTAAAGATGATTAAACAGAGAAAACTTTAAAATATTTTTCACACATTAAGCGTCATAAGAATTTACAGAAGACCATCTTGGAAGGGTACATAGTGGGAAAACGAAAGAGAGGAAGACCAAGGCGAGGATGGCTGCAAGATATTGTTGATGATCTGCAAATGGATGCATCAGCAGCAAGGTATTTTGCTTACAACCGAGAGGCCTACAGGAGAGCTATTAGGGAGGCAAAGTTCCTCAAGGGACATGCAAATGAGTGACAGTTTATACAGAGAACGTGGAAAGACGATAAAATTTGGCTCTGTCCTGTAGGATGACGCGAGGGCTACCACTTTGTTCACAACGAACATACGCACTATTAAGGTTATAATCACAGCACCACCAGCACCCAGAGACAGTATCAGTTGTTTCAGTGTCTTTATGTCATAATCTTTCAGGTATAATTTTTGTTAGACGAAGAACAGCATATAGTTCACTAGTTCTTTCCCAGAGTGTCTTAATCGCCATTGTTATAACAAATAACAACAATCACTCGCCGTCTTATCTTCTCCATTGAACATAATTAATTTTCTCAAGAACTGTTCGTCACTCAGAATAACGTTGCTGTCATCAGACTTGTCACAGTCACTCAGAATAACGTTGCTGTCATCAGACTTGTCACCGTCACTCAGAATAACGTTGCTGTCATCAGACTTGTCACAGTCACTCAGAATAACGTTGCTGTCATCAGACATGTCACCGTCACTCAGAATAACGTTGCTGTCACCAGACTTGTCACCGTCACTCAGAATAACGTTGCTGTCATCAGACTTATCACCGTCACTCAGAATAACGTTGCTGTCATCAGACTTGTCACAGTCACTCAGAATAACGTTGCTGTCATCAGACATGTCACCGTCACTCAGAATAACGTTGCTGTCATCAGACATGTCACCGTCACTCAGAATAACGTTGTTGTCATCAGACTTGTCACAGTCACTCAGAATAACGTTGCTGTCATCAGACATGTCACCGTCACTCAGAATAACGTTGCTGTCATCAGACTTGTCACCGTCACTCAGAATAATGTTGCTGTCATCAGACTTGTCACCGTCATTATCATGCTGGACAATCAAAACAAAATTCAGTAAATAATCGTGAAGTTCTAGGAACACTGGTAAGATGATAATAATCATAACGATGAAGCGAGATATTATTTAACATGAATGTCGGCAAAAGTTCTATGTTTGATGTGAAACTGGTGAAAAACACAACCTTAATCTGCAAAACCTTCACAATTACACTAACAGGTAAAACTTACACTACCGCAACTGTTGTCACTTTTCCTATAATTTTTGTTTCCTGTAAAATCTATGTTCCGTAACATTCATATGTCGCATGGGGTGTGAAATATTATTACCTTCACATTTCTAGCCCACTACAGCATTTGCCTTCATCTTCCTAGGCAAAACTCCAGGCGCTCTTTTGCCAAGCCTGGTTGACCCCGGTGCCGGTCGATCCGGAAAAAAAGAGTCCGAAATCTAACCAGGAACCTTCTGATCGGACGGTGCGTGCACTAACCACTGCGCCACATGAAAACTGTTGCTAGTATCTTACTATGGCATTCAGCATCTTCAGAGTAACAGTACATGGCACATTAATCAGCATTATTATCTTTGAGTTTTTTTCTGTTGCCTTGTAGGAAGTTTATAAAACACTAAAAAACACTTGATTAGCACAAAGAGACGCTTAACAGACTTAAGTTTCATTCCTGAATTTCACGAACAGTAACTAAACGAGAATTATGAAAACATTACATGAAAATCCAGACAGGAAACAGAAAACAATGAATTAGGTTATTGAAATAACAAAGATGGCGGGCTTACTAAATTACAGCAGCAATAAACTGGATAGGAAAAAAAAAATGTGCCGAGGTGGCGCAGTGGTTAGTGCAGTGTCGATCAGAAGGTCCCTTGGTTCGATTTCGTACTCAGGCGAAATTTATTCCCAGGATCAAAAATAACGGGTACCTGGGATTTCCCTAGGAAAACAAAGCCAGTGAAGAAAAGCCCACCTCAAATAACTGGTGGACTAGAAATGTGAGGGTTCCACTGCCTCACACACCTTTGATACACAAATACCAGGAGACAAAGATTTTACTGACATAAAAATGGGCAAGCCGATGAAAGTTGCCGCAGTGTTTCTTGAGCTTAAAGTAGGAAAGAATTAGTCGTTATTAGGGAAGTGTAGCTGAGATAGAAGAAAAGTTGATAATGACTGAAGAAACGATGATGTGAAAGATGATAATTTTACAAGAAAGCGACGATGATTATGAAAAAAAAATGATGTGGATTAATGAATGAGTGACGTTCTGTTTTTGTTGCTGTTTTCTTTCTGCTCATAACGATGATTATAGTGATAATTAAAATGACGATTATTATAACAATGTTGATCATTATAGCAATAATAACGATGATATAAAATCTGAAGAGCATGATTAAAGAAGATTTAAATGCTGAAAAAACGTTCTGTTATCTTACCTGTTGCTACAAGCACGGCAACCGATAAGTATAAAAGATCAATCATTGTTTGCAACTTTTTTTATACAAAAAAGTATAACTGTATCATTAATATTTATAATGCTTAAATGATACAGACAAGCTGATTCCTTCCTTTCTTTTAATCAACAGAAATAGTAGTCATGTGGCTTCTCTATATGTAACTTTTTATCTAGATAAGAATTTTTTTCCCCCGTAAGCACACCGCAAGATCTCTGATAGCTAGATAGGTGCTGCAATACTGAAGATTTGCTAGCAAGACCTTGAGCTCAGATTACATGCGTTCAATTCGTTTTGCAGAGTTTTTTGTTTTTTTTTTGGAGTAAAGTATATTCTACAATAGTTTGGCCATTTATTTTAAACTATTTTAATTCTGACAGGGATGTGTACTATCACCAACATTATTTATTTTAGCAGTAGACTGGTTAATGAAGGAGGCAACATCAGATAAATGCAGAGGATTGCAGTGGACACTCGACGCAGTGCTGGAGGACCTCGACTTAGTCGATATTTGTCTACTGTCAAGCAGGCACACATATATGCAAGATAAAGTAAACAAGCTAACTTAGAATGCTAACACTATAAGATTAAAGATCAACGTAGGAATGACAAAGTTAATGAAGCAAAATGTGAACAGCAGAAATGTACTGAGAGTAGATAACAGGCTAGTGGAGGAGGTAAACGAATATGAATATCTTGGCAGCAGAATAGTAGAAAATGGAGACAGCACAGAGGACATCAACAGCAGACTTACTAGAGCAAACCAGGCTTTTGCAATGCTGCAGACTATGTGGAAATCTAAAAAAATAAGCACGAAGATGAAAATCAGGATATTTAAGAGTAATGTTCTATGTGTACTACTCTATGGAAGTGACTGCTGGAAAATCACCAAAACTATAGAAAACAAGCTGATTTCTTTCCATACTAAATGTTTACGAAGAATTAGAAGAATATTTTAGCCAAACACCATAAGAATTAACATCTTGTTGGCAGAAATGCAGATGAAGCCATTGACAGCAATTATTGAAGAAAGACGCTGGCGATAATTGGGACATGTGCTCCGAATGACTGACAACTCACTACCACAAATAGCACTAAGATGGACACCACAGGGGAACAAAAGTAAAGATAGACCAAAGGAAACATGGAGCAGAACATGGAGAGGATGTGGAGAGCGCTCTCGTGACCAAGAGCGGAAAAAAGGCAAAGGATAGGCGCTTGTGGAAAACCCTTGCGGAAGCCCCACGTGCCCTGGGCACTTAAGGTTCAGAGGGAGATTTTAATTCTAGGTGAAGTAAGAATTGTGAAGGCAGACCCTATTATGGCACCGTACGGGATACGGTGTTAGCGCCCACATTTTTCCTTGGCCTGTCAGTACACAAGAGGATGATGTGGACATCTTCACCCCTGACCGCCTTTTTTTCCCTGGCTGTGAAAGAAGCTAGATATCCATTTCTACGGCTGAGTTGATTGGCTAGGGGAATCTGTGGCCAGATTCGAACTATCAACATTCGCCAAGAAAAACTAATGCACTAACCACTTCGCCATTCAAACAACCTCATTCCTGGTCAAAGGTTAAATTACCTGTTGATAATTACATTTTAAGAAACTTATAATATTTGATAAAATTGTACTTTATTTCCTACAATTTATTTATCTTTTCTTCTTATTCGTTATTTTTTCTACTGATACCTTCCTTCTTTTCTATGATAATTTCTTTCTTTCTTTCTTTCGTTCTTTCTTTCTTTTCTTTTCTTTTCTTTCTCTCTCGCACATTTCCTTCTTTAATTCTTCCTCTTTCACACAATACATTAGTCTTTTGGGTTTTATTTCTAGTACTAAAGAGAAGTTGAATACTTGCTTTAGAAGCAATGTTGAAAGATTAGGGGCCTGCATGCCCATTTTTCATTGTTTGAAAATAGAATTTGTTCTTTTGCCATTTCTCGTCTCGTTTTGAAATGTATACTCTTTAAAACTGTATACGTGACGCCAGACTATTTTAATATTTAAGCAATATAAGATTCATAAGCTATCATTTGTCGTTTGTTTTATTTGCTCTGAAGTTGACTTTGATAATGTAATATTTTAACATCTCCTCTCAATTTACACACTGTAATACATGTACACGGTAAATGTTTGGAAATGATAAAAAACTAATGTCACAATACGTCTATTTAAACTGTTTATACCGTTTATATGGCATTGTCACATTACGTTTATATAAACTGTTTATATAACCTTGTCATAATACATCTATTTAAACTGTTTACATAATCTTGTCACAATGTGTCTATTTAAACTGTTTATATAACCTTACCTTGTTTTAATCTTTTTTTTTCCTATTTTGTAGAGTACAAGCAACTTTTCTGTGAATGTATGGGGAAAGGAAGGGTGTTAGATTGTGAAAGTACCGTTATGTCTCTGACATTTCTCACGTTGTTCTGCGTAGATGTTGATGAGTTTCAAGGAGGAGAATGCATCACTGTCTTAGTTGTGTCTTAGATTTGTCTCTTTCTCGAAACATTCTGGTATTTCGTCTAAGTACTAATGTTTACTTGTTCGCATTGAAGACATTGCTGCAAGTAACCAACATGTGGCATTGCTCACACAGCACACACAGCTCACACAGCACACACAGCTCACACAGCTCACACAGCAGCACATACAGCACACACAGCTCACACAGCACACACAGCAGACACAGTTCACACAGCACACACATCACACACAGCACACACAGCTCACACAGCACACACAGCTCACACAGTACACACAGCACACACAGCACACACAGCACACACAGCACACACAGCTCACACAGCGCACACAGCACACACAGCACACACAGCTCACACAGCACACACAGCACACACAGCTCACACAGCACACACAGCACACACAGCTCACACAGCGCACACAGCACACACAGCACACACAGCTCACACAGCACACACAGCACACACAGCTCACACAGCACACACAGCTCACACAACTCACACAGCACACACAGCACACACAGCGCACACAGCACATACAGCACACACAGCTCACACAACTCACACAGCACACACAGCACACACAGCACACAGAGCTCACACAGCGCACACAGCACATACAGCACACACAGCTCACACAGCACACACAGCCTCGTTCCAGGATCCTGTGGTACACAAAATCAGAGTTTGCTTGTCGGAGAAAACGCATGCCCACAGCCATTATTGTTTAATCCATCATTTCATTTATTTGAGGCACCACGCTCTTCATCTATGGTCCATCAGTCATTTTCATGTCCCTTGTGGAACTTTGCCTCCCCAACAGCTCTCCTGAAGGCCTCTCGGAGCTATGTATATGTATATATATATGTGTAACTATGGATGACCTTCCCTAATAGCAATATGGAAGGTCATCTATAGTTACACATTAATATGTTCTTTTTAACTGCTCTGTTTGTGAACAGTTCTCAGATTTATATTCTCTTCACTCTTCTCTACAGTTTATAATACAAAGTTGTTGTTTTCCCTTTTGCTACTAGTATAAAACAAACACATTCGTTTAAAAGCATATCTACTGAAAATGGGAAAAATGAATTCATAGTTCGTACACCAATGCTCCCTTATAAGTAATATTTTGTATGTGAATATACATAAACTTTTAAGCAATTGTGATTCTGTAAAACTTGAGACAAGCTAGATCACAAATTAGTTTTAAAAACAGTTCACAAACAAATTCACAAAACAACTCAAGACGCTTATGAATATAGCGTTATGTTGTTTCTTTCATTATAACAGTGCAAAGGAGAAAGGGACTTTATAATTTAAGTTCTGTCTGCAGGGAATTTGATGAAATGATAGAATTCTCCCAGGTAAAGGACATTAATGCGGCTGCAAGTAGATCTCTCTGGTGTGTCACTCTGAACTTGCTCTGTAGATTAAAGAAATTAAAATTCAGTAAATTATTGCATAAACAACCTTCTTTGGTTGACTTATAATTCAAGGACCACATACAATTTTTTAAAAATCAGATAAAAACATGATTAATATATGAAAAATTAAGCAGTTTTTAAAATATTCTTTGCATTTTTCATCTGTTCTTCGTGCTTTCATCTGTTGACTTGTTTTTGTATGTGATCATTGAAAAAAGCTTTGGCCGAAATATTGGATTGATGTATGTTCTTCATTTATACGTGTTCGTCTTACTTTCTGTCATTCTTGTTCCTGTCCATTTTTCTAACTCTTTCTATATTTTTGTGAAACTGAACAATACATCATAGGCTACATTTATTACTAGAACCAATTTTACGGCATTCGCCATTTCTCTGAAACTATGAAAACGCCATGCTGGGTTTGGTGCAAGCTTATCAACGTATGAATCAGTTTAAAACAAGGAGCAGTGGACCTAACCAGAGGTTTAGTCATTGACTTTAAAAATGATTTTTATAATGTGATGTTTAAATCTTCATGAAAGCCTTGATTCTTCGTACTTCTGTGAGTCAATGAGGCCTCGAGTAAGTACTGAAACAGTTTGAACGATTTCAGTAAATCTCCTCATTCTATTTTCACCTTACAGACACCGACCAGAACATGTCGCATTCGTCAGGTTTCCATCATTTTATGGAGAAGACTTTTCTTTCTTACTTCTTTGACTATACTATTCGTACTTACGCATTCTTTCTTTACTGACACGGAAAACTTACAGGGTCTCACAAATAAAGTTGTAGTTGGACGTGCATGAGTCGTCAGCCCAGGTATAGTTGTAGCTTGGGTTTAGATCCACACAATCCTCGGCTGTTTCCAAAAGACAAAGAAAGACAAGAGTCTTATATTAACTAATCATTAAGGCTTTGTGTATATTTATATATTAAGTCTTATATATTCGTGAAGTCTTTGTACAGTTAAAAAATGCAAATGCACATAAATAAGTGAAAAACAAATTATTGAAATATTCTAAATGATAACCAAAGAAGACCGCCTTGGAAGGGTACATAACGGGAAAAAGAAAGAGAGGATGACCAAGACGAAGATGGCTACAAGACGTCGTTGATAATCTGCAAATGGATGCACCAGCAGCAGGCCATCTTGCTCACAACCGAGAGA
Source organism: Achatina immaculata (assembly GCA_009760885.1). Taxonomy (NCBI): domain Eukaryota; kingdom Metazoa; phylum Mollusca; class Gastropoda; order Stylommatophora; family Achatinidae; genus Lissachatina; species Lissachatina immaculata. The sequence goes on from CM019692.1 coordinate 10,990,585, forward strand.
CCTACAGGAGGGCTGTCAGGGAGCAAAGTTCAGCAGGGGATACGCAAATAACTGAAAGGAAAGAACAAACAACCTAACAATACAGGTAAAGATGTTCTGTGATGGCAGATGACATAAAACGATAGGTTCCTGCTTATAAGTATGCATACTATAATGTGTGCGCGTGGAATCAGTAATTGTGCGTCATGTTTTAAGCATAGCCTACCGTGGTTTCCGTCCGTAGGCTGTCCGTGGTGCCAGTCAGTGAAGCTGAAGTTCAGACTCTTGCCTGTCAGCCACTCGAAAGTGCCTTCATTGAAGATATCTGAAGCTCCAATCCAGGTTTTTTCCGCTGAAGGCAACAGTTGTATCAGTAAATTAATAAATTTATCAAGACTGAGATAATTATTGTATCCTATCCCTCAAGCCTTTAGTACCAAATTCCACGTTTAAAGAGAATTAAGTACATGAAATGTGTTTCTTTCTGTTTTCTCTCCTATACTCCAGGAATTCTACTCGAATCTTATTTTAAATTCATAGCATTTTTCTTCTTAGAAGACGATTTTAAGACAGGCATTTATGGGTTTTGTTGAGAATCTTTTCTTTGAACAACTCTTCTCGTGGGCTAATTCTGCAATTGTTGAATTTATATGTTAGGCCGCAGTAGCAGGAAGCAGTGTTTGTGCTGCTAAAATCAGTTTCCTTCCACTTGTGTCTTTTGTCTTCGAGTTTGACGCACGTTTCCTCCATTGATAATGCTTGACTCTTATGCAGAGTCCTTCCCTGCGTGATTCAATCTTTCCTCATGTACAAGTTATTGTCATGTTATTACTTTGTTATAAAAAGGTAAAGATAAAGGTAATCCTGTCATGCCTTAGAGGCACATAAGAATATGGTGTTAGTGCCCATATTTTCCTTGACCTGTCAGCACACTGGAGGGTGATATGGTCAGTATCACATCTGGCCGCCTTTCCTTCCCAAACTCCAAAAGAAGTCGGGTACCCATTTCTACAGCTGGGTGACTGGGGTGCCTCCAGCCGGATTCCAACCCCCGACCTTCGCCATGAGAGACCAGTGCACTAACCACTTCGTCACTCAGACAATGCTCAGTATTTAAAATTAAAGCAGAATGTTCTGATAAAATAAAAATAGTCTATTACAAATTAAGGTGGTTTCTAAATATTATAATTCGAAGCCACCAACTAAAGACAAAATGTAGTTTAAAATTACGCTATGAGAGAAAACAAAGACATTTACATAAAGAAAATGTCGGAATGGTTTTTTTTTTCCAGGGTATATGGAGATTTATAAAACATTCTATAGAATTTATATAATACAAATAATATAGAAACATTATATAGAACGTAATATTTACCTTGTTTTTCAGCGGCGATCCATTTAACAAACTCATTTTCTTCAGAATTCTCTATATCTGCCAAGTGCCCGTTGTAAATCTGACACACGCGCTACAATTAAATGAATAAGAGGTTTATCGTAAAGCACGTAAATAAACTTGTTCAGATTATAACTTCGTTTTGTAAAGCTTTGGTACAGGCTATCTTGATAAAAGGAACTAAGATGGGTATACTGATTGGACAACAAAATTATCATGGATAGGAAAACAAAGCCACGTTCCTATCTCTTTGTTTTCTTCTTTGTTGTGTTCTTTCAGCCAGGTGAAACCGGCCAGAGCTTGGTTTAGTCATAGTAGCGTGAGATCTGTTTACAAGTAATCTTCTTATGTCCATTCACGGACTTTCAGAAAGACATTTCTTATGCACGCTCAATGTCCGAAATTTTTTTTTCTTTAAGAGCATCTCAAGACAAACTGCAGAAAACATAAGGCCGTAAGATTCCGAGAATCTTTAACAAAATGAAAAACCAAGAAAACAGTAAATATAGAAAAAAAAGTACATTTTCAAACTTTGTTGACAAAAAAAATAAGGATTGGTAAGTGCTAAAACGGTAATTGAAACTTCGTCCAGTTTTGTTTTATATGATATAAAGAATCAAACTTAGTTTTCTTTTATAAAAGGTTTAATATGGGCAAAACATCCCAATGAGAAATTAAAAGACTAAGATAAATCTGTCATGACTTGCTGAGATGTAGCAAAGTTAACGTAGGAAGCTTTATTTATAGCATAACCAGCAGCGAACTGTCAGGAGACATTACTGCAGTTCTTAACCTATAAAACAATATCCATGACACACAAACATTTACTGTACTGCAAATATCACTGCTGCAGTGTTTTACCTGAACATGATGGGATTCCTAATTTCTGCATTACGGAACTTTAAAAATATGAATTCCTGTCCATAAAACAAAACCATATGGCTTGTTATTTTAGTTTAACTTTAAAAAAAAGACATTTAAAACGACTCATAAAAGATCACGAGTTAAAGACACCGTCAGAGCCTCTAGAGAGAATCTGAGTTTCAAGTATATGTAACTGGCTCTGGAGAGAATCTCTGAGTTTCTAATATATTTAACTGGGTCTAGAGAGAATCTTTGAGTTTCTAGTAAATGTAATTGGCTCTGGAGAGAATCTCTGAGTTTCTAATATATTTAACTGGGTCTAGAGACAATCTTTGAGTTTCTATTATATGTAATTAGCTTTGGAGAGAATCTCTGAGTTTCTAATATATTTAACTGGGTCTAGAGAGAATCTTTGAGTTTCTATTATATGTAATTAACTTTGGAGAGAATCTCTAAGTTTCTAATATACTTAACTGGGTCTAGAGAGAATCTCTGAGTTTCTAGTATACTTAACTGGCTCTAGAGAGAATCTCTGAGTTTCCACTATACTTAAGCCCAATGCTATTCAAGCAGAACTTACTGCTGCTTCAGCAAAAGAAACTTGGGTATCGCTGAAACCATAACACGAGCCCTCGTTATAGAACCATCCAGCGGAGCATGGGTCACCAAGCACTGAAACATGGGTCAAATAACAGGGTTATTTGTAGAACAATGATGTTAAGAATGCAGTGAGTAAATAATAAAACTCTGTGTAAATATGTTGGTCCATCTCTGCAATATTTTACTATTTAAACAAAACCAGTTATAATAAAGTTACACTTTAACAATATAGTTATAATGTTTCTCTTCTTACACAATCATTCATCCAGTTAGATATGGTTCAGAGCTATTTTTTTGGCACGCTTTTATAAGTTGCAAAAGATTATATGTACAAGATTGTTTGTCCTGTGCTTTTGTCCCCCCCCCCCCCCCCCCAATGGAACCACTGAGTTAGCATCATAAGATCATGGGTTTGCAATGGGATTTGGCTATGATATTTGACAGAGATTCCTTGTTCTCTGGTGTAGTGGGTTTGCTGTATCTTTCACAACAGTGCGACTAAAATGACCTGTATCAGTCTGTTCGGATAGATGGTTTCCGCATCATTTATTCTATATATATAAACGCTACAGACCAAGGTGAATATCCAAGTGAGACAAGTACTTGAAAGATGGATTCTTTCACTGACGATTATCAATACTCATCGAGTTATCAGTGGTTGTCATTCTACAGATGTGTATGTGTTGACATCATGAAGGCAACATTCTCACCATGTCAAATGACAAGGCAAAACAGGTGAAATCAGAAGTGATGTGACATAAAAGTTCTTCATTTTGTATTTATTGCTTCTTATACTGTACTAGCACAAGAATGATGTTGAATAACTGCGTTAGAATGGAAAATGAGAAATGAATGGAAAATATTAGAAGGTCTGCCTACCCAAATCGCCAGCACCTGAAAGCGTTCAGTGTTTATCAGCCAAACATGACGAGGAGATGGGCATCTGCCATTATGCTTCTTAATCTTATGCTTTGTGTTTCTGCTCAGATCTAATGTCTTTTATTACTTGTGCCACTTGGTCACACCGTCCTAATATATTTTTTATCCCAGTTTTCCCTTGAGTTTTTCCAGTGGTTATCATACTCTCTAACTTCAGTACAGGGTCTGGCATAAAACATTGCTGGATTTAACTGACGTAGTGCGCAGAAACTGAATATGTGTGAAAAAAAACATGACGTCAGAGACGTTTGCCGGTAGACAAACGATCATTTTTAACAATGGCTTCTTGGCAAACATATCATCGCGCATTCACCGTTGAAACTTATTTTAAAAGTGGAGAATCGTCTATTATTGTGCAATGAAAGTTTCGTCGCCATTTTGAGTTGCATCCACGTGATTATGTTCCCGATCGGAGGACAAAACAATTTTGAGGTGGGTCCAAAAATTTAAGGAAACCGCTAATTGCCTTAATAACAAGTCTACTGGTCGTTCAAGAACTCATCAGACATCTGAACGAATTCAAGAAGTCCGCAACGCATTGCTGAGTAGCCCTCGGCGATCAGCTGTTAGGAACGCTTTAGCACCTGGCATTCTCTTATCGTTAATAGTGATCTTTATGTGCAGGTGCTAACTGAATATTTCATTCCAGACTTGGCCAATAGAAATAAGAGACTAATATGGTTTCAATAACTGCCCACACAGCCGTCAGTCCATGGTCATGCTGCGACAAGCATTTCCCAACCGTCTTATTTCCAGATTTGGGGATACTCATTGGCCGGCAACGTCACCGGATTTATCGGCCACAGACTTCTTTTTGTGGAGTATCTCAAGAACACTGTGTATGCTAGTCGACCACAGTCAGTTGGAGACCTAAAAGATCGAATCCGACACTGCATTCAAAATATCCATTTGAACATGTTAAATGGTGTTGCAGGAATTTTCCAGACGCCTGGCTGAATGTATCAAATGTAATGGCTGTCATCTAACCGGCGTAATTTTCAAAACCTAAATGTGATTGTCAGTAATAATAAAAAAACCCACTTTTCTCAGTTTCATTTCAATTTTTTTTTTTAAGCAAAAACATGTATAGCGCTTATTTATTTTCCATTTTAAAAATCCAGCTATGCTTTATGCCGGGCCCTGTATTATCGTAACTTTTATAATACATGTTGCTGTATTTACTTTCCTCTCTGGAAAATTCTTCCTATACCTTTTTACTTTATTAACTACATTCTTGTCTAGTACCGCAGTTTTGAAGAATTTTAAATCACTCTATTTTCAAATATTAATATAATATTTCGTAAGAAGCTAGATTGCAGCAAAAAAAACAAAAACTGTAAACTGGACTAAGCCTATACTGGGCAGAACGAAAACAATAGAATGAAGCAAAATTATTGGCAATATAATAATATAAAGAAGACGGAAAAGAATAGACGATTTTAAAATATGAAAGTTGAAAATGAAGATAGCAGTGGCGATTTGAATAAAATAGTTGTCTTGGGAGGAAAGAGATTATCACGACGGTCGATTCAGTTTTGTCGTAGTTCTATGTCCTTAGAACTGCCAGCAGCATGTTGTCAGAAGCTGATGCAGGGAAGATTTGGCACGAAAAATATCACACAATACTATGAGCTGGTTACTGTGTCTGGACTAACAAGCCAGAGTTGACTAAAGAAACACTTGGCCTGGACTAACAACCCAGAGTTGACTGAAGAAAAACTGTGCCTGGACTAACAACCCAGAGTTGACTGAAGAAAAACTGTGTCTGGACTAACAACCCAGAGTTGACTGAAGAAAAACTGTGCCTGGACTAACAACCCAGAGTTGATTGAATAAAAACTGTGCTGGACTAACAATCTGAAGTTGATTGAATAAAAACTGTGCCTGAACAAACAACCCAGAGCTGACTGAAGAAAAACTGTCAATGGACTAACAACCCAGAGCTGACTGAATAAAAACTGTGCTGGACTAACAATCTGAAGTTGATTGAATAAAAACTGTGCCTGAACAAACAACCCAGAGCTGACTGAAGAAACACTTTGCCTGGACTAACAACCCAGAGCTGACTGAATAAAAAATGTGCCTGGACTAACAACCCAGAGTTGACTGAATAAAAAATGTGCCTGGACTAACAACCCAGAGCTGACTGAATAAACAATGTGCCTGGACTAACAACCTAGAGCTGACTGAATAAACAATGTGCCTGGACTAACAACCTAGAGCTGACTGAATAAACAATGTGCCTGGACTAACAACCTAGAGCTGACTGAATAAAAAATGTGCCTGGACTAACAACCTAGAGCTGACTGAATAAAAAATGTGCCTGGACTAACAACCTAGAGCTGACTGAAGAAAAACTGTGCCTGGACTAACAACCTAGAGCTGACTGAATAAACAATGTGCCTGGACTAACAACCTAGAGCTGACTGAAGAAAAACTGTGCCTGGACTAACAACCCAGAGCTGACTGAATAAAAACTGTGCTGGACTAACAATCTGAAGTTGATTGAATAAAAACTGTGCCTGAACAAACAACCCAGAGCTGACTGAAGAAAAACTGTCAATGGACTAACAACCCAGAGCTGACTGAATAAAAACTGTGCTGGACTAACAATCTGAAGTTGATTGAATAAAAACTGTGCCTGAACAAACAACCCAGAGCTGACTGAAGAAACACTTTGCCTGGACTAACAACCCAGAGCTGACTGAATAAAAAATGTGCCTGGACTAACAACCCAGAGTTGACTGAATAAAAAATGTGCCTGGACTAACAACCCAGAGCTGACTGAATAAACAATGTGCCTGGACTAACAACCTAGAGCTGACTGAATAAACAATGTGCCTGGACTAACAACCTAGAGCTGACTGAATAAACAATGTGCCTGGACTAACAACCTAGAGCTGACTGAATAAAAAATGTGCCTGGACTAACAACCTAGAGCTGACTGAATAAAAAATGTGCCTGGACTAACAACCTAGAGCTGACTGAAGAAAAACTGTGCCTGGACTAACAACCTAGAGCTGACTGAATAAACAATGTGCCTGGACTAACAACCTAGAGCTGACTGAAGAAAAACTGTGCCTGGACTAACAACCCAGAGCTGACTGAATAAACAATGTGCCTGGACTAACGACCCAGAGCTGACTGAAGAAAAACTGTGCCTGAACTAACAACCCAGAGCTGACTGAAGAAAAACTGTGCCTGGACTAACAACCCAGAGCTGACTGAAGAAAAACTGTGCCTGGACTAACAACCCAGAGCTGACTGAATAAAACATGTGCCTGGACTAACAACCCAGAGCTGACTGAAGAAAAAGTGTACCTGGACTAACAACCCAGAGCTGACTGAAGAAGAAGAAGAAGAAGAAGATGGTGATGAAGAAGAAGAAGAAGAAGAAGAAGAAGATGAAGAAGAAGCTGTTTTCACTATCTCGAGGACCACGACGAGCCGTGTCAAGTTTGTCGGGCTGAGCGCAATTCTAGAACACTAGGGTCTTGACCAGGTTTGATTCGCTGTCCCCGTACACTCATACTACAGTAGGCATCTGTTCTCCTAGTTATTTCTGTAAGACATTATGTACAACCAAACCACACAAAATAACAAGGTATGATATCGTTTTATAAACGAGAATTAAATGGTTATTAAAAATCAAGCACATACACTCACATACACACACGCGCACATACACACATACCAGAGAATTTTAGTACTATTCTTACCTGTTGTAACAAGCAAGGAAGCCGCCAGGTAGAAGAGAACAGCCATTGTTGCCATTTTCTTTCACATCAAATAATTATGTCATTAAGATTTATAATTCCACACAGCTACAAAAGTACTCTTTTCTTTTTTTTTTTTTTTAAATTTCTTGTTTGTTTTGTTTTGTTTTGTTTTTATGATTTTATTTTTTTTTAAATATAAATTGAACTAAACAAAAACCAGTAAAACATATTGTGACTACCCCACGCGTTTGTTTTTTGTGCAGATAAGAATGCGACTATGTCAGCCAGGTACAGTGAGACAGATAAAATTATATACAAGATAAGAAGTTTTAATCAGTAAAATGAGTACGTTTATGGTAATGGAACTGAACTGGAGATAGCCAAGAAAGTAATTATTGAAACGAAGGCTTTACAAATGTAAAGAATGAAGATGGAAAAATAACAGGTGAATACCGACATATATGAGAACGTGACAAGTAAAAGTATATCATAAGGAAGGCATTGAACTTCCTCTGTAGAAAAAAAATGTATTTCTGTAAAGAGCGATACATAAACATATATGTACGCATTTCCCTTCATGAGCGTGTAGGCTGATCTAGAGGTGCATGTGTGGAGACTCATGTTGTGAGCCATGACGCCTCAGTATTCATCCATACAAAGGAACACTTTGATGGTAACTTTAACCGCAGCACAGGAATGGTCTCTACATTGAAGAACAGGTCCAAGCATAAGTCCAACTCCAAGATACAAGTACGAGTGGATATACTCCGTATTCAATCCCTTTCTCTGCAGTCGCTTAGACAGATACAGATCTTACATACGTCCATACGTCCAGCCTCTTGCTGTCATAATACTGCTCTCCCTCCAAATGTTCTGCCAAAATGGATGTTTCTGTATGTTAATCTTACAAGATGATTTTACAATCATCCACTACCGCATCACGCCGTAAATGTATGAAAAGAAACTTATACATTCTCTTACATGATCGTTTTTATACATCTTTGTAGGTATAAAATATTTATACTGAGAAGTCTTTATGCCTGTTTTTTTTTTAAGATTCACTTTTAACTGCCATGCGATCCGTATTTCTGATTTCACCTGTTATTTTACCTGTTATTTTCCATCTTCATTATGCATATCCACATTTCTAAATCCTTAGTTTCAATAATTACTTTCTTGGCTATCTCCAGTTCAGTTCCATTACCATTAACGTACTCATTTTGCTGATTAAAACTTTTTATTTTGTATATAATTTTATCTGTCTCACTGTACCTTGCTGACATAGCCGCGTTCTTATTTGCACAAAAATCAAATGTCACGATATATTCTACGGTTTTTGTTTAGTTCAACTTACAGAAACAAAAACAAAATCGCGAAAACAAAACAAAACAAACAAGAAATAAAAAAAACAAAAGAAAAGAGTACTTCTATAGCTGTCTGGAATTATAAATCTTAATGACATAATTATTTGATGTGAAATAAAGTGACAATGGCTGTTCTCTTCTACCTGGCGGCTTCCTTGCTTGTTACAACAGGTAAGAATATTATTAAAAATTATGCGGTGTGTGTGTGTGTATTTGTGTATGTGTGGGTGGTTTTATATACCATTTATTCACGTTTATTGAACGACATCATGTTTTACATTAACAACTGGGAAACACATACATGCCTTTGAATGTAACTACTACAGAAGAATGTTTCAAATATCATGGGCACAAAAAAAAGAACAAATATATCCATACTACAAGAACTTAATACTGAAGAAGTCTGGCTAGTAAAGAAGATTAAAGAGAGAACACTTTAATATTTTGGACACATTAAACGTCTTGAGAATTTAGAGAAGACAGTCTTTGAATGATACATAATAGGAAAAAGAGGAAGACCAAGGCAAAGATGACTGCAAGACCCAGGTGTTTTATAAATGGGCTTAGTCTGATTAGCATGACAGGGCTCCCAAGGAAGTGAAGCCTCTGTTTGCTTTTTTTTTTTGAAATTCACTCTCGGTTTAAGTCCAGACACGGTAGCCAGCTCCCAGTTGTATATGATTTTCTTTTGTCCAAATCTTCACTGTACCAGCTGCTGACAATTCCAGAGACAATGAAATACAACAATAATGAAACGGCTATCTTTATCAGAGATAAGAGATAAGACAGATGACTGAACAACAACCAGTCTCATGGGTGATCAGGAAAAGGAGATGGACATATGTTGGTCACTTGATGAGAAGAAATGATCAGAGAATCCCAAAACAAGCTATCAAGTGGAACACAAAAGGCCGAAGAAAAAGAGGCAGACCACGGGAAACTCTGAAGAGGACATTATTAAGAGAGGCCAAGTTAACGGGCATAAAATCCTTTGATGAGGTTGAAAGACTCGCCGAAGACAGGAAAAATTGGCGAACTACTTTGCGAGCCCTATGTGACGTTTAACGGCACGGGAAGGATATAAGATATAAGATATCTTTATCAATGTTGCTAAAATGTAACCCTCTAACAAATATTGTTGTTTCTATAGTAACCTATTGCAAGGTAGTCTCTTACACTCACGAAAGACTTGTGCAATCTTATCATCACTGTTAGCAAAACAATCATTTGTCATTTCACTGTGCTGATGTTTCAGCGGCCGGCGACCCGTGCTCCGCTGGATGGTACCACAACAATGGCTTGTGTTACGGCTTCAGCAACGCGCAAGTTTCTTTTGCTGAAGCTGCAGTAAGTTCTGCCCGAATATTATTATTATTATTATTATTATTATTACAATGAATGAACAATGAGATATCTGAGTATGAGGATATAAAGTAGGGCGTAAGACAAGGGTGCGTATTATAACCGGATCTGTTCTCATTATATAGTGAAAACATGAAAGGCAATAAAAATGTGAAAGGAATTAAAAAAGAAGATAACGATAACCTGATATATGATGACATCGCTCTAATAACAAATCGAAAGCAGTTAGCAGAAACTTGCGAAGAAGAATATTAAAGAGAGCAATAAAATAGATTTAAAGATAAACAGAAATAAAAAAAGAAACAATGATAATATACGAGGGTCATAACGAAAGTCGTTGGCAAAATGTTTTCAAAAATCAGAATTTATAGTTAGAGAAAATATAAATGTATCACTTTAAACTGCATCCTTTTCTTCAGTTTTAAACATAATCTGCATTTCTCTGCACACAATTTTCCCATCGCTCTGCAAGTTTGAAAATACCCTTACGGTAGAATTCCTTTCCAGCTGACCGACGGCACATACTCACTGCTATCTGGACGTTCTCTCCTATGGGACCCAGCGGGCACAAACTTTTCTATAGTCTAGGGTTTCAATCATTTCCTGTACTGCATTGTGTTCTATTCCAAGATTTACAGCGATTTCAGATACTATGACATGTCTGTCTTCTTTAATGATGTCGTCAACCATTTCCACGTTGCGTTTAGTGGAGGCAGTTCGAGGCCGACCACTGCGTGGTATATCTTGGATGCTTCTGTTTCCATCTTTGAAATGTTTCACCCACCTCCTAACACTGCTAGCACCCATATACACATCTCCATAAGCAAGTTGAAGTCTTTGATGACTTTCAGCAGCGGAGATTTCCTCTTTAATGAGTAACTCAATAACAGCGCATTGACGAAACGAAACTTCAGCATCCGCCATTTTGTTTATGCTCCACGTGGTCACATGAAACTTGACTGTGACGTCATGTGACCTCTACATGAAGTGCAAGGGATGCAGATTAATGTGGTAGATTCACATTTTCTCTATCTATAAATTCTGACTTCTAAAAACGGTTTGCTCACGACTTTCGGTATTACCCTTGTAGAAAAGAATAAACAAAACCGAGTGCAACATTCTTTCACATGGGAAGACAACGAAACAGGAACATAAATAATTACCTCGGCGCAACAACGGCTGATGGTATGTGCACAAATGAAATAAAGTCACGAATAGGTAAGACAAAAGCAGTTTTCTATGACGTAATACTAACAAATAAGAAGATGCCCTTAAAAGTGAGGAAAAATTATTACAGTGCTATATAGACCCAGTATTACTATATTGTTGTGAAGTTTAGTCAAAACAATGACGAAGAACCTGAAAGAAAACAGAGAGATTTTGATGAAGAGACGCAACAAGTACCCTGGACTGAGAAAAAAAACAAACGAAGTGATCCTCAATGAATTTTCAGAACAAAAAAAAAAGAAAGAAAAAAGCCAGTTAACATACTAAGAAAAGACAATCAAAATTTCTTGGACATGCCATGAGAAGACAGATGTCGGGGAAGCTAGACTGGGATATTCAGGAGAAAAAGAAAGAGAGAAAGCCCAAGACAAAAAAATCTCACTGGACTGATCAAGTGAACAGACCAAGTAGATCAACCAAGTAGACTGACCAACTGGACTGACCAAGTGAACAGACCAAGTAGATCAACCAAGTAGACTGACCAACTGGATTGACCAAGTGAACAGACCAAGTAGATCAACCAAGTAGACTGACCAACTGGATTGACCAAGTGAACAGACCAAGTAGACTAAAAAAGTGGACTGACCACATGGACTGACCAAGTGAACAGACCAAGTAGACTAAAAAAGTGGACTGACCACATGGACTGACCAAGTGGACTGATCAAGTGGGCTAACCAAGTAGACTGACCAAGTGGACTGACCAAGAAGACTGGTTAAGTTAACTGAGGAATTGGACTGATCAGTGGACTAACCAAGTAGATTGACCAAGTAGAATGACCAAATGAACTGACAGAGTGGACTGACCAAGCAGGGTGACCAATTAGACTGACCAAGTGAACTGACCAAGTAGATTGACCAAATTGAACTGACCGAGTGAACAGACCAAGAAGACTTACTAAGTAGATTAACCAAGCAGACTGACCAAGTAGACTGATCAAGTAGACTGACCAAGGAGACTGACCTAGTGAACTGATCATGTGGACTGATCACGTGGACTGACCAAGCAGACTGACTAAGTGGACTGACAATATAGACTGACCAGATAGCTGACCAAATGAACTGATCAAGTGGCCTGACCAAATAGACTGGCAAAGTAGACTAACCTCGTGGACTGAACAAGAAGGACATACGGACTGATAGAGTAGAGTGATCAAATGAACTGACCAAGTGGATTGACAATGAAGACTAACCAAATGGAATGGTCAAGTGAACCGACCAGACTGACCAAGTGGACTAACCAAGTAGACTGACTAAGCTTACTGACCAAGAAAACTAACCAAATGAACTGACCAATTAGACTAACCAATAATACAAGTGTATTAACCAAGTAGACTGACCAAGTGGACTGACCAAGTAGACTAAATAGACTGACGAAGTAGACTGACCAAGTAGACTAAATAGACTGACGAAGTAGACTGACCAGGTAGACTGACCAAGTAGACTAAATAGACTGACGAAGTAGACTGACCAAGTAGACTAAATAGACTGACGAAGTAGACTGACCAAGTGGACTGACCAAGTAGACTAAATAGACTGACCAGGTAGACTGACCAAGTAGACTGACCAAGTAGACTGACCAAGTAGACTGACCAGGTAGACTGACCAAGTAGACTGACCAAGTAGACTGACTAGATGGCAAGGAAAATAAAATACCTGTGTATTAATCGGAAACACGCAGGATCGCACTTTATGGGAAAAAAGATCTCAAACGCTATCTGGCACGCCACATTATAATAATAATAATAATAATAATTATGATGATGATGATGATGATGATGATGACGATGATGATGATGATGATGATGATTACGAAGATGATGATGGTGATACATCTATAATTCAAGATTTGTTCTATGAATAAGAACAATGACATTATTTTCTATAAATTTTGGAAATAACTGCAACTTTTTTCTCTATTCAGTGTTTTCTGTTTCTTTTTTCATTGCCCATAAACTTGTGGGGGTTTGTTTTCTGCAGTTTATCTTGAGATGCACTTAAAACACAGACAAAATTCTGACATGGAGATGGTGCATTGATTTTCTGGAAGTCCGTGAATGAACATAAGAAGATTACTTGTCCACAGATCTCACACTACTATGACTAAATCAAGCTCTGGCCGGTTTCGCCTGGCTGAAAGAACGCTACAAAGAAGAAAATAAAGAGATAGGAACGTGCTTTGTTTTCATTTCCATGATAATTTTGTTGTCCATTCAGTATACCCATATTAGTACCTTTTATCACGCTAGTCTGTACCAGAGCTTTACAAAAGGAAGTTAAAATCTTAAATAACTTTATTTACGTGGTTTACAACACACCTCTTATTCATTTATTTGTAGAGGGTGTGTCAGATTTACAACGGGCACTTGGCAGATATAGAAGATTCTGAAGAAAATGAGTTTGTCAAATGGATTGCTGCTGAAAAACAAGGTAATTCCTGGAATTAATATATTCAGAAAATTCTTTATATAACAATAATTAAAAAAGAACTCATTCATTCATTTGCATGTCCCTTGCGGAACTTTATTCCTTAACAGCACTCCTGTAGGCCACTCGGTTCTGAGCAAGATGGTCTGCTGCTGCTGCATCTATTTCCAGATCATCAACGATGTCTTGCAGACATCTTCGCCTTGGTCTTCCTCTCTTTCTTTTTCCCACTATGTACCCTACCAAGACGATCGTCTTTAGATTATCATGACGTTTAATGTGTCCAAAATTTTTAAGTTTTCTCTGTTTAATCCTCTTTACTAGCCAGCTTTCTTCAATATTAAGTTCTTGTAGTATTGGTATATTTGTTATTTTCTATATCCATGATATTTGAAGAACTCTTCTGTAGCATTTACATTTAAAAGAATTTATGTGTTTCTCAGCTGTTTTGTTAAGTGTCCAGGTCTCACAGGCATATATTGCGATGAGAAGATGCAGGTCCTTAAAAATCTTATTTTTGTAGTTCTGTCTGCTCTTCTCCACAGCTTCTTTAGGTTTTTTATTTTCTGAAGAGCGATAGATGTCCTCCTTTTAATTAGCCTCATTGTATCTCCATTATTAGTTAGTAGTAACTAAGATATTCAAAACTCTCCACTTCTTCCAATTTTTCCTCATTGATATATATTTCAGCTGCTTTGTTTGTTTTGTCAGGTGTCATCAATTTAGTTTTCTTCGCTTTAAGATAGATATTTGCTCTTCACTGTTTTTACGGACTGACATAATTAATTTTTTCCATTTCTTTTTGTGTTGTGGACAGTAATACTGTGTCATCAGCATATCTAATCTCTGGTATTTCATAACCTTCAATTGATATGGCGTCGTAATATTCTTTGTCTACATCTCCTCTAACATTCATCATTATATTTTCAGTATAAGAAGTTAAATAAGAAAGCCGACAATATGCACCCCTTATGGACCCCTTATTTTATGTCAAACCAAGTTGTTGTTTCACCATTTATTCTTACTGCTGCCTGTTGGTCTAGATACAGCAGTGATGTTAATTGTATCAAATGTGTTTTTTCCATTATTTACCAAAGTTTCTGGTGTTGTACACAATCAAATGCCTTTTATTAGTATAAAAAAAGATAAATATAGATTCACATTAAATTCTCTGCATTTCTCAATTATTAATCTTATATTGAATATATGATCTCTTGATCCTCTTGCTTGCCTGAAACCAGTTTGGACCATATTGACTTATTCTTCTATTTTCGTACAAAGTCTCCCGATTATGATTTTTAACAGAATTTTACTGGCTTGACTAATCAGGGCAACAGTTCTGTAGTTTGTGCATAATTTCAGGTTACCTTCTTTTGGCAGTGGTATGGATACAGTTCTTTTCCATTATTTTGGCCAAATACCTGAATGCCATATCTTTTTACATAGTGCATGATAAATTGTTGCATATTCCTTTCCTCCTGCTTTAATAAATTCAGCTGTTATCTCATCACATCCTGGTGGTGTACCAGTTTTCAGATTCTTTATTGACCATAAAACTTCTTCTATTTACTGTTAAAGAAGAACTATTCCGACATTTTCCTTATGTGATTACTGTTTTTCTTATAGTTAATTTCACATTTATTTCGATGAGAAGATGCAGGTCCTTAAAAATCTTATTTTTGTAGTTCTGTCTGCTCTTCTCCACAGCTTCTTTAGGTTTTTTATTTTCTGAAGAGCGATAGATGTCCTCCTTTTAATTAGCCTCATTGTATCTCCATTATTAGTTAGTAGTAACTAAGATATTCAAAACTCTCCACTTCTTCCAATTTTTCCTCATTGATATATATTTCAGCTGCTTTGTTTGTTTTGTCAGGTGTCATCAATTTAGTTTTCTTCGCTTTAAGATAGATATTTGCTCTTCACTGTTTTTACGGACTGACATAATTAATTTTTTCCATTTCTTTTTGTGTTGTGGACAGTAATACTGTGTCATCAGCATATCTAATCTCTGGTATTTCATAACCTTCAATTGATATGGCGTCGTAATATTCTTTGTCTACATCTCCTCTAACATTCATCATTATATTTTCAGTATAAGAAGTTAAATAAGAAAGCCGACAATATGCACCCCTTATGGACCCCTTATTTTATGTCAAACCAAGTTGTTGTTTCACCATTTATTCTTACTGCTGCCTGTTGGTCTAGATACAGCAGTGATGTTAATTGTATCAAATGTGTTTTTTCCATTATTTACCAAAGTTTCTGGTGTTGTACACAATCAAATGCCTTTTATTAGTATAAAAAAAGATAAATATAGATTCACATTAAATTCTCTGCATTTCTCAATTATTAATCTTATATTGAATATATGATCTCTTGATCCTCTTGCTTGCCTGAAACCAGTTTGGACCATATTGACTTATTCTTCTATTTTCGTACAAAGTCTCCCGATTATGATTTTTAACAGAATTTTACTGGCTTGACTAATCAGGGCAACAGTTCTGTAGTTTGTGCATAATTTCAGGTTACCTTCTTTTGGCAGTGGTATGGATACAGTTCTTTTCCATTATTTTGGCCAAATACCTGAATGCCATATCTTTTTACATAGTGCATGATAAATTGTTGCATATTCCTTTCCTCCTGCTTTAATAAATTCAGCTGTTATCTCATCACATCCTGGTGGTGTACCAGTTTTCAGATTCTTTATTGACCATAAAACTTCTTCTATTTACTGTTAAAGAAGAACTATTCCGACATTTTCCTTATGTGATTACTGTTTTTCTTATAGTTAATTTCACATTTATTTCTTAACTGTAAATTTGCATCTGTCTGATTAGAGGTACTACGTCTAGTAATTGCTGTGCTACATAGCAATAATTGCCGTACTACATAGTCATAAGGGTACTACAAAAAGGAATTGCCGTACTACATATTAATAGGGGCACTGCATCTAATAATTGCCGTACTCCATAGTAATAGTTGCACTGCATCTAGTAATTGCCGTACTACATAGTAACAGTAACATTACATCTAGTAATTGCCGTACTTGATAGTAATAGGGGCACTGCATCTAGTAATTGCTGTACTACATAGTAACAGTAACATTACATCTAGTAATTGCCGTACTTGATAGTAATAGGGGCACTGCATCTAGTAATTGCCGTACTACATAGTAACAGTAGCACTACATCTAGTAATTGCCGTACTACATAGTAATAGAGGCACTGCATCTAGTAATTGCCGTACTACATAGTAATAGGGGCACTACATCTAGTAATTGCCGTACTACATAGTAATAGGGGCACTACATCTAGTAATTGCCGTACTACATAGTAATAGGGGCACTATATCTAGTAATTGCCGTACTACATAGTAATAGGGGCACTACATCTAGTAATTGCCGTACTACATAGTAATAGGGGCACTACATCTAGTAATTGCCGTACTACATAGTAATAGGGGCACTACATCTAGTAATTGCCGTACTACATAGTAATAGTTGAACTGCATCTAGTAATTGCCGTACTACATAGTAATAGTTGAACTGCATCTAGTAATTGCCGTACTACATAGTAATAGTTGAACTGCATCTAGTAATTGCCGTACTACATAGTAATAGGGGCACTACATCTAGTAATTGCCGTCCTACATAGTAATAGGGGCACTACATCTAGTAATTGCCGTACTACATAGTAATAGTTGCACTGCATCTAGTAATTGCCGTACTACATAGTAATAGTTGCACTGCATCTAGTAATTGCCGTACTACATAGTAATAGTTGCAGGTCCTTAAAAATCTTATTTTTGTAGTTCTGTCTGCTCTTCTCCACAGCTTCTTTAGGTTTTTTATTTTCTGAAGAGCGATAGATGTCCTCCTTTTAATTAGCCTCATTGTATCTCCATTATTAGTTAGTAGTAACTAAGATATTCAAAACTCTCCACTTCTTCCAATTTTTCCTCATTGATATATATTTCAGCTGCTTGTTTGTTTTGTCAGGTGTCATCAATTTAGTTTTCTTCGCTTTAAGATAGATATTTGCTCTTCACTGTTTTTACGGACTGACATAATTAATTTTTTCCATTTCTTTTTGTGTTGTGGACAGTAATACTGTGTCATCAGCATATCTAATCTCTGGTATTTCATAACCTTCAATTGATATGGCGTCGTAATATTCTTTGTCTACATCTCCTCTAACATTCATCATTATTTCAGTATAAGAAGTTAAATAAGAAAGCCGACAATATGCACCCCTTATGGACCCCTTATTTTATGTCAAACCAAGTTGTTGTTTCACCATTTATTCTTACTGCTGCCTGTTGGTCTAGATACAGCAGTGATGTTAATTGTATCAAATGTGTTTTTTCCATTATTTACCAAAGTTTCTGGTGTTGTACACAATCAAATGCCTTTTATTAGTATAAAAAAAGATAAATATAGATTCACATTAAATTCTCTGCATTTCTCAATTATTAATCTTATATTGAATATGATCTCTTGATCCTCTTGCTTGCCTGAAACCAGTTTGGACCATATTGACTTATTCTTCTATTTTCGTACAAAGTCTCCCGATTATGATTTTTAACAGAATTTTACTGGCTTGACTAATCAGGGCAACAGTTCTGTAGTTTGTGCATAATTTCAGGTTACCTTCTTTTGGCAGTGGTATGGATACAGTTCTTTCCATTATTTTGGCCAAATACCTGAATGCCATATCTTTTACATAGTGCATGATAAATTGTTGCATATTCCTTTCCTCCTGCTTTAATAAATTCAGCTGTTATCTCATCACATCCTGGTGGTGTACCAGTTTTCAGATTCTTTATTGACCATAAAACTTCTTCTATTTACTGTTAAAGAAGAACTATTCCGACATTTTCCTTATGTGATTACTGTTTTTCTTATAGTTAATTTCACATTTATTTCTTAACTGTAAATTTGCATCTGTCTGATTAGAGGTACTACGTCTAGTAATTGCTGTGCTACATAGCAATAATTGCCGTACTACATAGTCATAAGGGTACTACAAAAAGGAATTGCCGTACTACATATTAATAGGGGCACTGCATCTAATAATTGCCGTACTCCATAGTAATAGTTGCACTGCATCTAGTAATTGCCGTACTACATAGTAACAGTAACATTACATCTAGTAATTGCCGTACTTGATAGTAATAGGGGCACTGCATCTAGTAATTGCTGTACTACATAGTAACAGTAACATTACATCTAGTAATTGCCGTACTTGATAGTAATAGGGGCACTGCATCTAGTAATTGCCGTACTACATAGTAACAGTAGCACTACATCTAGTAATTGCCGTACTACATAGTAATAGTTGCACTGCATCTAGTAATTGCCGTACTACATAGTAATAGTTGCACTACATCTAGTAATTGCCGTACTACATAGTAATAGTTGCACTGCATCTAGTAATTGCCGTACTACATAGTAATAGTTGCACTGCATCTAGTAATTGCCGTACTACATAGTACTAGTTGCACTGCATCTAGTAATTGCCGTAGTTAATTTTACTGACAAACATTTTATTTAGGCAATAAACTCTACTTTAGTCTTAAATGTTGACGTGGACTTGACCATAATTTATAAATGATGAAAGATCCTTAATCGTGAAGAACGACACTACGGGAAAGTGAAGCATTATCAAAAGAGGAAAAGAAGGCCACTTTTGAAGACAAAAAAAGGGCAATCGCAAGGAGAAAGGTCTTTGCAACACAAGCACTGCTTGCAGCTTAATGTGGCTTTATATACAAGTCTTTGCAACACAAGAGAACACATTTTTGTAGGATTAAACCTCGAAATTGTGTTCTCTTACTTTACCATACGAAAACATCGTTGTTTTCTATTTATAAAAAAAAATTGGAACAAAAGCACTGCTTGCAGCTTAATGTGGCTTCATGTACAAATTCAACATTGACGGCCTCAGCTTGACGTAGAAGCTGTTCATCAAAATTACGTTCTTGAAACCCATAGACGACGTATACCTTCTTTAGAATCGTCTTCTGATATATTGATTAAAGTTCACACACAATTCGTGTGCTAGCATGGGACGCATAATTCTTCTAATTAAGTCTTTGACGTGAAATGAATAATGAAGTATTTGTGTGACTGAAAAAAATAGCCATCACTCTCTTTTATGCAAAGCAGAAATTCCTTAGTCTAGAGTCAACTACAAAAAGAAGAAAAAGATTTCATCAACGATATAGATTATTGGACATCATTTTATAAAAATCAAAAGATTGAATTTGGCCTGGTGCATTCTGATAAGAAAGGACAAGACAGGGAGACGGCACAAGATGATGATGAATGCATTAATTTATGTTCTACCATAATTCCTGTTTCAGCGTGGAAGACCTGGATTGGAGCTTCAGATATCTTCAATGAAGGCACCTTCGAGTGGCTGACAGGGAAAAGTCTGAACTTCAGTTTTACTGACTGGCACCAGGGACAGCCTTCTGACGGAAACCACGGTATATCCATACGTGATGCACAATACAGACATACACAGTTCATACTTGATGCAAAGTACAGACATACACAGTTCATACTTGATGCACAATACAGACATACACAGTTCATACTTGATACACAATACAGACATACACAGTTCATACTTGATGCAAAGTACAGACATACACAGTTCATACTTGATGCACAATACAGACATACACAGTTCATACTTGATACACAATACAGACATACACAGTTCATACTTGATGCACAATACAGACATACACAGTTCATACTTGATACACAATACAGACATACACAGTTCACACTTGATGCAAAGTACGGACATACACAGTTCATACTTGATGCACAATACAGACATACACAGTTCATACTTGATGCACAATACAGACATACACAGTTCATACTTGATACACAATACAGACATACACAGTTCACACTTGATGCACAATACAGACATGCACAGTTCACACTTGATACACAATACAGACATACACAGTTCACACATGATACACAATACAGACATACACAGTTCATACTTGATACACAATACAGACATACACAGTTCATACTTGATGCACAATACAGACATACACAGTTCATACTTGATGCAAAGTACAGACATACACAGTTCATACTTGATACACAATACAGACATACACAGTTCACACTTGATGCACAATACAGACATGCACAGTTCACACTTGATACACAATACAGACATACACAGTTCACACTTGATACACAATACAGACATACACAGTTCACACTTGATGCACAATACAGACATGCACAGTTCACACTTGATACACAATACAGACATACACAGTTCACACATGATACACAATACAGACATGCACAGTTCACACTTGATACACAATACAGACATACACAGTTCACACATGATACACAATACAGATATACACAGTTCACACATGATACACAATACAGACATACACAGTTCACAGGATAAGAAGTAAATTCGTTTGAACTTTACGATCAATACTTTTATAATATATGTGGGCCCCAGTTATGCATACCTGTTTATGGGGTTTTTGGAAGGTCATATATAGGAAACTTACACCGACAGACTCCCAGAATTCTGCAGGAGATACATTGATGCCAAAAAGCAAAGTAAAACATAGGCACATTTATTTTATCTCTAAACTTTCCTACATTTCTGTCATCTTCTTAACGTGAAAGTTTCTATGGGCACTTGCCGTTCCTCCCACCTCCATAGAGTAGACTTTGATGGGGGGGGGGGGTGTATGGTACAGTTTATAAACACTGAGAATAATAAAAGGAAGAAAAGTTAGCATTGAGGAAAACAGTGAAACGGTTGTTATAAAAATAATATTAACAGCTCAATATTTCGACAAATATGCCTTTATCGAGGATAATAGAAAAAGCCAAGACAAGCATATAAATGCACTCTCTGCTGCTCTAGTTTCTAGATAACCGTCTGGCACTCGTGGCTGCTTCTCTCACTCCTTATATTTCCACTTCCGCCTGTGGCCGCAGTCTGGGCTCACTCATCACAGAGTAGACCGCAGATAAATTTTTACGTGTAACCGAAACAAGAACCAAAACTTCAGGGACGTCCTTGTCCAAAGTCATCTTCGGTGTGATCCTGCCTTTATCCTAACTAGAAAGTGTAATAATCCCAGCTGTCACCTGCCCTGTGGTCTGGGAAACGAAATCGGTTATTTTTCTTTCCAGAAAATGCGGGTTCCCTAATGTAATTTATGCCATAACGTGCAAAAATTGTAGGGTAACTTACATTGGAGAGAATAGTTTCAGATTAGGTGACCCCAGGGAAAAAGTCTTTGTTTCAGCCAGTCTTTAATGATTTCAACGGCTCTAACAGGAGAGTCAACAAGACTGAGTTCCTTGTAACAATCATTAAACAGTGTCACACTGATGTCACTAGAGCTACATGGAATGAGCTCGAAATTCAGCTTTAGTTAATCTTACCTTTCTCCACAAGCATGTTTCCTCCCTACAAAGTTCTCGTCTACTCTTTTCATCACCAGCAACAGATTTTCTTCATCGCACTATATTACAAATCCCCTACCAAACAAAGTACAATCATCCATTCTCCAGAGATTGACAACACTTGCAGCCTTTTCTTCCCTGCCGTTTCTTTTCACCTCCTCTTATCAGCCAATCATATTGACATCACACCATGCAAGTCTTCGTTTAAACATTAGCAACACTTCACCACACTCACTCACAGGCCCAGCTTCTTCCAAGTCACAGCTAATTGTCATCTTTTTTTTTTCATTCACGTTTATCATTCTTGTTTATTATATATCATTGATAAGAAATTATATTTTCTCTTAATTTCTTATTTCTTCGTCCTACATGTTTTTGTATCATCAAGAGAATAACAACTGTGTGAATTAACAAAGACTTCCCCATTTTTGTTTAGATAGATAATATTTTGTTATCACAGCTTTACTGCCGTGGTTTTGTGTATATTTATATATTTAGTTTTATAAGCTCGTGTCCAAAAACTATTCGTGTGTTATTAAAACTGGTGTCTCTCTGTTCTTGCTGTGTGAATGACAGCCCAGGACTGCGTGGATCTGTTCCAGGACTACAACTACACTTGGGCTGATGACTCATGTACATCAAACTACAACTTTATATGCGAGGTCCCGTAAGTTCCTGCTCAAACACTGTCAGTGAAATATGAATACACAGTTAAAATAGTATAGAAGTGACAAATAAAGGATGGCAAGGTTGATGACAGGAATGAAGAAATGTGTTGAAATATTGTTCCTCCGTGTATCACCTCTTCCAGGGCTCGGCTATGCCCGGTGTGCTGGGAAAGGTAGAAAACAGGGGTTTTCCTTTATCATCATCATCATCATCATCATCACCACCACCACCACCACCATCATCATCATCACCATCATCATCATCATCATCGCCTTTCACTTCCTTGAGAGCATAGGCCACGTTAACTCTCCAGTCATCCCTGTTCTTGGAGTTATTCTCTGCTTCCTTCCATGTGCATCCCTTGTCTCTGAGCACTGTTATAATTTCTCTTCTCCAAGTAAGTCTAGGTCTTCTTCGTTTTCCTTTTCTTTGATGATTCCATGTCAGTGTCTGTCTTCCTACGCTGGTGTCGGATATTCTCAAAGAGTGGCCAATCCACCTCCATTTCCTAGACATGATTTTTTTCTTGTTAGACCAAATTTAAATACATCTTTCTGGTTCAGTGACTACACTTCTGGTTATATCTGGCTCCCCTTATTTAAAAAAAATAACCTGCGTTTAATCTTCCAGACTGGTCCACTGCTTGCACATGTAAAAGATTATATCGCTATCAGAAACGATTTGTCAAAGACATTCGTTACCTCAGCAAGAAAGATCGTTGTGTCCATGTCTTTGTGTTGATTGATGCAGCTTCATTCTCTGACTTTCTATGTTCTTATATGAGGAAAAGATTTAGAAAACATTATAATATCACAACCGAAGGGAAGAAAAAACTGCAAGGAAAGACATTTTGAAGCTGTTTCATCTTGTCTGTATGGGGATGTGAAAACGTGGAATGAAAATTACATTTAAAGAATATAAGGATAATTTTCTGTGTCAAATTATAAGATTACATGAAAGAAGGAGGTACATAATACATGTTTTAGAAAATATCACAGATTTATAACTGTATTTTTAGAAGAGACATCTGAACATGACATAACAAAGAGCGTTAGAAAAAGTCTTTTATTTTATTCATATGGTTTATTATGTTGACTGAACAATCATTTACCAACACTGCCTCGTCTTGTTCACTTTACAGGGCAAAGTCTGAGTGAAGCATCCCATAGAGTGCCACTACACCAACGCGGCTTAGCACGGAGAGCGCTGTTATCCCACAACCTTATCCCATGAAAAGAACACTAAACTAAGTTTTCCCTCTCACTCTGTCTCGTGATTAAGAAAAAAAAAAGTAATGTTATCTTCGAAAACTTGTTGATTTTTGTTTGTGAACAAGTTTGTCACGAGTTATACAGAGTAGTATGTGGTTAACAATTCTCAGATATTCACGTGCAAAAAAATGATATCTGTGAGGGTATTTATGTACAAATTCTCATTCATTTTTTCTTAACTCTTAACGTACAAAGCAACATCTTAATTGAAATAGACATACTTCAGAAACGATGAGATTTTTCAGTGGAAGAAAGATCTAAAAAAAGACAACATTACATCATTAACTAAGGATAGCAATGACATATGTAAGATTATACGATTTAAAAATCTGAGAATTGTCCACAAAAAGAGCAGCTAAACAGATGTCAGGGTGTAGCTATAGATGAAGAGAATTGTACCATTTACAAATGAGATGATGGGAACACACGATGCCTGTACATTTGTTCTGCATGTAAATTTGTTCTGGTTGTAAATTTGTCTAAAGCTGGAACGAGCACTAAAGTTGATGCTCTACGGGAAGCCCGCTGGGATATACCAGCCGAGAGCCTCACAAGTTGACTGTGTGTTTAGTGCAGTCACACGCGCTGAGTTATTAAAAATACAGAAAGAGACTAACTAAAATGAAGAATGCATGGAAAGAAAATGTACAAAAATGACGAAAAAAAAAGAAAGTCAGAAAATATTAACAGTTTGAAAGAATGATAAGAATGAGGATATAAATTTTAAGAAGAAACATTAGTGACGTGGCAGAAGAAGAAGAAGAAGGACTAGGAGGGACAAAAAAATAAGAAAAATAAATTTAAAAATAAATACAGTATAAAGTCAAGTAACACAAATACTTACTGAGGCTATAAGAAACATATAAACAGCATTCGCTGACATTTAATGACAATAAACGGGATTCACAACATCATAACCCTTTGTACTGTATGTGTGTATACAAAACTGCTTTCTTTGTCACGTTGTCTAGGCCGTATGCCTAACTGGAGTATGGTTTTCCCAGTGTTGCTGATATCACACTCATATCGTCTCCAAGGTCGTTGTCTTCTTCGTTCTCATGGACTCAAACGTTCCATTATTACTGTCCTCTCCAGGCCATTGTATTGTTTAAGACTGCCAAAGAAATAAAAATATCTTTCTATCCTTGATATAACGGAAGAGTCGGTTTTCGCCCTTATACACCTCTTCCAAAATGATATTGTTCCTCTTCTTATCTTTCCAGGATATTCTGATGGTTCTTCTGTCTCATCTCATTTTTTTTTTAAATGAGCATTTCATATGTTCCTTTGGCCAGTACTACATTTTGTTCCCGTACATATTGTCAAGAATATCCAGAAAACAAGAAATGTTCATTTTATATGGTACTTGTGCAATATCACATATCATTCGCGTGCAGTAATTTGCAGGGAAACAGAATAAGATAAGCCAAGTCAAAACAGCTTTCAGACACATGAGAAGAATGCTGTGTAAATGCATTTCTCTCACTGAAATAAGAAAAAAACAGCTCCAAACTGTTACACTCAGCTCATCCCACGCTGTAGAAGTGAGTCTTGGATAGTGAACATATCGAGGGAGAGAACAATGTAAGGCGCCAGAGATGTGGTTCATTGGAAGGCAATAGAGATATGGTTTATTGGAAGGCAACAGAGATGTGGTTCATTGGAAGGCAACAGAGATGTGGTTCATTGGAAGGCAACAGAGATGTGATTCATTGGAAGGCAACAGAGATGTGGTTCATTGGAAGGCATCAGAAATGTGGTTCATTAGAAGACCTTTGGCAACTGAGGTGAAAAGCAGGAAATGTCTAACAAAAGCAAATTTAGAAAGGAGCCTAATTTTTAAATCTATAAGAAAACGACAGTCATCATCCACTGGTCTGTAATGAGAAGAGGAAGGCTTGGAAAGATTATTAACAACAGGAAAGATCAATGGAAATAGGGTCGGGGGAGGCCAAGAATAATAGTCATGAACAGTCTAATGTGAAAGCACAATAAACTGTCATAAACGCAGGTGAAAAAATCTCAATGATCGATATCTGTGGAGAAGAATAGCCGAGAGCATCGTGCCTAGTATCTCATAATCTTGTTACAGACTATAGTATATAAGTCATCACCCGGAGCTTTCATACTCGTTAAGATTTCTTTAACGAAACATTTCCAAATGTTTTTGAAAGGGACATAATCATGTTATATGTTTAGCAATACATACTTATCTCCTTTACATATATATGATCATTTGTAAAGTCACAGTTAAATTAGGTAGATAGACAGACAGAGAGGCAGGCAGACAGACAGACAGATTATCGCTGTAAAAACTGGCAAGTTAAATACTATTAATTTTACAAATTTTTTTTTAAATTACATTTTTTTTGCAGATTTGTTTTATGTATTTAAATCTCTCTGACTAGCAAAAATTTCTGCCGTGATGTACACTCCATTTGTAACTGCAACGTGATCATTTCTATCAGAGCTAGGATTTTGTGATACGTCAAGCCTATAATACGTTGTTCCATTGTCACTTTCCTTTCAAAAGGACAACTAGAGAGAAAAATGGGCAGAGGAAGGCAAGGAAACAAGACAGCTGGCTGACTAAAAGAACGAACGAATGAACAGACTTTATTTTCGAAGAGCTAAGAACTGGGCAAGCAGGCCCGTCTACCATTCTGCTCTTCATCATACAACTTTCATTTAGTCACAGATATTCAGCATTTGTTATTGAACATAATATGCATGAAAAAACATAAAATTAATAAGTAAATAATTAATAAAGCCTTTCTTTCCATACACTCCACATTATACTTTATGTAACTACATGAAATGAACTTTGTTACATGCTCACATTCATTATAAACTCACACATTTTTGGAACAGGAATGTAATAGATAGAAAATCAAGTCATACTTGAGATTATACTAAATTAGACAAAGAGTGTCTAATTTAGACAAAGAGTGTCTAATTTAGACAAAGAGTGTCTAATTTAGACAAAGAATGGCACAGAGCACGGTCCAACATGCATCTAATAGGAAGAGCAATGGTTTGGGAAATCAATGATGACAAAATAATGAAAAAACAATGATATATATATATATATATATATATATATATATATATATTCGTTTGCATGTCCCTTGAGGAACTTTGCCTCCCTAACAGCTCTCCTGTAGGCCACTCGGTTCTGAGCAAGATGGCCTGCTGCTGATGCATCCATTTGCAGATCATCAACGATGTGCAGCCATCTTCGCCTTGGTCTTCCTCTCTTTCTTTTTCCCATTATGTACCCTTCCAAGACGATCTTCTCCAGATTATCATGACGTTTAATGTGTCCAACACATTTAATGTTTCTCTCTTTAATCCTCTTTATTAGACAGCCTTCTTCAATATTAAATTCTTGTAGTATGGATATATTTGTTCTTTTCTATGTCCATGATATTTGAAGAACTCTTCTGTAGCATTTACATTCAAAGGAATTTATGTGTTTCTCAGCTGTTTTGTTAAGTGTCCAGGTCTCACAGGCATATGTTTCGATATGAAAGATGCATGCCGTTAAAAATCTTATTTTTTTAGTTCTGCCTGTTACTCTCCACAGTTTATTTGGTTGTTTTACTTTCTGAAGAGCGATAGATGTCCTCATTTTAATTTCCCTCACTGTGTCTCCATTATTAGTTAGTGGTGATACAAGATATTCAAAACTGTCCACTTCTTCCAATTTTTCCTCATTGATACATATTTCAGCTGGCTTTTTTGTGTTGTCAGTTGTCATCAATTTAGTTTTCTTCGCATTAAGATAGAGGTTTT
The DNA here is from genome assembly GCA_009760885.1 of Achatina immaculata. NCBI lineage: Eukaryota > Metazoa > Mollusca > Gastropoda > Stylommatophora > Achatinidae > Lissachatina > Lissachatina immaculata. Next base: position 11,018,678 of record CM019692.1, read on the forward strand.
GCTCTTCGCTGTTCTTACGGTCTGACATAATTAGTTTTTCCACTCCTTTTTGTGTTGTGGACAGTAATACTGTGTCATCAGCGTATCTAATCTCTGGTATTTCATTAACTTCAAATTTTTTTGGCATGGTAATATTCTTTATCTACATCTTCTCTAACATTCTTCATTATATTTTCAGTATACAAGTTAAATAAGTAAGGCGACAATATACCCTGACGGACACCTTGTTTTATGTCAAGCCAAGTTGCTGTTTCACCATTTATTCTTACTGCTGCCTGTTGGTCTAGATACAGCAGTGATGTTAATTGTAACAAATGTGTTGGAAATCCCATTTTTTCCATTATTTCCCAAAGTTTCTAGTGTTGTGCAAAATCAAATGCCTTTTAGTCTATAAAAGATACATATAGATTCACATTAAACTCATAGATTCACATTAAACTGCATTTCTCTATTATTAATCTTATATTGAATATATTATCTCTTGATCCTCTTCCTTGCCTGAAACCAGCTTGGTCCATTTTAGAGAGAGAGAGAATGTGTGTGTGTGAGATAGAGATATAGAGAGGTAGAGAGAAATATACATACATATATATATAGAGAGAGAGAGACAGGTGGGGCGGGGGGGGGGGAATAGAGAGAGAGACATTTGTTAAACAGATAACCTTTCAAAATACGTTTCCTCGTTGAAACTCTAAATACTATTTTTTATATTAATTCCAGTTTTACTAAGCAAAAACGCGACAATGTCTTGAATCTTTACTCTGGTCTTGCTTCCGATAACTGATAGTTCTATTTTTTTGTTTCAAATTTTCCAGTTTTATTGTACTTTTTCGACCGTCTCAGTAAAGTGATAGAGTACAGCGCTGTTTTGCTTAGCCTCTGGGAAAAAAGGGGAGGTATCCATAAATAAGTATTTGTTTGTTAGAAAATATAAAATTATTGATAAATTCTATATATGGCAATCGTTTGGTGGAAAATATAAAAATTAATTATAAATTCTATCAGCTGTACAATAAGGCGAAATCCAACATATACATAACATGTGGTAGTGAAACATGAGATCCCATATATCTAAGGCGTTAATTTTGATGCTATATATCTCCCTAAGTTATAACTTGGCGTAACAGTCGAACACCCGTGCAACGGAAGAGCTTTATATATTTGTCATATGATGTTATTAATCATTCATTAACTATGGGGAAAGCAGCCAGTATTTTTCCTTAAAAATCTCTCATTAACTGGGACCCAAACGTTCTTGGTAGATGATGTTGTTTCAACAGTTCTGAGCAAAAAGTGTCAAAAACTTACAAGTATCTCTCCTGGCCAGGAAGCAAATATCTAACATTCTAAAAGCCAGGCGTCAGTAACAACTTTACTACAGCAAGACTGCAGTAACAATTTTACTACAGCCAGACTGCAGTAAGAACTTTACTACAGCCAGACTGCAGTAACAACTTTACTACAGCCAGACAACTTTACTACAGTCAGACTGCAGTAACAACTTTACTACAGCAAGACTGCAGTAACAATTTTACTATAGCAAGACTGCAGTAACAACTTTACTACAGCCAGACTGCAGTAACAACTTTACTACAGTCAGACTGCAGTAAGAACTTTACTACAGTCACACTGCAGTAACAACTTTACTACAGCCAGACTGCAGTAACAACTTTACTACAGTCAGACTGCAGTAACAACTTTACTACAGCAAGACCGCAGTAACAATTTTACTACAGCAAGACTGCAGTAACAACTTTACTACAGTCAGACTGCAGTAACAACTTTACTACAGTCAGACTGCAGTAACAACTTTACTACAGCCAGACTGCAGTAACAACTTTACTACAGCAAGACCGCAGTAACAATTTTACTACAGCAAGACTGCAGTAAGAACTTTACTACAGTCAGACTGCAGTAACAACTTTACTACAGTCAGACTGCAGTAACAACTTTACTACAGCCAGACTGCAGTAACAACTTTACTACAGCAAGACCGCAGTAACAATTTTACTACAGCAAGACTGCAGTAAGAACTTTACTACAGTCAGACTGCAGTAACAACTTTACTACAGCCAGACTGCAGTAAGAACTTTACTACAGTCAGACTGCAGTAACAACTTTACTACAGCCAGACTGCAGTAACAACTTTACTACAGTCAGACTGCAGTAACAACTTTACTACAGCAAGACCGCAGTAACAATTTTACTACAGCAAGACTGCAGTAACAACTTTACTACAGTCAGACTGCAGTAACAACTTTACTACAGTCAGACTGCAGTAACAACTTTACTACAGCCAGACTGCAGTAACAACTTTACTACAGCAAGACCGCAGTAACAATTTTACTACAGCAAGACTGCAGTAAGAACTTTACTACAGTCAGACTGCAGTAACAACTTTACTACAGTCAGACTGCAGTAACAACTTTACTACAGCCAGACTGCAGTAACAACTTTACTACAGCAAGACCGCAGTAACAATTTTACTACAGCAAGACTGCAGTAAGAACTTTACTACAGTCAGACTGCAGTAACAACTTTACTACAGCCAGACTGCAGTAAGAACTTTACTACAGTCAGACTGCAGTAACAACTTTACTACAGCCAGACTGCAGTAACAACTTTACTACAGCAAGACTAGGATGTTAAATAGAATCATGACTGGCCGTTTCCCACAGGCTTCGATTATAAAAAAAAGACTTGACCAGTTGTGATCTGCCGGTGCTAATGACATAGATTTCTGGCTGTAATCATAGACATATGACCAGTCTTGGTACAGTGGCACTGATAGGAGTTTTGGCCCATATGTAGAAGAGTTCAGTAGGTAAATATCGTTTGTGAGAGTTTTTACTGAAGGCATGCAGCCAATGAAAACATAACGTTACTGCCTGTCCCGTGCTAAAAGATCTCTTATATTTTACTATTATTATTATTATTATAGTAACCGGATTTGATTATGTGTGCCATATGTCGATGATACAGATATCTTTATTTTTTACGAATTATTAGAGACTGAATGCTAATGACAGTCTATCAAAACACTTTGATACATTAAACCTCAAAGGTTTTAATAACAAACTGTTTATTGAAAGTTTGTTATATAATCCATGGCGTCGAGTGCTTTATCTACGCGAGGTGATGAATTCTTGCAGTTTCACATAACTGTCACTTCTTTTACGCCATCGATATTGGCGTTCTTTCTGTTCTCGCTTTCCATACTTGTCTTGCACAGTCTCCATGTAGTAAGGCACGCAACCAGGTGGCTCACTATATTCGCTGTTGTCCGAATTCTGTCACTGAAACATTTGAAAAGATTGATTATTTTACTTTTTAATTTTGCACAAAGCACATTTCTAGCAAGTTGTAAACAACAAGGCTTACCCATAAATATACGAATAAATAATAAATCATGTATTCTAAAGATAAGAGTGATAATAGCTGCTTTGAACCCCGTTCAGCGAGTTAGTCCAAGGTCTATGATCTATGGAGTTAGTCCAAGGTATGTGGTCTAAGGAGTTAGTCCAAGGTTTATGGTCTATGGAGTTTGTCCAAGGTCTGTGGTCTAAGGAGTTAGTCCAAGTTCTACGGTCTAAGGAGTTAGTCCAAGGTCTGTGGTCTAAAGAGTTAGTCCAAGGTTTATGGTCTATGGAGTTTGTCCAAGGTCTGTGGTCTAAGGAGTTAGTCCAAGTTCTACGGTCTAAGGAGTTAGTCCAAGGTCTATGGTCTAAAGAGTTAGTCCAAGGTCTACGGTCTCAGGAGTTAGTCCAAGGTCTATAGTCTAAGGAGTTAGTCCAAGGTCTATAGTCTAAGGAGTTAGTCCAAGGTCTACGGTCTAAGGAGTTAGTCCAAGGTCTACGGTCTCAGGAGTTAGTCCAAGGTCTACGGTCTAAAGAGTTAGTCCAAGGTCTACGGTCTCAGGAGTTAGTCCAAGGTCTATAGTCTAAGGAGTTAGTCCAAGGTCTATGGTCTAAAGAGTTAGTCCAAGGTCTACGGTCTCAGGAGTTAGTCCAAGGTCTATAGTCTAAGGAGTTAGTCCAAGGTCTATAGTCTAAGGAGTTAGTCCAAGGTCTATAGTCTAAGGAGTTAGTCCAAGGTCTATAGTCTAAGGAGTTAGTCCAAGGTCTATAGTCTAAGGAGTTAGTCCAAGGTCTATAGTCTAAGGAGTTAGTCCAAGGTCTATAGTCTAAGGAGTTAGTCCAAGGTCTACGGTCTCAGAAGTTAGTCTAAGGTCTATAGTCTAAAGAGTTAGTCCAAGGTCTATAGTCTAAGGAGTTAGTCCAAGGTCTATGCTGCAGTTTTAATTAAACACAAAGGAGTAATAGCTTATGTAGACATGTTTTTCATAACCAGTTCAGTTTTTTAATATCTCCTATTGTTGTTTTTTCTCGCTGTCCCTCTACTTTATACACACACACACGCACACATATTTTTAATCGTCCATCACATATCCAACTCTATTCAGAAGAGTAATACTTGTACAGCAGAAATTTGATATAAGGAAAATAAATAAACAGATTAGGTCCCGTAGGCGCTGGGGCATTCTGGGACAGGGTTTGCCTTCCTCTTATGATCACTACTCACGTGACCAGGTTTAGTTTACTGTCTGTTTCCAGAGACACGACCAGAAGGTAGAACAGGATGACTCGTCAACCTAGCGCAAGCAGTCAGCTTTGGGTCCTATACTATTCTTTTTCCCTACTACGTTCTCGCAACCCAGACATTGCATATAGTGTCAAGGTAACAAATAAATACAAGTTTTAATCGCATTCCGTGATAGCCTGAAACCTAACCACACATTTTTTTTTCTAAAAAAGTTTAATGTTACAGACTGTAGTAAAACTGAGGTTCCATAACAGGACAAATTCTCAGATTTCTCCAGTTGCTTCCCTTGTACTTCAGGTACTTACAATACCTCTGGTTAGATCTGATGATGATGTTAGTCTTAAAGTTTCGTACGGGTGAAATAAACAAAGTCAGGGGACTGTACTGAATTCCCAAATGAACATTTGTTTCTGTGTCATTTTCGTTTTCATCTGGTAGAAGTTCAGTAATTCAGTGGCATGGCCCTGGATGGACCATGCTGGAACCACACGGTTTGAACTCGAAATTCAGCTGCACTTAACAACCCTTCTCTCTACAATCATATTCCCTCTCTATAAGTTTTCCTCTTTCCTCGCCTGTAAGATACAGGAAGGGTTCTGAAATATAACTTACAAACACTCTACCCCAACCAATCTATTCCACTCACCCTCTTCAGAGCTTAATTACGATTGTACTCCTCTCTCTTCTATCCGCCTTCCCCCCAACCCTTCTTTAATGACAGCCTATCACAACTCACAAGTCTTTACTTGAACATCCGCGATACTCCACCACACGCACCATCGGACGCAGCTTCTTGCAAGTCACAGCAAAACGTTCCCCTTTTTTCTATTATTTTTTTTTCTACAGTATTCCTTTTTGTCCATTCCTATTTGTTTATATCATTTATATATCTTCTTTTCCTTTTATGACTAAGATATAAAGCAGAACGTTGCAATTGTGTTATTGTTCACTAATAAAGCTTTTCCTTACGTGAAGATGTTGAATCACAGCGTCGTGTCGGATCAGAAGCGGGTCAAGGCAGCTGGTTTTTTTTTCAATCTCTGAGTGGAACTAAAAAGCAGGGGGTGTACAATACTTCTTTATCAGACTCCACCCCAGTGATCACTATGTCCATCCCTGTCCTGTTAGCCAGACTGGAACTGTTACTGGGGGGGGGGGGGTCTCAAGGTGGGAGAGGATGGGCCATGGATCGCCAATCCGGGCGCTAGCGTATGAGCTATGAGGTGTTGACTACGAGATAGGACAGCTTCTTGGCTTTCATTTACTGAATATAACTTATCTTATCTTATATCCTTCCCGTGCCGTTAGACGTCACATAGGGCTCGCAAAGTAGTTCGCCAATTTTTCCTGTCTTCGGCGAGTCTTTCAACCTCAACAAAGGATTTTATGCCTGTTAACTTGGCCTCTCTTAATAATGTCCTCTTCAGAGTTTCACGCGGTCTGCCCCTTTTTCTTCGGCCTGGGGAATATAACTGCATCCATTAAAAAACATTATTTGTAAAAACAATGCGTTTGGCGTGTTCATTTGTAATCATTCCGGTCTCCATCCAAAAAAAAAATTAAAAGAATTAATTTTTAATTCCTGAAACAAATGTTCACAGATTTCATGTGATGTATGTGTGTATGTGTAAAAGGAGACGGACGTATGTCGGTCACGCGATGAGAAGAAATAGTCAGAGAATACCAAAACAAGCTATCAAGTGGAACACAACAGGCCGAAGAAAAAGAGCTCGCCACGTGAAACTCTAAAGAGGACATTGTTAAGAGAGGCCAAATTAGTAGGTTGAAAAGCTCGCTGAAGACATGAACACTTGGCCAAATACCTTGCTAGCCCTATGTGACGTTTAGCGGCACGGGAAGAATTAAAATGTACGATGTGTGTATGTGTGCATTCGAGCAAAGTAAACTGTAATTGTCAAGAAATGCCAGGAAGTTTCTGTTGTGATTTTCTTGCAAGTACTTAAACCACATCTTTTTTTTTCAACTCAAGAACTTGACTTCAGCTTACAGATACTTGTTGTTACTGGTTGTTATCTGAGTGTCCCTGGTTATTAATCCGCGGTTTCTCTACTATTTGTTAAATGAAACGAATGTTTTTTATCTGATCACCAGTTGAAGATATCAATGTAGTCTGATGATGATGATAGTAAATCATAAACGATGATTCGGAGAGAGAAGATCATGAAACATAGTCGTCTAACTTGATGAAAACTTTGAAAACAGATACCGAGTTTGATGAAAATCTGAAAAAAAAAACAGACGTCCATTCTGATAAAGATCTGAAAAAAAGACGCCGGGTCTGATGAAGACTTCATAAACGAATTTTCACATTCACTTACTTTAGCCAGTCCACTGCCATGATCAGGCCAATATTGTTTGCAGGTATTCCCATAGAGCTCAGAATAATGATAACAGAGACGACGCTTGAACTTGGCACGGAGGGGATAGCCACGGATGACATGATGCAGAGAATTCTGAAAGACAAGAGCAACATTTCAAAGTATTCTTCTTTTATTTAATTCCAAAGCTGACTGGCTGAGTTATTTAGTTTGAAGGTATCTAGCTACTTATTTGGTAGGGCCTTCCTCCTGACTGTTGGTTGAGGGTCTCCGAATAACTTGTTTGATGAGAGTTTCTTATAATTTATTGGCTAATGGCTATCGACTGATTGTTAATTCAGTGGCTTTGATTGGATGATAGTTGAGAGTTTCTGGTTAGTTGTTATATGAAGGTCTTTGATTGCTGTAGAGAAAATGAAGCTCTTTCGTCAACTGGGAAAAATATTTGAAGATCATGGCAGGTCTCGTCAGACTGATTCGAGTGAAAGTCGTGAATCTGCAGTGTCGAATCTGAGGAAGATCTTGAAAGACAAAGATCAGGTCTCATGAAAACCAAGAGTACAGTTGTCTAGTTGAGTCAGGAGTGAGTTATCATTGATAGTAGTAACTAGTTGAGTCAAGAGTGAGTTATCATTGATAGTAGTAACTAGTTGAGTCAGGAATGAGTTAGCACGGATAAAACGGATAGCACTAAATAGTTGAGTCAGGAGTGAATTACCACGGGTAGTAGTAAATATTTGAGTCAGAATGAGTTACCACGGTTATTAGTAAACATATGAGTTAGGAATGAGTCGCCACGGTTAGTAGTAAATATTTGAGTCAGGAATGAGTCGCCACGGATAGTAGTAAATATTTGAGTCAGGAATGAGTTACCACGGATAGTAGTAACTATTTGAGTCAGGAATGAGTTACCACGGATAGTAGTAAATATTTGAGTCAGGAATGAGTTACTACGGATAGTAGTAAATATTTGAGTCAGGAATGAGTTACCACTGATATTAGTAAATATTTGAGTCAGGAATGAGTTACCACAGATAGTAGTAAATATCTGAGTCAGGAATGAGTCGCCCGGATAGTAGTAAATGTTTGAGACAGAAATTAGTTACCACGGATAGTAGTAAATATCTGAGTCAGTAATGAGTTACCACGGATAGTAGTAATTATTTGAGTCAGGAATGAGTTACTACGGATAGTAGTAAATATTTGAGTCAGGAATGAGTTACTACGGATAGTAGTAAATATTTGAGTCAGGAATGAGTTACTACGGATAGTAGTAAATATTTGAGTCAGGAATGAGTTACTACAGATAGTATTAACTCCCGTACAGAATTCAAGCAGGCAATTATCCGCAGACTCGAAATCTACCATCTAAAAGTTCACTTTGTTTTGATAATCTTGTCCTTTCTGTTTTCATTTTTTTAAATCGATCTCATTTATTTTTCTTTCATTAACTTCTTGTTCTTGTTCTTGTCCTTGTTCTTGTCCTTCTTCTTCTTCTTCTTCTTCTTCTCCCCCTTCTCTCTCTCCTCTCTCTCTCTCTCTCTCTCTCGTAGTCATTTAATCTTCTTATTTTTATTACTATGTCTTTAAAAATGATTGAACTCCACTTGTATCTTTGTTTCTGTTTTCCTTTTACTGTTAATTTTGTCTTCCCTTCTTCTTCCTTATATTTTTTATTGTTGTTGCATAGTATTTTCCCTTATTTCGCCCTTCGCTGACCAAATATTTTTATTGGAAATATATCTTTTTACAGGTGATAATTTAACTAGACACGTACGCGAGAGTGAAAACCTGGCTAGTGTCAACATTGAGTCCGCCGTACTGGGCCACGAACAGGCAGGTGGCGGCAATAAACAGGCAGCTGCCGTCTCTGTTCAAGGTCACACAGAAAGGTAGGGTGAATCCTGCGACCCTGGGGTCAACTTTGTAGATCTCCACTGACATCTTCATCATTTCCGGCAGCGGGATCGTCCTGGACAAGGCGTGAGCACATTTTGTTATCAGTACGTTCACGTGTATGTGTTCGTGTGTGTGTTTTTTCGTGTCTGTGTGTGTGTTCGTGTGTGTTCGTGTCTATATGTGTTCGTGTCTGTGTATGTTCGTGTCTGTGTGTGTTCGTGTCTGTGTGTGTTCGTGACTGTGTGTGTCTGTGTGTGTTCGTGTCTGTGTTTTCGTGTCTGTGTGTGTTTGTGTGTGTTCGTGTCTCTGTGTTTTCGTGTCTGTGTGTGTTCGTGTCTGTGTGTGTTCGTGCCTGTGTGTGTTCGTGCCTGTGTGTGTTCGTGTGGGTTCGTGTCTGTGTGTGTTCGTGTCTGTGTGTGTTCGTGTGTGTTCGTGTCTGTGTGTGTTCGTGTGGGTTCGTGTCTGTGTGTGTTCGTGTCTGTGTGTGTTCGTGTCTGTGTGTGTTCGTGCCTGTGTGTGTTCGTGTGGGTTCGTGTCTGTGTGTGTTCGTGTCTGTGTGTGTTCGTGCTTTTAAGAAGAAATTTTACAGTTTCCAAGAAGGTAAAGCAAATTTCGGATTTTGTGAAAACTCTGGGAAAAAAAATGGCATTAAAATGAGGACAGATCACACAGCCAGATGGGGCTTGAATACTTCACATAGCCAGATGGGGCTTGAATACATCACATAGCCAGATGGGGCTTGAATACATCACATAGCCAGATGGGGCTTGAATACATCACATAGCCAGATGGGGCTTGAATACATCACATAGCCAGATGGGGCTTGAATACATCACATAGCCAGATGGGGAATAAGCTTTTAAAATTAATTATTACAGTGGATGAATCATTAGGTAAGTGTGAATAAAAATTTATGATTTCCTTTCTTTTCCCGTCAAAATTTTATAGATCACGAGCAGTATTAACACAAAACAATTTTCTTTCATAACAATCTTGTATAATTAATTACAATTATATGTATTATCCTGTATAGCTCTGAAAGATGATATAAAACTAATAGGACAATCCAGCTGCACCGTATGCTAGTGAGTAAAGGAAACAGAATAACTTGTCTTCTTGTCTGTATGTCCGTATGTCTGTATGTCTGTATGTCCGTGTGCCTGTCTGTTCTAAACATTGTAAAATAAACCAGTCAGTTTTGCTAGTGACTAAAAGCTCAACCTTTCACTCACTGTTATCACACTTTACCAATGTATCAAGTGTTTGTTTGAACTCTTAGTTCATAGAAGAAATCAACACATGGAGTTTTACGGATAGAATGAAACGAGTTACTTAACACTTTTGTTGCAAAAAAAAAAAAAAACTGTTTTGAACACACAAATAAGTCTAATAAACACCTCTGTCATTTTTTTTTAATACTGAGAAATGATTAGAGGCCTACTGGTACCTTTTACACTGATTTAAAATTCTTCGAATTATTTCTAGAATATATACAATGCAATTAGTTTTGCTTGTCTATATGCCCGTATATTACTGCTCGTCTGTTCTAAACATTGTTAAAATGCAGTCAGTTTTTGCTGGTGACTAAAAGTGCAACCTTTGACTCACTGTCATCACACTTTACCACTGTATCAAGTGTTTGCTTGAACTCTAAATTAGAATTATTCCTATACAATGCAATTATTATTTTGCATTGCATTTCTTTAACAAAGCTCGTGATATAAGACTTTAAAAAAGATTCAGTTTTCTTATTAATATTCTTGATAAACTGACCGACCGCCTCTCAACTGACGCACGGGTGGATAAAGGGCACAGCAAAGGCAAATTTGTCTTCAATCTGTAATGCACTTTCTTTAAATATAAGCATTTAACCCTTTCATATTTTTGGTCACAGATTTACTAGACAAACGTCCGACATCAGGTGCAAAATTTATTGTCGATTACACACAAGAGGCATAATTTACTTCAGTCAGCTAACATGTTCAAGAATAAATTCTCTTCATAATTTAACTTTGCCGTCAGAAAGTGGAAATTTTATAACTAATTCAAATAATAGCAAACAAAATGCTGTGAAAAGCTAAAATTATTCAAGACTTGAACGTGTTAAAGCTCTGAGAAGTTCAATTAAGAATGAATGCTTCTGCCAGTTAAGTTGAGTGTTTGCTCGTTCAGTCTGTCGCTTCTTTCACTTATTATATTTATTTGACTTTGATGTAGCTAGGTTGTTTATTTTCAGTACTTCTATCACAAATTTCATTTATTTTATGTAAATACTAGCTGATTACCCGATGCTGCTCGGAAATTTATTAATTATTAATACTGTGGAGTGGATTTAAGATCGCCATGTTTCTCCCTCAGACAACCTTATGTTGTTTGCTCAAGGGTGGGTTCACTCAAGACATTATTTATTCTTGCTCCTGGAGATGAATCTAAAAATGTATATAATGAAGTTTTGAGTTAAATGAATATTATAGTGAATTCGTAAAAGATCTTACTCTATAATGTGTAGACTACCCCATTTGACTTGTTGATCGTGATCGAAAACGCAAGTCTCACTGGAAATTGCAACCTCTTAAATTTAAAAGGGAGATCCATGAGATAAAAACTGCTTAACCCTCCCTTGTCCTGTTAAGATAGTCGCTTCAACTGCATTACCCAGCATCCTCTTTACACACAGCCTTGTGCCGTTGCAAAGTTTTGGCAGGTCGAGGTTCAGTAATAAAATAATTCGAGATCCCACCCTAATTTTCACCTCCTCTCACCCCCATGTCGATGGAGGCTGAATTTGGACTTAAACAGCATCGGGCGTGTCACTATATATCTCAACAACACCGAAAACTATGGGTCCGACACTAATGTCGGTCGTTTTTGATTACTTGTAATGTCACCCCATCCCACAGCCCACCTATAAGCCCCCCCCCCCCTTATGTCGATTGGGGCTCAGCTTGGACTTAATCGGCATCGGGAGTGTCACTACTCATCTCAGCGTCCCCGAACACCATGCCCTCAACATTAATATCGGTCGTTTTCGATTACATTTACATGTTACCTCTATCCCTCCCCCACCTATCTCTCACCCCCATGCTGATGGGGTCTGAACGTGGACATAAACTGCATCAGGAGGGTAACTATTATCTCAGCGACCCCGAAATCTATTGAATCGACACTATATCGGTCATATTCGATTACTTTTACATGTCACCCCCATCCCACTCCCACATTCTCTCGCTTTCCATGCCGAATGGGGCTGAATATGGACGTAAACGGCATCGGGAATGCCATTACACATCTCTGCGAATCAGAAGACTATAGAAGTCGACACTAATGTCGGTAATTGTCGTTTATTTATACATGTCACCCACTGCCCACTCCCAACCCCTAGGGGTGGGGTGCTAGGGGTGTCGTACTCTCACAGTAGTTTACGTCATATGTGTACCATGTTTGGTTGAAATTGCTCCAGGCGTTCCAGAGGTATGCTGGAACACACAAGCTGAAGAGTAAACAAACATAATTAAAATAAAAAGAGACCATTTATTTGGACTTGCCATAGGAGGCTAAAAATGCTGCTCTTAGACCAGCACCACTCTATTTCACGATTATCTCCTTTGGATTACTCTTTTTTTCCTCCTTGAATTTAGTGGATAGCATGTCACCCCTTCCCACCCTCACCCTTGTGAGTGTTAGGGGCGTCTTACGCTCACATTATTTTCCTCCAGATTATACGTCATATGTGTACTAAGTTTGGTTTAAATTGATCCAGACGCTCTAGAGATATACCGGAACATACATACATATATACATACACATTGTTTTATATATATAGACAGATTTTATAATTATAACTTATTTCCCTGACTTGTATCTTTCTAAATTAGACAGTACAGAAAACTCACGAGTTTGCAGGTCCAAACCCTAACATCCAGGGTTTAGCTGCGTGACTCAAGAACTTGAGAGGGTTTTTCCTGGTCATTATCACAAATATTAGTGGTAGGATGGTCCATTGGTAGGCCATACATCCACCACTGGTTGTCAGGATAAACATCCCCATCGATGAGAAAGCTGATTGTATATTGTCTATTTTGGCCAGTGCCTTCGCTATGAGGCTGGCCACGCCTATAGGGGTTGTCCTAAAAAACACAATAAGAAAAATTTCGTTGCTTTTCTTGGTTCCGTTAAACTCAGTGTATTGGTGTATTATTTTATGGTAGTTTGGCAGAATAAGTTTCCAGAATTTCTGGGGTTCATTTTTTAATCCATTCATTCTCCGTATCTCTGGAGAATTTTCGTATCTCATAGGATTGAACTGTGCGTGATATCCTGTGTTTAGCTTCATTCACACACACCCGTGTTTACGAGCTAAGCCAGAATGCGTTTGTTATAAAAGCACATAAAGCATTTTGCTCCCAACAAAGGGTATCGAGTAACCACTCTGCTGCCGAGCCAATTGAAGGGAAACAACAGCTAAAGTATATCACACTACTCTTAGTCTATGAGTGACAGAAAAACCATATCATGATTGATTCAGCTACATTATACCCCCCCCCCCTTTTTTTTTATTCCTAAAAAGATTAATCTGAACCTTGTTTGTGATATACAGTGATTCTCTGTGGGAGATTTGGAGCTCATTCTTTTTTCACCTCCACCAAGAGAAAGACATTATCTGACAGTTGTTGCTATTTAGCTTGTTTTTGGATCTACTTCTGTAGGAAGAAAGAAGATGTACCTCTATAGCAAGAAAGAAGATGTACTTCTATAGCAAGAAAGAAGATGTACTTCTATAGCAAGAAAGAAGATGTACTTCTATAGCAAGAAAGAAGATGTACTTCTATAGCAAGAAAGAAGATGTACTTCTATAGCAAGAAAGATGTACTTCTATAGCAACAAAGAAGATGTACTTCTATAGCAAGGAAGAAGATGTACTTCTATAGCAACAAAGAAGATGTACTTCTATAGCAAGAAAGAAGATGTACTTCTATAGCAAGAAAGAAGATGTACTTCTATAGCAAGAAAGAAGATGTACTTCTATAGCAAGAAAGAAGATGTACTTCTATAGCAAGAAAGAAGATGTACTTCTATAGGAAGAAAGAAGATGTACTTCTATAGCAAGAAAGAAGATGCACTTTTATAGCAAGAAAGAAGATGTACTTCTATAGCAAGAAAGATGTACTTCTATAGCAACAAAGAAGATGTACTTCTATAGGAAGAAAGAAGATGTACTTCTATAGCAAGAAAGAAGATGTACTTCTATAGCAAGAAAGAAGATGTACTTCTATAGCAAGAAAGAAGATGTACTTGTATAGGAAGAAATAAGATGTACTTCTATAGCAAGAAAGAAGATGTACTTCTATAGCAAGAAAGAAGATGCACTTTTATAGCAAGAAAGAAGATGTACTTCTATAGCAAGAAAGATGTACTTCTATAGCAACAAAGAAGATGTACTTCTATAGGAAGAAAGAAGATGTACTTCTATAGCAAGAAAGAAGATGTACTTCTATAGCAAGAAAGAAGATGTACTTCTATAGCAAGAAAGAAGATGTACTTGTATAGGAAGAAATAAGATGTACTTCTATAGCAAGAAAGAAGATGTACTTCTATAGCATGAAAGAAGATATGCTTCTATAGCAAGAAAGAAAATGTACTTCTATAGCAAGAAAGAAGATACACTTCTATAGTAAGAAAGAAGATGTACTTCTATAGCAAGAAAGAAGATGTACTTCTATAGCAACAAAGAAGATGTACTTCTATAGCAAGAAAAAAGATGTACTTCTATAGCAACAAAGATGATGTACTTCTATAGGAAGAAAGAAGATGTACTTCTATAGCAAGAAAGAAGATGGACTTCTATGGGAAGAAACTAGAATCTTAACTTGCGCCTCCTCGCCTGTTCTGCTCATAACTAAGATCCCAAGGACAACAATAGAATAGAAGAGAAACCTCGTTTTGTAGTAAAAATGCAGATAAATAGGACATAAATACAAGCAAATATCAGACGCATTTAATTTTAATTGTAAAGAACTCCGAAAGTAACATACACACAGACAGAGTAACCAAACTAATCAAACTATGAGCACCAAGAGAGAGAAAATGTTCAGTCTGTTCTACTGACCGACTTTTTTGTTTCTAAACAAGCTGTACACCACACAAGGTCTCTTAGATCAAACACATTAACACATTTTTGATAACTGTCTCTAATTAACAAAGTTTTATAGTAGAAAGGTTTTAAAAATAATGAATAATATGTGTACTAGCCTTAATGGGAGGAATATCAAAATATGACCATATGAAACGATCCACCGAATCACTGTACCTACTGACACGTCTTTACTTCTAAACAGGACTAGTATAAAAGTATAAGGGACCAAATCAGTCTTCCCAAACACACTGAAAGCAAGATATCAGTCCAGCAAAGTCAGATTTCTTTCAATAATCACCTACTCAGTTTTACATGTCTTCATAAGAATCTTTAAACTTACAATTTGACAAACATCATCTTATTCAGAATTGCAAGAAATTTGCCAAGCTGTGCTTCTGCTTTTGTCTCCTTCTTAACTTAGTACTCCACTACCAAAACTGAAAGGACTCGTTACCTCTGTTGGGCCAGGCAATGTTACAGTCCCCTGAGTTCAACAGTGAACTAAGCTCCAAGACGAGGACCTCGACCACATTACTACCAGCACTTCATGCATCTCTCACCTCCTCCTCGTCCGGTGTAATGCTTACTTTCAGTCCCTCTTCTGAATTAACAACAGTACCTCCCACTGTTATGAACTGAAATACTGATTCTGACACATTACTTAAAAGTCATAGAGTGTAAGCAGGACAAACAGTTCGAGGACTCATTCATTCATTTTCATGTCCTTTGCGGAACTTTGCCTCCCTAACAGCACTCCTGTAGGCCTCTCGGTTGTGAGCAAGATGGCCTGCTGCTGATGCATCCATTTGCAGATCATCAACGATGTCTTGCAGCCATCTTCGCTTTAGTCTTCCTCTCTTTCTTTTTCCCATTATGTACCTTTCCAAGACGGTCTTCTCTAGATTATCATAACGTTTAATATGTCTAAAACATTTAAGTTTTCTCTCTTTAATCCTCGTTACTAGCCAGCCTTCTTCAATATTAAATTCTTGCAGTATGGATATATTTGTTCTTTTTTTGTGTCCACGATATTTGGAGAACTTTTCTGTAGCATTTACATTCCATGTCATTTATGTGTTTCTCAGCTGTTTTGTTAAATGTCCAGGTCTCACTGGCATTTGTTGCGATGGGAAAGATGCATGTCCTTAAAAATCTTATTTTTGTAGTTCTGCCTGTTCCTCTCCACAGATTCTTTAGTTGTTTTATTTTATGAAGAGTAATAGATGTCCTCCTTTTAATTTCCCTCTTTGTGTATCTCTGTTATTAGCTAGTAGTGATCCAAGATATTCAAAACTCTCCACTTCTTCCAATTTTTCCTCATTGATATATATTTCAGCTGTTTTATTTGTTTTGTTAGTTGTCATCACTTTAGTTTTCTTCACATTAAGATAGAAGTTTTGCTCTTCGCTGTTCTTACGTACTGACATAAATAGTTTTTCCATTCATTTCTGTGTTGTGGACAGTAATATGTGTCATCAGCATATCTAATCTCTGGTATTTCATAACCTCAAATGTTATGGCATCGTAATATTCTTTATCTACCTCTTCTCTAACATTCATCATTATATTTTCAGTATACAAGTTAAATAAGTAAGGCGACAAATATACACCCCTGACGGACCCCTTGTTTTATGTCAAACCAAGTTGTTGTTTCACTATTTATTCTTACTGCTGCCTGTTGGTCTAGATACAACAGTGATGTTAATTGTGTCAAATGTGTTGGAAATCCCTTTTTTTCCATTA
Organism: Achatina immaculata; assembly: GCA_009760885.1. NCBI lineage: Eukaryota > Metazoa > Mollusca > Gastropoda > Stylommatophora > Achatinidae > Lissachatina > Lissachatina immaculata. The sequence continues at coordinate 11,035,394 of CM019692.1, forward strand.
TTCTCCACAGTTTCTGTTGTACAGGAGTACTACATCCAATCAAACAGCTTAAACTAGCTCTGACTACAATGCACATTTAGTCATAAGCGGGGTGAGAATTAATTGTTATCCACTTACATTGTAATTTAATTATTACTATCAGCTTACGTTGAAAGTTCATTATTATTATTATTATTATTATTTTTATTATTTTCAGCTTACCATTGTACCCCATAAAAAAGCTGAAATATTATTCTGGCTCCGGAACTGAAGAAATCTGTGAATGGTCTCCCCTTCTCTCCTGACCTTGACGCAGCAATTCCAACAGCGGCGCTTATGACAATAAGACCTGATAGATAGATATATAGATAGATAGATAGATAGATATATAGATATAGATAGATAGATAGATATATAGATAGATAGATAGATAGATAGATAGATAGATAGATAGATAGATAGATAGATATATAGATAGATAGATAGATAGATAGATAGATATATAGATAGATAGATAGATAGATATATAGATAGATAGATAGATAGATAGATAGATAGATAGATAGATAGATAGATATATAGATAGATATAGATAGATAGATATATAGATAGATAGATAGATAGATATATAGATAGATAGATAGATAGATAGATAGATAGATAGATAGATAGATAGATAGATAGATAGATAGATATATAGATAGATAGATAGATAGATATATAGATAGATAGATATATAGATAGATATATAGATAGATAGATAGATAGATAGATAGATAGATAGATAGATAGATAGATAGATAGATAGATAGATAGATAGATAGATAGATAAGTGTAATAATGGATGGACGAATGGGCAGGTAAGCAAATAAGTAGATAGGTAGTTAGATAGGTCAGGTAGAAATGTAATTAGGTAAATAGTCAGTTAGGTAAGTAGGTAGATAAGTAGACAAGTAGGTAAACAGTCTGTAGTTATGTAGGTAGCTAGCAAAGTATGTAGACACTTAAGTAAGTATCTACACAGATAGATATGCAGGTAGACAGATAGGCAAGCAGACAAATAGGTTAGTAGACAGATAGGTAAGTAGGCAGAGAGATAGGCAAGTAGATAGACAGATAGGTATGTAGGTAGGGAGGTTGGTAGGCAAGTATGTAAGTTACCTAATATATTCGTCCCAGAAACTGTGGAAGCTGATTTAAGTAGTTCACTTGTGGTAACATTTAAGATGGAACCCGTTTCATTATTCTGTGTGCTGAACTCTTTCATCGCGTATTTGGTCTGGGACATGAACATCGTAGCTGCTACAATGTTGTCTGGAAATGTGTTTCTGAAACATGCAAGATCTGAGAATGAAAACAACGAAGAAAGAAGTGTGCCTTTTACCACAAACAATGATTTGTTTCCATTCCTGAAAATCTGTAGAGATTTAACAGCTTTCTTAGGCGAATTACGAGTATGTATATATAGAGAAGATAACAGTGCTTGACTGACAGCACAGTTTTCAGGGCCAGCAAACCAAAACTGGTCAAGACCCAGTCTTACCCTTCCATTGGTTCCAGCCCAGCCAAATATGGCAGAGGTCACTGGTGGCGGATTCTGCCCGAGAATACTACATCTCGTTCTTACCTGTTAGCTTTACTCAGTGGCAGCATTCTGACCGAAATAACCCACTTCCCATCCAACTCAATACGTGTGCATCAACAACAAAGGAATACTGCTCTCAGTTCCAGGATGATAGAACATAAACAAGAAACAAAACAACAATTGTGTTTATGTCAACATTTCTCTTAGCCAGTTTTTGCCAGTGAGACTGCATGTGAGATTCAAACTGGAAATATTCTTCAAAGCAGAGCTCGCACTCAACAACAATTCCTGACCACGAAGTTCATTTCGGGCTACCCGTCTGCTACTGTCAGACAAGCTTAAGTCAGACAAGCTTAAGCTACCCCAATTTAAGTCAGACAAGCTTAAGTCACCCCAGCTTAAGTCACCCCAGCTTAAGTCAGAGAAACTTAAGTCACCCCAGCTTAAGTCAGACAAGCTTAAGTCACCCCAGCTTAAGTCAGATAAACTTAAGTCACCCTAGCTTAAGTCAGACAAGCTTAAGTCACCCCAGCGTAAGTCAAATAAGCTTAAGTCACACCAGTTCACGTCAGGCAAGCTTAAGTCACACGAGTTTACGTCAGATAAGCTTAAGTCAACCCAGCCTAAGGCAGACAAGCTTCAATCAATCTTCATTAACTTCAGTTTATGTTAGGCATGTTTCAGTCAGACAGACCTCAGTCAGACAGACTTCAGTCAAAGGAGTCTAAGTTAGACAAAGTAAGAGAACAAATTTTGTATGATTAGACCTCGAAAAAATCGTAGACAAAGCACTTTAGTGAGACGTGAGAGAAGTGCTTTGTCTACGATTTTTTCGAGGTCTAATCATACAAAATTTGTTCTCTTACTTTACTGTACCAAAGCCTCGTAGTTTCCTATTTATAAAAAATAAGTTAGACAAACATCATTCAGATAAGCTGAAATGATGACCTGATTCTTGTGTTACGTAGCACATTAAGAGAAGCAGAAATTAGCTACACAGAGCAGGACATCACTTACCAATGCTATAACATCTGCAACGTTTCACTTCTCAGCCGTCGCGAAAGAATAAAGATATCAAACATATACTTGATAAAGTTAGCAAGAATAAAGATATCAAACATGTACCTGATAAAGTTAGCAAATATGTCAACTGTTTGAAGATTCTTGGTATCAGGCACAGCATCGTTGCTGCCATGTCCTGCAGCAGAGCCTGAAACATACATACAGGACATATAGGACATACATGTTCTATTCATATTCTCACACAGGCTAGTATATATCACACACATGCATGAACTTCAAAGAATAACCCTTTCTAATAACCCTTAAAAAACTAAGCACACGATTTCAAAAGCAGATTTTTACCTACACAAAAACTTAGGAGAAGGTATCAGTTGTTATTGAGAATGTGATAATTAATTCATATTTCATGCAGGAAGAACTGAAATGATCAAAACACATGAAACAACCTGGCTTGGATAAAATATATGAAAATATAACCATGAGGAATGCTTTTCATCATTTGTATGTCACCCAGAATGTCTACAGAACTTCAAGTTCTCTAAATCAGCTCTTACATCTAAGCCCTTTTAAGTAATATAAACTGTGGTTAATCAGTCTATATACAATATGGCAATTGTTTGTTCTTATTAAATGTAAACAATTGACAACTCAGTCACAGACCACCTGATAACGTGCTGCTGATCATTTGAAGTCCGCACAACACAGATTGAGAGCTACTTATCTAGATGCACTGACCAAAATCTAAGATAAAACAATCAATCATGAAAATATCAGAAACTAACAGCGATAAACTTGCAGGGATTTGTAATCTTTTGGAAAGATGTAGTAAAATTCTGAAGTTTGCTAGGCGTGTAGCGACAGCAGAGTAACTCTCTTTACAAGCACGATATAAGTGCAAAGATGAGGATGATGCCATTGGCTTGGAATATTGAGGAAAGACATTGGGGATGATTGGGGCATGTGCTCCGGGTGAATGGTGACTCATCACGAACAACAGCACTACCTCAGGGGAGCAAGAGTAAGGGTAGACCAAAGGAGACAAGAACAACAGAGAGGATGTTGAAAAATAGAGGGCTCACCTGGGCAAGAGCGGAAAAAAAGACAACAGACAGGTGATTGTGGAAAGAGAGAGAGATAGAGAGAGAGAGAGAGAGAAAGAGAGAGAGAGTGAAAGAGAGAGAGATATAACTGCTTTATATACTAATTTAAAGGCAAAGATATAATACAATCACAAACCTGGTTTAATAATCAGGCACAAGGCAATGCCTAAAATTACTCCTAAGGCATTAGTGGTTATAATATATACAAGTGTGACCAGTCCCATGCGACCGTTGGACTTAGGGTCAGTATGTGCAGTACCTGTAGACATACAAAGAGAATAAAAAATATACTTGTTAAAAAAATAGAAAAGAAACAAATACGATGTTGCAATTTAAACTGAAATTTGCTGATCGGACAAGGGCAAATTTCCGAAACGTTCACATGGACATCAACTTCACGTGCTGACCTGAATTGTACTCAGCAGATGATTCATGAGCACAGAAAAGCGACATAAGTCAAAACACCATTTTTGACAATAACTCATGACAGGTTCACGAGAATACCGTGAAACTTACTGAACACAAAATTCACTGATCATGTTATTGAATGCCGATAAAAGATTGACGCTCCTCGAATCAATTCATTTGAAAATTCAGTGCGCAAGTATGACTCATCTTACTACAAAACAACGACTCATAATCACTGGACGTTTACAAACCGGACAGTTACAAAGTGTAGTGGCCAGACAATTTAATGTGGTTAGAAGCACCATTAGTCGCCTTTGGGACGATTTCAAGAAACTGGCTCAGTTGCAGACCGGCCGCGCAGTGGAATACAGATAGTCACAACTCCTGCCGAAGACAGCTTCATACAGCTGCGTCACCTCAAGAATCTATTTGCATCTGCTTCCTCAACAGTGTAGTCAATGACAGCAGCTCGTCGAATTTCAGATCAAACGATCAGATCCGGCTGCACGACGCTGATCTTTGGGCTAGAAGACCCTACAGAGGTCCTGTTCTTACGGACCGGCATCGCCAGAACCGACTGCAGTGGACAAACCAGCATCGTCAACAGACCGTTGCGAATAATTGGAGAAAGGTTTGGTTTAGTGATGAATCATTCTTACTGTTCCAGCGACACGATTGACAGAGAAGAGTTTACTGCAGAGTCCATGAGCGCTACGCCCAGAACTGCGTGGATGAGGCTCCTCAACATGGTGGTGCAGGTGTACTGGTGTGAGGGACGATCAGTTTCATTGGAAGAAGTGATCTGGTGCAAACTGAAGGACGCCTGAATGCCCAACGGTACATCGCTGAAATTGTTCATCCTCACGTCCTTAAACTTCTGGCTGCACCAGGGTCGATTTTTCAGCAAGATAACTCTCGACCTCACGTAGCACAACTCACCACCGAGTTCCTCGATGACAACAACGTTCAGACCATTTCGTGGCCATCCATGTCATAAGATATGAACTGAATAGAACACTAATGGGATGAACTCAACAGACAAATCCGCCAGCGAGACGTGGCGCCAACCAATCTCCGACAGTTGTCTCTTGTACTGCGGGAAGAGTTAGCAGCCATTCCACAACAACAGATCCAACAGCTAATCGGATCCATGTCCAGGAGATGTCGTTCCCCGATACAGTCCAGAGGAGGCCTTGCTGAAACGGAGACCTCAGTCACAAGGAATAAAAGTCCAAACCAAATTTAATGAACATCGTTTCATTGCTAAAGTCTTGAAGTTTCGTCATGCATAGATTGAACTATTAATTCCTTAAAATAAAATTTTGATACAAGTCTGAAATTTGGTGTCCATTACGACTTCAGTAGTGTTGCATTTCTTTTTTTGATTAGTATCTTATACCTTATATCCTTCACGTGCCGTTAAACGTCACATAGAGCTCGCAAATTAGTTTGCCAATTTTTCCTGTCTTCGGCGAGTCTTTCAAACTCATCAAGGGACTTTATGCCTGTTAATTTGGATTCTCTTAAAAATGTCCTCTTCAGAGTTTCACGCGGTCTGCCTCTTTTTCTTTGGCATGTTGTGTTCCACTTGATAGCTTGTTTTGCGATTCTCTGATCAAATTTTCATCAAGTGACCAACATATATCCATTTCCTTTTCCTGATCACCCATGAGACTAGTTGTTGTTCAGTCATCTGTCTTATCTCTGCATTGTTCTTGAATTCGTTCCACTTGATGCCGAGTATTTTCCTTATGCATTTGTTTTCAAAAGAGTCTAATTTCTTGTCTATTTCTTTAGTTATTTTCCAGCTTTTGCATGCATAAATGGGGGTGGATATTACATTTGAATTGAATAGTCTTAACTTGGTTTTTGTGCTTATAACTTTTGAATGCCATATGTTCTCAAGATTCTTGAAGATCGATGCTGCTTTTGCAATTCGAATTCTAACTTCCTTTCTGGCGTCACCATCCTGGTCTATGTAGCTGCCAAGGTATGCAAATTGATTGACTTCTTCAATATCTGCCCCTTGTACGTGTAGTTTTCCATTTTGATTAATGGGAATGTTCATTATTTTTGTTTTGTCCTTGTTAATTTCAAGTTCTATTTTGCTAGCCATTGAAGACAGGCTATCTGTTTTTCCTTGCATGGAATTCACATTATTACTGATAAGAGTTATGTCATCAGCAAAATCAAGATCTTCTAGTTGGGTCCCATGTACCCAGTCAATACCTGTGTTACCTGTGCAGCATCTTTTTCATTATGAAGTCTATTTTAATTCCAAAAAGAAAATGAGACATTATACATCCTTGTTTCACACTTGTTTCATTCCTCGTTTCACTCCTGTTTCATTTTTTATTAGTATATTAAATACTAAATCTCTGCATTTTAAATTCCAAATGCTATTATTTGTTTCCATGTTGTTACTCCGTCTGATTTGAAGTACAGAAGTCATGGCTTCACTAAATATATCATGACATGCAGCAGTAAGCTATGATTATAGTGTCATTACAGTACACAAACATACATTATTACAGAGACTGCCTTGCAATGCTCGGTGCTAACACCAATATCATTATCCTTTTTTTTTTGCAAATGAAATAAAACAGAGAAGCTATGGCGTAGTAAAATGATTTAACACAGCGCTGTATGGTTAACATTCGAAAAATAGAAGACAAAATACTTCAGATGTTATGGAAAGAAAAATGACAAGATAATTACCCGAGACTCGAACCACGGACTCCAGCACGGCGAGCTGGGGCCTAGACTCTAGAAACAGTAAACATTTCACTTAACCATCTTAACAATGCCTGAGTCCCTAGTTCAATTCCAGGCCAAAGTAAGTCTTTTTTTTTCTTTCATGTTTAAAGTGTCTTTCCTACTATTTTTACCAACGTTAACCATACAGAATTGTTCTGTAACACAAACATACATTATTTTCATTTAGTTCTTTACAGGTAGGTTAAGTAGGTAGGTAGCCAGACAGGTAAGTAGGTAGACAGATAGTTAAGTAGATAGGTAGGCAGTAGACAGGTAGACAAGTAGGTAGGTAGACTAATAAGGTAGACAAATAGATAAGTAGGTAGGTAGGTGGGTAGATAGACAGGAGTGTAATTAGACAAACAGGAAAGTAGGTAGACAGATAGGCAAATAAAAAGACACTTAAATAAGTAGACAGATAGGTAGGTAGGTAGGTAAGTAGCTAGGTAGACAGGAAGGTAAATAGGTAGACAGATAGGTAACCAGGTATGTAAGCAGGTAGATAATTAGGTAGCTAAGTAGGTAGGTAGACAAGTAGGTAGTTAGGTAGCTAAGTAGGCAGGTAGACAGAAAGGTAAGATTCAATAGATAGGTTGGTAAGCAGGTAGGTAGGCAGGTAGTGGCACTAGTTTTGCTTTTTTGCCGTGTAAATAGCAGGAATATGCAAGATGACAATAGAAAACTAGCAATGATGATGATGATAATGATGATATGATGAGGTATAGATTGAATAACGTAACTTGTAAGTAATTTGCAACTGAACATACCATTGTAAGTAATTTGCAAGTAAACATACCATTGTACGTAATTTGCAAGTAAACATACCATTGTAAGTAATTTACAAGTAAACATACCATTGTAAGTAATTTACGAGCAAACATACCATCTATTACTGTGCACACAATCAGTGGTAGTACCATTGCTTGCAGTATTCTCATGTACACTTCTCCTGGCATTCCTGGGATTGGTATTTTTGAGAGATTGTTGTTATTATTGACATAAATACTGTAATTAGAGAGAGAGAGAGAGAGAGAGAGAGAGAGAAAGAGAGAGAGAGAGAATACGAAGATTGGAAGACAGGAGGAATGAAGGAAAAGCTAACAGATGTTAAAGAAAAATGAATTACAAAGGGAGATAACAGATTATAAAATAACAATTGAGCTAGCACCGTGGGAACAGAGAAAACTGCCTGAGTCTGGAACATTCTTTAAGATCTACATACTACATCTGGCAAAGACCCTACTGTAACTTTTTTGGACGGAATGTCGTCCTGTTCAGCGGTTACATGTTGTTGAATGTCTTGAATGTCGTCCAGTTCAGTGGTTACATGCCGTTAAATGTCTTGAATGTCGTCCAGTTCAGTGGTTACATGCCGTTAAATGTCTTGAATGTCGTCCAGTTCAGTGGTTACATGCCGTTAAATGTCTTGAATGTCGTCCAGTTCAGTGGTTACATGCCGTTAAATGTCTTGAATGTCGCCCAGTTCAGTGGTTACATGCCGTTAAATGTCTTGAATGTCGTCCAGTTCAGCGGTTACATGTTGTTGAATGTCGTCCAGTTCAGCGGTTATATGTCGTTGAAAGTCTTGAATGTCGTCCAGTTCAGCGGTTACATGTCGCTGAATGTCTTGAATGTCGTCCAAGTTAATGTTTTTGAGGGATTAACGCTGACTTAAACTCAGGAAACAACGTGAAATTTGCAGGAGCCAAATCTGGCATGTGATCCCTTTTCTCATCAAAAACGACTTCACAATTAGGTCCCAAAGGTCAGGTTATTATCTTGCAAAAGATGCCTATCGCCAGATGACATCAAATTCTGTCTCACAAGATGGATGTGCCTCAGTAAACGCCCCAGGACACCCCTTAGTAGATGCCATAGACGACAACAGTGTGGCACAAATCCTCTGTGAATCATTCTTTCACACTCAGAGAATGTGATGTGCAGGGTATTCAGCTTCGATTTTTGGAGAACTTTTGTTGGTTCGAGGTGGGGAGGGAGTGGGGGGGGGGGCGGGTTCTTCCACCGCCTTTCCATGCTTTGCCTTTTTGTTTGCGGATCAAACTGAGTGCATCAAGGTCCTTCACTCGCCACAACTGAATCCAGGAAATTCGGGTCATTGTTCGTTGTTGCAATGAAGTCCCGAGGTTTCCACATGATGCGCTTTTTGTTCAGATATCAAGCTGTACGGGAATAACTTTTACCAAACCTTCCCTTTCCCCAGATCCGTCCCCAGAGTGGTCCTAATGCTCTCTCAGCTAATATCTAGTCCAGTTTACATCATTTTCAATGTCAATCATTGGTTGGAGGCCACAGGTTGTCGAAGTTTTTCGATCATGTCTGTGTTCCTAGCTGTCTTCTGACGACCATCCTTCGTGTCACTGGAAATGTCCTCCCTACTTCAAGAAGCCAGGACAACCATTGGAAAACACGAGAATAGTTTCATCACAGTATACGCTTTTTTAACATTCGCAAGATCTCCCTGGCGGTTATCCCAGTCTGAATCAAAATGTAGTGTTCCCTCTCTGCACCATGTCTTCCTGTTGTGACACACGGCTCTTGCCTGAACTTATCTGATCTCACGTACGTGCGCACACACAAGTCCAGACAGGATGTTGCTTCGTGATTACGTACTTCAAAGGTCACCCTACATGCAGTTTTTTTATGGAGTCTGCAGTAGCACTGGTCCCTTTTTTATCGTAACGTGTATGTCTAGACCACTTTTTTCCTGGAGTGTTCTTTGTATCACTGAGATAGCAGTATCCAACCTCGGGTGGCGACCCAAAGTTAAAGGGTCACAAAGGTTTGAGTTAGGATCAGGAAAAGATAAAAATTAAAATTTGGAATAAAATTTCGACTGTAGCAAATCCTCCTACCACTTTATGTTTTCAAGCCTAAATTTTAAACAGCAAAACACGCACACGCCCGCACGCACGCACGCACAAGTACTATTCATTAAATTAAGTTATTAATGGATTTCATTTGTCTTTTTAAAAACTTTTTTCCTGACTTGGATGTCGCGTTCTTTTGCAGGTTTAGGGTCGAACTGACAAAAGTTGAGAACCGTTGCTCCAAGGCGACAGAATACGTAAGTAACATCGAAACTGGAAGTCAAGCATTCTGGGTGTAGCTATGGTAACACAAACTCGCCCATTGCACAATGAATTTTGAAAATGTAGCTGCTAAACTTAATAATTTATTAAAATGTCTACTTCTGCTGTTACTAGAATCAGTACCACTTTTGTTATAACTAGTATTACTTCAACAATAATAACATCTATCACTCCTACTATTACTTCTTTTACTAGTGCAGCTGCTACTTCCTCTACCACTGTCACTACTACCACTACCATAACAACAACAACAACCACAACTACTACTACTACTACTACTACTACTACTACTACTACTACTACTACTACTACTATTACTACTACTGTTACTACTTAATTTGAAATTCTGTAAAAAAAAATACAAGACCATTGCAAATCTTTCATTCTTTCCTTATATGGAGGTACGCCACAGCTAACAATACTGACCAATCCACATTATTGTGTCAGGGCTTGGGTGGGCGGTCCTAACTCCTATACCAATCAAAAAGCCGGCAATAATTCCGAGACTGGTTAGTAGCAGGAACAAGTTTTTCCTCAGCCAATGAAGACATTTTTGTGCTCTTCTTGCACCTGTCAGATTTGACATGCATGGAAATGTTAAAAGGAGATAAGCACTCGTTTTATAAATGTCATTTATGTAAGAAAATTGTTTACATGTCCATGTAGTAAGTGCTTATCGTGATAGCTACAATCATTTCATATATGCTCCAATCCTCTGTTTAACATTCCCTCATTTTACCACGATATCAGTTCTATTGATTTACAGTGTTCTTGTGCGCTCTACACAATGTTCGTTCATAGGGGGCAAAGTCTTCTCTTGTTGTTTATAAAAGATGTCTTAGATAAACCAGTTTTGGCATCGCAAAAAAACAAACAAACCAAAGAACTATTTCCTTCCTTCCTTTTGTCCCTTGATGTATTCGATTACATTTGCAGGTTAGGAAGGAGAATCCGATTACAAGGAAAATGGAACAATAGCGAATACGTGATAAAGAAGACACAAATGAAACCGTTACAAGATAGATATGGAAGAAATGAAACTGTTACAAGATAGATGTATAAGTAATGAAACTGTCAAAAGACAGATATGGAAGCAATTAAAAGTGTTACAAGATAGATATGGAAGAAATGAAACTGTTACAAGATAGATATGGAAGAAATGAAACTGTTACAAGACAGATATGGAAGCATTGAAACTGTTATAAGATAGATATTGAAGGATTAATTTTAAAATGTTGGTGATTCCTCTCAATTTTTTCCATGTGTCATAATATGCAGTATAAAATTAAATGAAACTATTCTAAATCAGGTGTAGAAATTCAAATACCTTGGAACAGTAATAACTTCAGACGGGAAATGCAGAACATAAATTAAGAACAGAATAGGCCAAGCAAAGACTGCATTTCAGAGAATGAGAAACATATTACTCAACACATCCTTATCAATGAATATTAGAAAATGGGTCCTAAAATGCTATATAGAGCCGATCTTATTATATGGAAGTGAATCATGGATAACAGACAGGTCTCCACAAAAGTCATTGGAAGCAGCAGAAATGTGGTTTATTAGAAGAATGTTGCGAATTCCCTGGACAGAAAAAAATAACCAATAGAGAATGTATGAGAAGAGCTGGAGATAGAAAAAAATATAAGAGAGAGAGACAATGTACTTTCATAGGACATGCAATGAGAAGAGGGGGCACTGAAAATATAACAACAGGAAAAATAGAGGGAAGAAGAGCCAAGGGAAGACCAAGATACTGGAAATGATACCGGATAGTCTGACGGGATGGTGTGAGAGGAGATCACCAACTGAGCTGATGGCCTGCGTGAAGGATCGTGCACTCTGGAAAAGCATAATAGCCAACGCCAGTCGGCACGGTACCTGATGGTGATGTAAAGTAAAGTAAAGGCAACCCTGTCATGTCTTAGAGGCACATAGGGATATGGTGTTAGTGCCCATATTTTCCTTAACCTGTCAGCACACTAGAGGGTGATATGGTCAGTATCACGCCTGGCCGCCTTTCCTTCTCTCACTCCAGAAGAAGTCGGGTACCCATTTCTACAGCTGGGTGACTGGGGTGCCGCCGGCCGGATTCGAACCCCGACCTTCACCATGAGAGACCAGTGCACTAACCACTTCGCCACTCAGACACCCCTGATGGTGATGATGATGATGATAATCTGTGAGTTTAATGTTAACGAGAGAGCAATGAAACGATGACATTTTGACGAGGTTTCCTCTTCTTATTCTCCTTGGAACTGCGAGCTGGTATTCTTTGCAGTGGAAGCCATGTAGATGTCGAGGCATCAGAAGGGCTATTTGTTCAGTCGCCCAGCCGCAGCTGAAACGCGGAAGGTGTGCAATACTTCTTTAGCAGACTCCACCACCATGGGGACTACGGTGATCCCTGCCCAGTTAACCAAGCTAGGTCTGTTACTGGGGGTACCAACGGAGATTTATAACAGGGTCTTGATCAGCTATGGTTCGCCATTCCAGACTCTACATGTCAATTGATTCGACAAGAATTGCGGGAAAAAATGTCTTCGATCCAGACAGGTTTTCCCCAAACTTTTTTTCGAGAGTCCCCTCCTTTGTCTCCCATTTTCTAGCCCCCCCCCCCTCTCCCCACAAAAAGAACCAACTTTCTTGTTAAAATAGTTCCTATATCACCCTGTCGTTATAATTTCTCTGCGTGTGCTCCACTCCAAACCTCATAGATCTTGCCACTGTCCGCAATGGAAATGATCTACTAAGTGTTTGTGGCTTTGTAAAGTAGTATCACTGCTTTTAACTTATGACAGGTTACCGAGACTGTGTATGCTACCGATTTATGAGTTTAAGTGGAGTAAGTTATAGCCAATTTGACTGTTGAATCTGATAGTACAAGCAACTGTTTCTTTGATATACGCTGAGAAACGAACACACCCAGACAAACAGCAATCTAACAACATGATAACAGAAAAACAACTTACTGAATGTCATGAACATGCCATTGGATTTGCATAAAAGTCAGACACAAATTTTTAGAACCATTGGTCCTAATAAACCTCAACAGTACTACAATAACAGCTAGCACAAACATCTTGGCCACGCTGACCAGACTAAATCCTTCAAGCTGTTCTACATAGTTTCACACTGATCACACTCCTATCATAAAAACTTCTACTCTGATCAAAACATGTCTGTCCTAACCGTTTCTTCCAAAAAAATCTCTTATCTCCTAATGTCGTCTGCTGGTCAAGTCGTATGCTAGTCAAGTCGTCTGCTTCCAATATCGTCTGCTAGTTCTAGTGTCGTTCTAGCGATAACCAGAGGATCGGATTTTCTCGATCACTCTGTGCTTATTCTAATATACTGCTACATTTGGCTGACCTATGTTTTATATTTACTTGTAATGTTAACGTTAGTCGTTAGGAGAGAAAAGCAGGCCCACGGAGAGCCAGCTCAGGCTTTTTAGAGTCGGGCCCCCTATCCCGACACTAAATTGTGTCTCTAATAAGAAATAAAAGTGAATCACGGGGCCCTTGTGATCCCTTAACAGGTTGGACCCTAGGAGTAAAACCATGGCTCTCCATAGCACCCAACCCCCAACTTTTGTCTGGTTGGATGCTCCTTAATGATAAAATGGCTACTATTACCCCCCACACCACTATCTTATACGGATAACTGTTAACAGGAAAAACTAGAAGTTTGATATAATCCCACTTATATTTAGTTGCTATGTTACTACAAAGGGACGGTATCCAGTGCACGACGACTCGTTCTTACTAAGTAGCCATGTTTATACAGGCCCTTGCATGGTTCGCTGCTTAATTAATGTGCTTCTTTTACGTCTCTTATTCGCTTTTTTTTTAATTCTTGAAGCTTATCTTTGTGTGTCCTCATTATTAATATTACATTTTGTATCAGTGGCTAGGTGATTGTTATGTGTTAACTTTTTCATAATCTGTATACATTTAGGCTATTTAGTGTTTCTTTTTATATATTTTGCTTTATTTAAATGATCTCTTTTTATCTATTGTTGTACTTTTTTTTCAGGGGATAAAGCTAAATTTGTTACGAGAAATTATACATCAACCTGTAACAAGCTTCGATAAAATTTTAGTTATTTTGTGCAATACGTTTCTAAAGACCATGTTTCTGATGTCGAATTAAGATACTGGTGAGAAAAATATATAAAGGTTTAACTACTTTCACACTTTGCAAAAATGGTGCTAGATCTTGTACACCTATGCCGATCAATACTGAGAGCGATACTTAGGCAAGCTTTGTACAACGTGAAAAGCAGCACATTTCTAACGCACCTCATATTTTGAAATTATATTATAGTGGGTTAATCATAAAACTCCGTGATATATTTTAAAAATTCGCAACAAATAAACTACGTAACGGGTCATAATTATTCTTACGCCAGGAAAGAGAGAGAGAGAGAGAGAGAGAGAGAGAGAGAGAGAGAGAGAGACTCTTCAAGTGTTGTTTTAAAAAAAAAAATCCCCCTTGCAGAGCTCCTGTGGTTTGCCGCTAGGAGGCAGCAGTAGCAAATATGGTTTCGAGCGGAATTCCAGAAGGTAGCATCTGTTTTCAACAATATCAAGAAGTGGTACTGCGAGCTTAAGGGACGTCTGTGCACATTTCCCGGCAGGGACGTCCAGGACCATGCGAAGAAACTGTGAATCGTGTTAGAGAAGCTTGCCAGCGAAGCCTTCACTTTCATCCCAGAATTTGCACACCACATCTTGATAATATTGAAAATAGGTGCTATCTTCTGGAATTCTGCTCGAAATAGTCGCTGCACAGTCACAACAGACGAGGTTCTTGCGTATTCCAAAACAAAAAAATGACTGCTTACGTTTACTGAACGCCATATTTGATACTGCTGCCCCCTAGCGGCAAACCACGGGAGCTCTGCCCGGGGGCTTTATTAAAAAAAAACTTGAAGAGTCTCTTTCTCTCTCTCTCTCTCTCTCTCTCTCTCTCTCTCTCTCTCTCTCTCTTGACGTTAGAATAATAATGATCTGTTTCATAGCTTATTTGCTGACAATTTTTTAAACGCTTCAAGGAGTTATGACTAACCCTGTACTTATATTTTAAAGTAACTCGCTTTCCTTTCGTAAATTATGAACAAATGAACTAAGTTGTTGGCCCCTTTATATGGAAGAAAAGAAATGAAATGCAACGTATAACTTAACGGTTGTCTCCCTTCAGTGTTTCCCCAAGATACCACCAGAATCTGAGATTTTGGGTCGAGAAAATCCTCAACATGTCATCCATCGCTTGAATGACACTTCATTGCCTTTTGCTTTTAATGATGCCGTATACTAGCTTAACGTAAAAGTTCGACTCTTATCTATTCATAAAGCGCCTAGCAAAACCCACGAGGTGAAGATTAAAAGTAAAACAGAAAGATTGTCTTGACACTGAACTTACATAAACACGACCTGCATGCGTGGGCATGCTCTACCGTAGAAGGTGATTATCTGGCCTATTTGATTGCTCTCCATGTTTTGGGAATATTTCAATCCTTGCCTACAAACGCGCAGTCATCGTTTTAAATGAAATGTTTGTGTAATGTTACTATTCTTCAGCTTTAAACTACAGATCAGCTCATTGAGCTACGTTTACATGATGGGGCAAAAGGTAAATTTTGTTACAGACGGTACACGAGTTACGAACGGTTTCCGTTCCTAAGTCTCTTCGTAAGTCGAATTTGTACGTAAGTCGGAATAGTTAGGCACAGCATACCTTTCTAAGTATAAAAAACGTTTTAAAATAGCATAAAGAAGCTGACACACCGCCGGAGACATGCACTGATTTCACGCAAGCCGCAAAGTAACTTCTTATTACGAACTATTGTATGTAATTCAAATGTTTAATATAATAAACATTCGAATTACATACAACAGTGTGTTAAATATAACAAACATTCGTGGTGGAAAAGGAGGAGGAAGGGCATTCGTAACTACGGGTTATACGTAAACCCGACGTTTGTAATTCGAGACCTGTATATAGACACTTCAGATTTCACCTGAGATGAGACGAAATACAGCGGTTCTTAAGCTGTTTAAACCTTCCAGATCCCTGGTGCTATAGATAATTAGCATGGGCTATCGTCTACGTTTCAAATTAGTATTACATTAAAAACGTTCCACTGTATAGTACCTGACCTGGTCGGTGGACTAACTTCTGACCATAAGAAAGATTACTTTCGTAAACTTAGGGGGTCTGTGTACTCTTGCATGGGAGCCATCGTTATAATATATTTACAAATTGACAGAATACGACTCGAAACTAGAAAGATCTTATAAGCTATTAAAAACATTAAAGGATTGATCCAAACGATAAGACTAACCTATAAGGGTGAAGATACATGCAGTATAGTGGGCATCGAACTATAGGTAACGTCTCGCATCTGTGTTGACGAACCATAGCGGATCAAGACCAAGCGTTTAACGCTGGACATGATGATTGATCTGTGAGTGGAGACGATGATGATGATAGCATCTAACAGCTCAAATTACTAATGGAACACACCAGAATACAAATACACTGGCAATAGAAAACTTAGGGAACTATACAACCACAAAAAATGGAAAATATTAAGCACTGTCTTGTCCCCTTTCACTTTTAAGTTACATCATTTCAAATACAAAAACTACAGCTGGCTACCAGATCAAACACTAGTCTCCCTTAAGTTTGTCTTTACTAGCAAAAAAGTCACCAAAAAAACTCTCTTCCAACAATTTCTTGTAGCCCTTGAGTTCACAGTAAGTAGTACACCCGTGAAAACTAGAATCCTATCCAGGCTTATAAGTCAGGGGAGATCAGCTCAGCCGACTTAAGTCGTAACTTAAATCTGAAGAGAAAGGAAACTACCCAGAAAATCCTATACTGTTATTTTATGAAAGAAGCACGTGTAGGTAAAATCTGACCCCATATTGTCTGCGGCGGTATTTAAATAAACAATTGTCTACGTCGAGTAAATAAAAATCTTACGGTACCTTTTCTCCAGTTTGTGCTGCTCCCACTAGTGTGCAGTCTTTCTTCGTCAAGCTTTCCCACATCTAAAAATCTGGAACTTTGCTCTGTGAGATCCATGGCGTTTTTGAATTTAATGTTTTGCTCCGCTGTGTTTGCAGGCATTCTTTTGGCACGAAACAAAAGAAAACAGATCGTTCGGTATCACAAACGTGTTTCCATCAATGGGTTTCTTTCTACTTAAGTATCCCGTCAGCCTCTTTGTTTGGTCTACAAGGCATCACCAGATGTGGAGTCTCTGAACCTCCACTAGCAAAGATTTCACTGTGAGTAAATGGTCCAAGATGACGACGGATGTTTGAAAAGTTAAAGAAAATCTGTGGATGTCATGAAGGACAGTTTATGAGAATCTGCAGATAATGCTGTGCTTCTTATTTTCTAAAGCACATGTCATAATTTCACAGCGTGACACTGACCAAGCAAAACAGATTGACATGTTACTTTGACAGGCACGCAAGTCCAGTGTTTTTGCTTTATTTTAAAACTGTATCAAATCAAAACGTGCGAAAGTTTGCAGCTGTATCTGCATTACGTTCTGCTGTGTGTCTGCATGTTGCCATATCATCTGAGGGCATGCGTGTATGGCGCCTGAAGTGACTATGTATATGCATACTTGTCAAGAGAATGCCAACTTAAAATTCAAGTTATTCTCAGCTTTCACATAAATTAATCGATTATACTTTTATCTGTGGGAAGTCAAAATCAGTTTTATCAACTGGG
Source organism: Achatina immaculata (assembly GCA_009760885.1). Taxonomy (NCBI): domain Eukaryota; kingdom Metazoa; phylum Mollusca; class Gastropoda; order Stylommatophora; family Achatinidae; genus Lissachatina; species Lissachatina immaculata. The sequence continues at coordinate 11,053,114 of CM019692.1, forward strand.
CACTAAGATTTAAAGGACATAACTTGAAGTGTTTATCATCTGAAAGTTCTACTCCTCTCCTGCCTACACATCTGCGCTATTATTATGATTATTATTATTATTCTTGTGTCCCGCGTCGGATAGCGTTGACGATCACGCTTCTCCATCTTGCACGATCCTTGGTGTCTCCGATCAGTTCAGATGCATTTCTTTTCCCACGCAACTTGGTAATTTTTCTCTTATCCTTCCTTTATTACTTTTTATCTTGAATTTTCCAGTCATTTCTAGGTTCTCCAACTTTCCTTGTCGTGTCCAAGAAATTTTGATTTTTCTTTCTTATCTTTTTTAACTAGTTGTCGTCGTTCTGAAACTTCTTTGTTTTTCTGTCTGTCCAGGGTATTTGTTGCATCTTTCTTCAACACCACATTTCGTTGCTTTCAGTTTCCTTCTCATGCTTTTGTTGACTTCAAAGTTTCACAGCCACATAGCAAAACTGGCTCTACGTAACATTGTGATACTCTTTTCCTCACTTTTAGGGACATTTTCCTATTTGTTAGTATCTTCTTCATGTCATGGACATAGACTTCTTCATGTCATGGACATAGCCTTCTTCATGTCATGGACATCTGCCTTTGCCTGAGCTACTAGTGATTTTATTTCATTTGTACATTTGCCATCAGCCGTTATTACTATTCCAATGTAGCTGAATTTGTTTACTTGTGTCAGTGTCTTTCCGTCTAAAAGGATGTTGAACTTTGGTATATTTATTATTTTTTATATTACCATTATTTCTGTCTTGTTGCTGTTTAGTTCTAGGCCTCATTTATTGCTCTCTACAATAACTTGTTCACAAGTTTCTGTAAATTTCTTTCGCTCTCTGCTATTAGAACTGTGTCTGCCACATATCTCATACTGATATTATGGCTTCCTGTATTAATTCCTTTTACATTTTTGAATGTACGTTTGTAAAACATATGGTATGGTGTTATGTGGTGTTAGTTTGATGTTATATTGGTGGCGCAGAAGATTCATCAAGTAAATTTTAGTGATATCAGTGTATGTGACTCACACGAGTGCCAGTATATGAAATGAGTGCAGACTTAACTACAGATACCTCAAGAGCATTCAACGTTTTCAGACTTTCACATAGAGACCTGACTTGAGAGTCTTGATATGACATTACTGTCCTGATCTTTTAGATACGTCGTGCACTATCACTATGACCTGGAGACAAACCATGACCTACAACATTATAAAAGGGACCTAGATTTGGTATTGTCTAGTATTTGAACAATGAAGAATACACGTAATTATTGGCTTCTAGAAGACAGTGTTGACCTGTGCATTGATACAGGATCATGTAGCTTTTTCTGGTTTCAGTCCAACACCTCATCCCAACATCTCCTCACATGGCTGTTTCTATGATGAACAACATCTCCTCACATGGCTGTTTCTATGATGAACAACATCTTCTCACATGGCTGTTTCTGAGATGAACAACATCCCCTCACATGGCTGTTTCTAAGATGAACAACATCTCCTCACATGGCTGTTTCTACGAAGAGCAACATCTCCTCACATGGCTGTTTCTACGAAGAGCAAAATCTTCTCACATGACTGTTTCTATGATGAACAACATCTCCTCACATGACTGTTTCTACGAAGAGCAACATCTCCTCACATGGCTGTTTCTATGAAGAGCAACATCTTCTCACATGACTGTTTCTATGATGAACAACATCTCCTCACATGACTGTTTCTACGAAGAACAATATCTCCTCACATGGCTGTTTCTACGAAGAACAATATCTCCTCACATGGCTGTTTCTACGAAGAATTAACTGCTGTAGTCGGCCTAGTAACCAAAAGTTTTTTTTTTGTTTCTATTAGAATACATTTCTGCACCTGTTTTCTTTGTTGGTCTTCTTTCCTCCAATGGCGTAGCGCCACTATCCACAGTCACGCTCTGCTTGACACACTAGCCCTGGTACACGTCCAGACATATTTCAGTCTTACAAGAGGCCAGTTTTGTTCATTCTTTATGATAATACAGCTGTCTTAGAAAGAACACGCAAAATAACAACAAAATATGATTCTCTCAGCTGAGTTAGTATTCTTATTATGAATGAATATATGCGCACTGAGTGTGGACTCGTGTAGATGAAACTGAATACCTGAGGTAGAAGTGGACGAAGAAGAAGAAACCAACTTGTTGTTTTTCTTTTTCTTTCCAGCCAGTCCTGACGAACCTGCAGCCCCCGCCAGAATGGGGTCTGCAACCCCAGGTTCTGGGAGAATCTGTGGCCTATCCAGGCACTCTAATCAGGCTGTAACAACTTGAACACGCTCGGAATATATGTTGTGGAACATGTAGCTCAGTTCTGCATGGATATTCTTTGCTTAACTCTTAGACAAACAAACAACATAAGTGACACAAACGTTATTTTGGGCTATCATTCATTATGGGGACATGTTTTACTGCAAAATGATGCAGTGTCCATTTTTAGCGAGGTTTTTTTCTTGTACATTAATGGTTATGAACTCCTTCATTATCAAAGCATATGACGTGTATATTATTTTTTAAAGAGTTTAATGAAAATCAAAATAGATGACAGAAATGTCTGCGATTTATTATTCTTACAAATGAAACATGTTAAAACTGGTGAGTTGAACGAGGCCACAGTCTGTAGTTATACGGGACATTTTGTACATTTTACTCATTCTGTCTTACAGTGAAGAGTAGAAAATACATGTTGAACGAAAACTCATCCACAAAACAACTAAATGTGTGCACATGGCGGCTTTTGTCAATTTCAATACATTCCAGATTAAAATTGTCAAGTTCAAATAATGCCCAAGCTTGATTCAACAGAAACACAGGGATGTGAGAGAAATTTGTAAATGCAATGAGAAACCTTAAGAGTTAATAAAAAACCGAAAATTAATCTCCTGAAATCTGAAATTACAGCTGCGGTTCCTGATTTGTTCACTGATAGCTTTTTTTTCAATATTAATTAATTTCATGCCTAGTAATTCATTATTTTCAGTTGTGAAATTTTCCTTAATCTTTCTGTGATGGCAGACACACCCTGCAAGAAAATGTGAAACAACTTTAAAACCCGAGCACAAAATGAGACTGAAATGTGAAAACACAGTGACTCTGAAGAACACACATAAATGTGTTCCCTTGTTTGCAATCGCTATATATGATAAGGTGCGTGGTTCGAATCCGGAACATATCAGTCACTCAGCTCTACATCAGGGGACCTGGTTCCTCTTAGAACTAGGCTCTAGGCTGTAGGCTTAAAGAATTTAATGGCTGTACTGCGAGGCACTTAAATGCTTTGTTTGAAAAAGAAAATCACATAAAAAAACTAACTACATATGGAAGTTTTTTTTCCTTTGAAATTCATTTGTAATTTTAGCAATACGAAAGTTCCATAAAAGTGGTAATAGCAAAAGTACTATCAGTAACTTACCAAAATCCACCGAAAAAAAAGGAACTCTTCCTTCAAGTGGCGTCCAACAACAAAACTCGTACACAAAGTCTTCACGACAGCAACATGTGGACGCTATGTTCTCCGCCTGTTTTCATGCTTCTGCTAGGCAGACCTATTACACTGTACAGTCTCAACGTGTCTCGTGTGTCGTGTCTCGTGTTTCTGTTATTTTCTTTTTTTTTTTCACTTCCCAGTAAATGTGTCACCTACTTTTCTGTCCTCCAGTCTCTTTATCTTGGCACATTTATGCAGTCTCTCTTTTTTTTTTTCTTCTTAAAGAGACTACGCAAAACACTTTATCGTTGTTTGCGGATAAAGTGACTAACGGATCTGATAATACAGCAGTGATATAGTGTCAACCACAACTCTCTTGTCCTGTCTTCGTTAATTCGGTTGAGCTGGAAAGAGTCGGTGCCCTTAGCTCTTTGTAGCCCAGAGTACAACCACAATCACGCAACAAACGAAGCAAACTAAGACAAAAATAATATTGGCACAGTCTGACTAATCGCACCTTTAATTAGCTTCATCATTTGTCTTTAGGTCTGCTTATTTTTGCTGATAAGCACATTTTTGTTCTGCAATGCCAGTTTGCAACACGTCAAAAATAACGGGAAAAGAAATGAAAGTTTTACTTAAATAATTTGACTTCCACGCTTTTTTTTTTTTTTTTGGTCTTCTTAATTTGAAGTTAGTTTTAACTTGCTGGATTTATTTAACCATAAAACTCGTCTTCCTACAATGTTCTCACGAAGAATTTTCCTCAGTCTGGTAGTGTTATTTCCTACATGCTATATTTCCTACCAGCTTGTTTGAAAACCTTTCTAAACTTCCAGAATATTGTACCATTCTTTTGACTTCTCATACCGTCAAGTAAGATCGGTCCCCACTTCGCTCATATTTTCCAGTTACCTGTAATAAAAACTCGCAAACAATTGTAGTTTTTTCCCCTGAGAAACCAGTAATTTCTCTCCCCTTGTTAACATTACATAAAATTGCTGGCTTCAACAAATTTTCTATTAACTTTGTAAGAAAGAAAATACAACACTAAGTTGCTGATCGAAATTTAGTACAAAATCTACTACATAAAACTCGTAAGTGGGCCTATTTAAAATAACTAAAGCACACAAAATGAAAAAAAAAATAAACAAGAGTTATACCCCCTGGTGTGTAGGATTTCATGGAGTTTTACACTGGCTAATATAAAAAAAAGCTATAAAGATAAAATCCTTATTTCCATGCCATTGAAGCTTAATTAGGATAACAGTGCTAGGCCAATATTTCCAAGACCATCGGCACACGAAAGTGTGATATGGTCAGTATCACACCTGGCCGCATTTACCTTCCCAGATTTCTCTGGTACCCGTTGTTAGAGGGTAGGTAAACCCGGGGCCTCTTTTATTCCAGCTGATATGGATGATCATATTAAATGTTATAACAAATTATATTGATGACCACATTAAGTGTTATAACAACTGATACAGAGGATCATATTAGGTGTTATAACAACTGATAGGGAGGATCATATTAGGTGTTATAACAACTGATAGGGAGGATCATATTAAGTGTTATAACAAATGATACAGAGGATCATATTAGGTGTTATAACAACTGATACAGAGGATCATATTAGGTGTTATAACAACTGATAGGGAGGATCATATTAGGTGTTATAACACCTGATAGGTAGATCATATTAAGTGTTATAACAATTGTTATGGATGATTATATTAAAAGACGTGTTATGGATGATCATAGCTCTTCACTTCAAGCCAAATTCGTGCAAGTCCATATCTCAGATTTCTATGATGACATCTATATAAAAGGTAAGAGTGAGTGTGTTCTTTTTTTTCAGATCTCACCTTGCAGTACATTTATTTATAAACCTTTGATCATAATGAGTTTACAAATAATTCATTGACGTGATCAGCTTTTGCAATATAACTGCTTCATATCATGCAACATAACTACTACGAAACTAAAAGTAAGGCAGCTTTTAATGTATTCGTAGCGCACGCAGATTTATAAAACGTTAGTAAGGCTGTGAAAAGATAGCTCTTGTAGTAATGTCACTCTGTACACAAACAATGATTGTAACCGGTACATCTACCAGATGCTTTGGCGATGGTTTTGTTTATAATGAAATAGGTGTTTCTAACGTAACCCAATAATAGGTGTTTATAAAGTAACATAATAAAATGTAAGAAATCACGTTGTCTAATTCAGGAGATAATATTTAGATTTTTATTGTAAATTTGTATTGCCATTTTCTTATAACAGAGGACAGAAAGTATTAAACTGACATAGCGTTGTATAAATGCATTTTCATCTAATGTGTGTGTGTGAGAGAGAGAGAGAGAGAGAGAGAGAACGAGAGAAGGGATAGAGAAAGAGGATTGTAATCGTACCGTTGCTGTACCGTTTGTTGAACCCAACTTGATACGGCAGGGGCAACTAACTCTGAAATAATATTCATGATTCAGATGATTCCCATGATCTTTTCCTCGTCGAGACATTACAATTTAACGTCCAGTGCTGGCAATAAGACAAGCGAATTACTAGATGGAACTCGATGATGACTGATAGTGGATGGATAATACTTGTACTTGTACTTGTACGAACTCCCTGTAACTACGAGTTGGTGTTCTTTGCAGCCGATGTTCCAGAGGTGTTGAGGCACAGCATCGTATCAGCGTGGGAGCGGGTTATGGCAGCTACTTTTTCAGTCCCGTAGTACAGCTAAAAAGCAGGGAGTGTGGAATGCTTCTTTAGCAGACTCCACCACCGTGGGGACTATGGCGATCCCTGCCCCGTTAGCCTATTATAGGGGGAACCAACAGAGAGGTGGGGTATGGTCTTGGTCAGCTATGGTTCGGTAACCTTGACCCTGGCATATCAACTATGGGTCGCTGATTGCCTTATCAGAGAAGCATCTTCACCCCACTGGATGGGTGATAAATTCATTTGAACAAAATGTAGTCTTCAGCTCAGCTATGAAACATTCAAGCCACACAGCTGTTATAAACCTTCAATTCCAGACTAACAGGTCAACAATACTTCAGGCGAAGCAGGTAGATAGTTCTCAAAATTCCTAGCACAGCCAAAAGCTCCAGAATACAGCGGCAAACATACACATCCGCACCAGTCAAACGTCCATTTCGTTTTCTTTCCTTTCACTTCACGCACGGCCCTCACATACCAGACCTAAACCGGCCAAATCACGTGATGTCCTCATCTCAGACCAGGGCCAGTCATTCAGGAATGCAACTCAGAAAATGTAGCCATTAAATCATGGGCGTCTCCATCAAAAACCATAATGGGGTTGCTGTTACACTTTTACTGTAAAGATGTTTGCAGTTAGATTTCACAAATGAAATGAAACAGTGCGATAAATGGTCTCATAAACATTGCATTTCTCATATTTTATAAATATTGTTTTATTCATGAACTTTGCTCTTGATATCTGCTTGGTGGAGACCATTGAAATATCTGTCTTCTCATCTCGTCAGTTATTCATGGCTCTAACGAACAGAACCGACTTTATTTTCCATTATGACATTGTCACTTATTTCATCCCGTTCATCTGCCGGGTTGTGATTGTCTAATATTGCTTAACAGTATCTAGCATTGTCTAGCATTGCCTACAGTTATATAATACTGCATAACAGTGCCTAACATTATTTAATATTGCCTAGAATTGTTTAACATTGTCTAGTATTGTCCAACATTTTCTAGCGCTGTCTAACATTATCTAACGTTACTTAGCATTGTATGCCATTGTCTAGCTTCGTCTAACATTGTATAGCATTGTCTAGCATTATATAACATTGTCTATCATTTCCTAACAGTGTTTAGCATTTTTTAACACTGTTTAGCATTGTCTAGCCTCATCTAACATTATATAACATTGTTTAGCCTCATCTAACATTATATAACATTGTTTAGCCTCATCTGACATTATATAACATTGTTTAGCCTCATCTGACATTATATAACATTGTTTAGCCTCATCTAACATTATATAACATTGTTTAGCCTCATCTAACATTATATAACATTGTTTTGCCTCATCTAACATTATATAACATTGTTTAGCATCGTCTAACATTGTCCCACAGTATATAACGTTGTCTATCCTCTTCGAGGCCAGAGATATCTTAATAACAATAGCTAAAGACATGGTTGCAGTACATAAAACACAAAAGAATGGATGGATTATAACAGGCACACTAGAACTGATAAAACAACGTAGAAAAATGAAGACACAATGGAAAGTGACAAACAACAACAAAGAGGAATATAAAACTTTAACAAAAGAAGTACGAAGAAACATAAGAAAAGACAAAAAACAATACATACAAGATTGTTGTGAAACAACAGAAAAACATCAGAAGTGTGGAAGACATAGTGAAATGTTTAAAGAAATGAAGACATTGACAAGAAATGTCACATCATCATCATCAGGTGCCGTGCCGACTGGCGTTGGCTATTATGCTTCTCCAGAGTACCCGATCCTTGGCCATCAGTTCAGTTGGTGATCTCCTCTCACACCATCCCGTCAGACTGTCCAGTATCATTTCTCTTGGTCTTCCTCTTCATCTTCTTCCTTCTATTTTTCCTGTTGTTATAATATTTTCAATGCCCCCTCTTCTCATTGCATGTCCTATGAAAGTACATTGTCTCTCTCTTATCTTTCTGACAAGGTTTTTTTGTCTCTCCAGCTCTTCTCATACATTCTTCATTAGTTACTTTTGCTTTCCAGGGGATTCGCAACGTTTTTCTAATCAACCACATTTCTGCTGCTTCCAATGATTTTTGTGCAGACTTGCCTATTGTCCATGATTCACTTCCATATAACAAGACAGGTTCAATATAGCATTTTAGGACTCGTTTTCTAACATTCATTGATAAAGATGTGTTAGCTAATATGTTTCTCATTCTCTGAAATGCAGTCTTTGCTTGGCCTATTCTGTTCCTAATTTCTGTTTTGCATTTCCCATCTGAAGTTATTACTGCTCCAAGGTATTTGAATTTCTGCACCTGCTTTAGAATGGTTCCATTTAATTTAATACTGCATGCTGGTGGATTCTGTTTCTTAGATATAACCATAGTCTCTGTCTTTTTGATGTTCAAAGTAAGGCCTTTCTGTTCACTTTCTTTGGCGACTTTATCCAAGAGATTTTGCAGGTCTTGTTGGTTCTCCGCTATCAGTACTGTGTCGTCAGCATACCGAAGGTTGTTAATATTGTATCCTCCAATTTTTATGCCTGGTTCTGTGATGATTGTTCTTAGAATATTCTCGTTGTACAGAGAAAAAAGGTCTGGAGATAGTACACATCCTTGTCGCACCCCTTGTTTTATAGGTTGGTATTTTCCAATTCTATTTTCAACTCGAACTGCTGCTTCTTGCTGCCAGTATAGATGTTTTACAATCCTCAGATCTTTGCTGTCTATATTGATGTCTTCAAGCATTTTAATAATTTCACTATGTTTCACCTTGTCAAATGTCTTGGTGTAATCAATGAAGCATAAGTAGAGATCTTTCTGTACTTCTAAAGCTCTTTCTGTTAGTGCTCGTAAAGCATAAATGGCATTGTGTGTTCCCTTTCCTTCAACAAATCCAAACTGTTCATCTCCTATTTCCATTTTTATCTTTTTCCTTGTTCTTCTCATAATGATTCTCAGAAGTAGCTTCGTTATGTGACATGAGAGGCTGATAGTCCGGTGGTCGTCACATTCCTTTGCACCTGGTTTCTTTGGTAGTGCTATAAACGTGGATTTAATCAGGTCACTGGGAATATAACCACTGTTGTAAATATAGAAATGTCACACTTAAGCTAAATGTATTTTCTGACAAGAAGGGGAATACTTTGACAGGGACAGAGAAAATTCTAAAAAGATGGAAGGAATATTGCAGAGGAATTTATGAAACAACCAACCGTGAAAGCAGAAAGACAGTGTGAATTATTATTGGAGGAGAAAGAAACCGAACCGACAATAGAAGTTTTATGGGCAATAAAGAATCTGAAAAATGGTAAATCACCAGGATGTGATGAGATAACAGATGAATTTATTAAAGCAGGAGGAAAGGAATGTGCAATAATCTATGTAAAAGGATATAGCATTAAGGCATTTGGCCAAAAGAATGGAGAAGAACTGACAAAAAAGAGTAACCTGAAATTATGCACAAACTACAGAATTGTTGCTATGATTAGTCATGGCAATAAAATTATGTTAAAAATCATAATGGGTAGACTTCTTAAGAAAATAGAAGAAGAAATCAATATGCTCCAAGCTGTTTTAAGGCAAAGAAGAGGATCAAGAGGTCATATATTCAATATGAGATTAATAAGAGAGAAATCAATAGTTTAATGTGAATCTAAATTTATCCTTCACAGAATACTCAAAGGCATTTGATTGTGTACAACACCAGAAACATTCGGAAATAATGGAAAAAATGGATTTCCAACACATTTGATACAATTAAAATCACTGTTCTATCTAGACCAACAAGAAGCAGTAAGAATAAATGGTGAAACAATAACTTGGTTTGACATAAAACAAGGGGTCCGTTAGGGGTGCATATTGTCAATCTACTTATTTAACTTGTATACTGAAAATATAATGAGGAATGTTAGAGAAGATGTAGATAAAGAATATTACGATGCCATAACAATTGGAGGTTATGAGATACCAAATATTAGATATGATGATGACACAGTATTACTGTCCACAACACAAAAAGGAATGGAAAAACTAATTATGTCAGTCCGTAAGAACACCGAAGAGAAAAACCTTTATCTTAATGCGAAGAACACTAAATTGATGACAACTGACAAAACAAACAAGGCAGCTGATATATATATATATATATATATATATATATATATATATATATATATATATATATATATCAATGAGGAAAAACTGGAAGAAGTGAAGAGTTGTGAATATCTTGGATCACTGCTAACTAATAATGGAGATAAAATGAGGGAAATTAAAAGGAGAATGTATATCATTCTTCATAAAGTAAAACAACTAAAGAATCTGTGGAGAGGAACAGACAGAACTAGAAAAATAAAATTTTTAAGGGCATGCATCCTTCCCATCGCAACATATGCCTGTGAGACCTGGACACTTAACAAAACAGCTGAGAAACACATAAATGCCTTTGAATGTAAATGCTACAGAAGAGTTCTCCAAATATCATGGGCACAGAAAAGAACAAATATATCTGTACTACAAGAACTTAATACTGAAGAAGCCTGGGAAGTAAAGAGGATAAAAAAGAGAAAACTTAAATACTTTTGGACACATTAAACGTCATGATAATCTATATAAAACTGTCTTGGAAAGGTACATAATGGGAAAAAAAACGAGGAAGACCAAGGCGACAAGACATCGTTGATGATCTGCAAATGGATGAATCAGCAGCAGGCCATCTTGCTCATAACCGAGAGGCCTACAGGAGTGCTTTTACAGAGGCAAAGTTCCACAAGGGACATCCAAATAAATGATGATGAGCCTCTTCTAACATCATCTAACATTGTCTAACAGTATATAACACTGTCTAGCATGGTCTAACGTTGTCTAACATTATATAACATAATCTAGCATTGTCTAACATTATTTAACAATGTCTAGCATTTCCTAATAGAATCTAGCGTTGTCTGATGTTATCTAGCTGTCAGTATCTGTTTCAGTTTTCAGTATTAGGTTTTCGGTGTCATCGTGAATGAGATTCTCCCATAACTGCTCCACCCCCTGTGCCAGTGAATATCGCACACAATGTTCATTGATGGTCCTTCAATCAGTCTTTGATGATGAGCCACCCAGTGATGACTTCATTGTGTGAACTGCGTTAGTCAAAATGCGAAACTAGTCAGCGTCGCTCTCAGCTCAAACTCCGTAGATAAGGCGTCAAGCCGAACCAGGACACATGAATGAATGAATGAATGAATAATCTCTTGATATCTGCACGCAGACCCGTCTTACATTCTGCCCTTCATCACTCCATCTTTCATTCTTCCCACACACTTGGTTTAGTACAAATATACAAATTAAATTAGGAAAAAACATATCAAAAGAGTGTAAGATGTAACTACTACATTCAAAGTAAAAGAGAAGAAGTAATTAACCTAATAAAACATGAAAAAAAAATGGAGACAATCATAGTTCACCATTGGTCAGGTGGACGTGACTAAGAACCGTCAATGCTGTTCACGACTCACAGTGGTGCTATAGCACTAAGCTCAGCTGCTCCGCGCACAGAACCGACCTCCATCTTGAAAGCTATGACGACACTGTTGCTCATTTAACACGTCCGTGCGTTCCTTTCTGCACCACACTCACCTGCGAAGAGGCGCCTCAGGACATAAGCAACTTCAACCGGCAGCGCAGCAATCCAGGTCCACATCAAATATCACAGCCGTCTTAGTGCTGTGTGTGAGAGCACATTGCTGAACCGGAAGTCTCATCTGTCATTATCAGGAATTTATAACTGCAGGCGACAATTTGCAACAGTATAGAGGCATTATCCAAGTATAATTTGAATAAAAAGATCTTTCAGCGATCTCACAGGCGTGAAATATTATCAATAAGCAACTGGATATAGTCTTGGTAATTGGACCCTTCCTCTTTACTGATGAAACACAGCGAGGAATTAGCTAACGTCTTGAATCACATGCCTGCCTGCTGAACCAGAAAAATGCCATATCTGTGCTGTACATGCGAGCAGACAAACTGCATGTTTCGTATACACAACACCAGGCCAAGTTAGAGAAGATTTCTAAGTCTCTACAAAACTTTATCGGGCATAAAGTGTTGTCTCTTTATAGTTCTCAGCACCTCTTTAATCGGTGATCTGGTCCTCCTTCACCCCGTAACTTCGTAGGTCTTCGGGTCCACCTTTCACATTCCAGGAAGTGGAGAAATGCACCATTAGTCCTTCATTAGCACCATTAGTCCTTCATTAGCACCATTAGTCCTTCATTAGCACCATTAATCATTCATTAGCACTATTAGTCCTTCATTAGGCCTATCTGGGTAGAAACTAACAGACAACGGAAAATATGCAAACTGAGGCCCTTGACACTTTGGTTACCAGACGAATATGGGAAATTGATTTCACTGACAAAAATATGCAGAGTGATAAAACCACTTGAACTTGACAAGAAGAGAAATGAAAAACAAGAAAAATCACGCGTTTAAACGTTTTCGGCTATATCAACAAGAGAAATCACTCGTTTAAACACTTTCGGCTATATCAACAAGAGAAATCACTCGTTTAAACACTTTCGGCTAAATCAACAAGAGAAATCACTCGTTTAAACACTTTCGGCTAAATCAACAAGAGAAATCACTCGTTTAAACACTTTCGGCTATATCAACAAGAGAAATCACTCGTTTAAACACTTTCGGCTATACCAACAAGTGGAACGATACTTAAAACCTTACTCCAGAGAAATATTGAAAGATAAAAAAAAACCAGCGAGTTATTGGTGGCTGGACAACATCAGCACATGGGCTTGATTCAGCTTGGACGGTCGGTCGCACTGCCACACCTTGAGACAAGACAAGCTGAAGATCCTTATATCTAATCTTTCACAGAGAGATACAACAAGATGGCGATAAGAGGCAACCATCATCATCATAATCAGGTGCCGTGGCGACTGGCGTTGGCTATTATGCTTCTCCAGGGTACACGATCCTTCATGCAGGCCATCAGCTCAGTTGGTGATCTCCTCTCACACCATCCCGTCAGACTGTCCAGTATCATTTCTCTTGGTCTTCCTCTTGATCGTCTTCCTTCTATTTTTCCTGTTATAATATTTTCTATGCCTTCTCTTCTCATTGCATGTCCTATGAAAGTACATTGTCTCTCATTTATTTTCTTTTGAGAAGATTTGTTTGTCTCTCTAGCTCTTCTCATACATTCTTCATTAGTTATTTTTGCTGTCCAGGGGATTCGCAACATTCTTCTAGTAAACCACATTTCTGCTACGTCCAATGATTTTTGTGCAGACCTGCCTACTGTCCATGATTCCCTTCCATATAAGAAGATAGTCTCTGTCTCTTTGATGTTCAAAGTAAGGCCTTTCTGTTCACTTTCTTTGGCGACTTTATCCAAGAGATTTTGCAGGTCTTGTTGGTTCTCAGCTATCAGTACTGTGTCGTCAGCATACCGAAGGTTGTTAATATTGCACCCTCCATTTTTTATGCCTGGTTCTGTGATGATAGTTATTAGAATATTCTCGCTGTACAGAGAAAAAATATCTGGAGATAATCCTGTCGCACCCCTTGTTTTATAAGTTGATATTTTCCAGTTCTATTTTCACTAACGTTATCTGAAGTTCTTCCTTTACCAACTTTGACATTAAAATCTCCCATCATATATTAACTTCATATGACTTCGTGTGTTTTAGGGTTGTCTCTATGTCATTATAAAATAGCTGTACATTTTCTTCAGAACTTTCAGATGTTGGAGTGTACACTTGTATAGTATTTATGTTTATTGGTCGTAATTTCAGTTGGGCTAGCAGGACTCGGTCCGAGATGTTCAAATATCCTACAAATGTCTTTGCTGTTTGTTCGTCAAATATTATTCCTACTCCTCGTTCATGTTTCTCACTTCCTGAATATATTATTGTACATTTATCACAGTTTATCTCCCCTGCACCTGTCCATCTAACTTCACTCATTCCTAATATTTTGATCTTCATCCTTTCCATTTCCCTCTTTACATTTTCAAATATTTCAGCCAGGAATAAAGTTCTAACATTCCATGTAGCTATTTTTAACTTGTTAGTTTTGCCACCAATAGCTTGATGACGATCTGGCCTCACCTGTAGCTCGTGAGCTGCCCTACCGGACGAGGCTGTTCCAGAGGAACGTCCATTAACGTCGTTCATGACAATTATATTACTCTGAATAAGCATAATTGTTCTTGGGAGCTACAACAGTGGTTTCCCGTTTTCTTCTGCCAGTTTGTGCACGGACTCTCCGCTAGCCTTTTGACTCCCTGTCCTACCCGCAAGGCAGCGGGAGCGAGAGGTTTTAAGGCGCCTCTTACCCGCCTGGTATTCCCTTCACTGAGCACCTGATGCACTTTATAGGAGTAGTAGAGCCACCTACTACCCCACCTCGCTCTCTGAGTCTACCGCCAGTTGGTCCGCGCCTGCTTATTTGGACAACTTCTTATTCACAGGGATACTCCATATCTGAAGGACTTTCACCATCCGGCACCTGTGACGCGCTGGGTTGGGGATGGTCGCCCCAGCTTTACCTATAAAAAAGTAAAGATAGTCCCATAGCAAATGCCGTAGGGGGTGAAGCGTTAGAGACCTCATTATGCTGGGTCATCAGCGTATGAGGTAGGGTGACCAGTTCCTTTCCTCGCTGCCTTTACTTCCCAGATTTTCTCTGGTACCCATTTTACGAGGCTGGGTCGACCTCGGGGCCGTATTGGTCGGAAAAAAAATCCCGCTCAGCTGGGGATTCGAACCCTCGACCATTTGGTTGCTAGACGAGTGCTCTAACCACTACGCTAGCCGGCCCGCTTTACCTATATAAGATGGATTACAAAAATAAATAAATAATCACACTCCAGACAACTCCATGTTTTCCAGCTTGCTCAAGATTTAACAAGATCTGACGTTGCTGCTTTTGTGTGTCCCGTTTCCGCGCTTAGCACTTTCTCGTGCACTCCCCGCCATCACGTTATTTGTGTCTCCCCTGCTTTCTCACTACATAATAAGTTAGACCAACATTACACTGTGTACCTTTATACAAATCTGATATGTTGTTCTGTGTACTTATCTCTCTTGTTATCACACAACGGATAAGTACAAACTTTATTATAAAGGTATCGTCGCTGATTTGTTTCTCGTTTTCATTTCCTTTAACAATCCGCGTTTTCTTTTCTTGAAGTTTCTACCAGTAATCCTCCCCCCCCCCCCTCTCCCCAACCTGTTCTTTCTCTGGTTATCTTTTTTTTTTATCAAATTGTACCACACACCTCCGGTTATTTCTCCACTACATCTGTTATACTGCGTTTATCACCACACTCAAATAAAATATATGTGGTAAATCAGAGCAGAGTAATCAACTAGATTGTTATCATGATAAAAGTAAGACATTTATTAGTTATTACTGTCAGGTGTAGGATATAAATTAGTTTCCCCCGCTACCAAACAGTGAACCGGGGAAGTGAGGAGATAGTTTAGTCTGGGAGTGGCAGCCTACCTGAAGCTGTCGTTCTACAGTTTACGGAGTGAGTCTTGCTTTTAAGCAGCAGAAAAAAAAACAAAACCTTGGAAAAGGTGATCTTGCCCACCCACCTCCCCACTCTCCCCCGCCCCCTCACATTTCGACATGTCCGTAACACAAAACTCCGCCTTCAGAATTTTTTGGACCCACGCGAGTGTTTGTCTAAAATGAGTTGCCACGTATTAACTTCCCAATGATTGACGTGAATATTAGCATTTCATTTTGGTTGCTCACACCCACGGCCACGCCCAACTTCTCTGAAAAGAGCCAATCATTTTAAAATACATTAGCTTGGGGTAACCTATGAGCAGTTGGCGAAGTCCTTTAGAAACAGACACACAAATCTCTCTGCAAAGGTCTGCTTAACTGAGACGAAAGGAGCAATTCAAATAAGTTAAAAACTTATACAGTTTAAAAACAATGAAGGCTGTTTGGTTCGTATTTCTTATCATCCTTGGGTCAGCCACCTCAATTCTGGAAGAAGGTTCGTCAGCACTAGAGTTTGTTAGCACAAAGATTCTCTAAGGAATGCTCATTTATCTATCTATCTGTCTGTCCATCTGTCTCTCTGTCTACTTAAAGTAATAATAGAAACATATGGAACACACAAACTAAACAAAATAATGTAAAATGTATATAATATATAAAAATTTATAATATAAAATATAAAATGTATAATAATATAACATTCATTTCTTATGCAAATTAGTCAGAAATGACAAGAAAATCTAAAACAAAGATAAAAAACAAAAAAATTTCAAAATTAATCTTAAATAGGGATAAATAATAGAATACGCAAATAGCACTGTTATGCAAGAAATAATTGAAATAATTGAAAGTTTTATCAGTCGAAAAATGAATGTTTAAATTTGTATGGAAGATGAATATATACTATACTATACTATACTATACTATACTATACTATACTATACTATACTATACTATATTATACTATACCCCGGAAAGATTTCCACATTAAATGATGTATGCACTGTTGAAATAAAACTATAACAATAATTCACTTGTCCATCGTCTTTACCTAGCTAACACGGATGAAGTATGTTATTTCTCTGGGACATGGCATCCAGTCGGGGAAATCTCCAGTGATAATTTGTGTTACTGTCATGAGGAGGGTGTAGTCTCCTGTGCTTGAAGACAAGACAATGTTGTAAGCCAAGTAGTAGAACTATTTTCTGTCTTCCAAACGCTAAATATGTAATCATGGTCTAAGATCACATGATTTGATATCACATCTAACATCACATGATCTGATATCATAGTTTTTAAATCATGATATCACAACAAAAAACGACACCATGAGCTCATACTCGAAAGAAAAAGGGAATAAAAAAAAAACATGGTTTGTGCTTACAAATAGGAGACCATAATCTTCTTTTTTAATCATAAAACAGAATTCAAAAGGGTCAAAGTTCAAAGTTCAAAGTCAGACTCTGGCGTCAATGCATTCAGGACAGCCCCATGTATGATCCACCACATGCCACAGTACTCATCCTAGAGTATGTTTGTTAATAGTTCCCATCAAATGTTGGTTCTTTCCGATGCGTTTTCTGCCGCACAGTTCAGATTTCCAATCAGCAACCTTTAATTTGTCTCAGCTCCAGCAATCTCCTCACAATGACATTCGTCTATCTACCACATCATTGCTATGTACTCCCTCATGCCCTGGACAGTAAAACCTCACAGTTGACTGGGTTAGCAGATGAACCCATTCTTTTTGAGGTATACTCTGCGAATGAACTGCATCATGGACAACTATCCATTTTATTGCCACCGACACAGCCTCAATTTCCTTTCCCATGTTTTGATGCGGTGACTTCACATGCTCATAAAACGTAATTATGGTCTTTGTGTCATAGACTTGTACCTGTACTTGTACCTGTACGAACTCCCTATAACTGCGAGCTGTTGCTCTTTGCTGCCGATGCTGTAGAGATGTCATAGGCATGACATTATGGCTGTTTTTTTTCCCCTATCACAAACATGATCTTTTATGACAGATGTGAAGTCCTGATCTCATACCAAAAAAAAAAAACAACAACAACAACAACAAAAACGAGTTTATAATCAAAATAAGAAATTTCTTATAACACAATGTACAAAAGGTTGAAGTTTTAGGAAAAAAAAACAAACAAAACAAAAACCTTCTTGTTTACTAGTAGACTTGACCGCTCCACTTACATCTATTTTCTGGGTTAACTTGTTATCGGTGAGATAACTGACTGGAAGAACTGATGATATCAGATTTTTTTATAGAGTTATAAGTATACTGTATCTAGTTCTGACCAGAGTGATGATACTAATATCTGTTCTTGGATGATACTAATATCTGTTCTTGGATGATACCAATATCTGTTTTTGTTGTGTGCGTTTGTGTGATGTAGTAGTTTGTGCACTCACTAATATCTGTTCTTTGATGATACTAATATCTGTTCTTGGATGATAGTAATATCTGTTCTTGGATGATACTAATATCTGTTCTCGTTGTGTGCGTTTGTGTGATGTAGTAGTTAGTGCAGTCACTAATATCTGTTCTTGGATGATACTAATATCTGTTCTTGTTGTGTGCGTTTGTGCACTCGCCTCACTTTCCAATCAGTAATTCAAATCATCCAGTTAAGAACTGGCACCCAATTCATTCTGGAACTGTGAAAGTTAAGGTGAACATGGCTGTCCACGTCTCCCTGTAGCGTAACGTCAGTTTAAAGCACATATAGGCATTAACATATATCACAGAAAGTCTCTATGACCTTATAGGATTAAGTTTCTTCTGTCTGAGACATCGTTGTCGTATTTGTCTTATTCTTCATCATTTAACTCCTCATTATTCAGACGCTCTTTCACTGAATGGAAGACTGTCTGCTCACACAAATTACATAATCCCATCATCATGTGCTCATCACATGCCACCCTCACTTCTTGTTTGTTAGAATTCTCGACAGTGCTGAGAAAGTGAACACTTAGACCACTTAATAACTTCTCCAGTGTACAGGGAAGGAAACTCTTTTACAATCTAGACAAACTACTTCAGTGTACAGTCAATGGAAACCCTTTTACAATCTAGACAAGACAACTCCAGTGTGCAGGCAATGGAAAACCTTTTACAATCTAGACAAGACTACTCCAGTGTACAGTCAATGGAAACCCTTTTACAATCTAGACAAGACTACTCCAGTGTACAGTCAATGGAAACCCTTTTACAATCTAGACAAGACTACTCCAATGTGCAGGCAATGGAAACCCTTTTACAGTCTAGACAAGACTACTTCAGTGTACAGGCAATGGAAACTCTTTTACAATCTAGACAAGGCTACTTCAGTGTGCAGGCAATGGAAACCCTTTTACAGTCTAGACAAGACTACTTCAGTACACAAGGAATGGAAACTATTTTACATTCTAAAGAATATGAAAAGTCGTGCACATACTCTACATTTTATTAGTATATTTCATACAAATGCATTCTAACTTCAGTTACATTAAATTTAATGTGTTAATTAATGTTCTTTTCACCTTGCCAATGTCAGGAAATATTTCGTATTTTAACGATGTCCA